>JBAMJV010000579.1:0-147636 GCA_037951105.1 Echinarachnius parma | reverse complement strand
TTTTGACTACGATGACCTAGGTCACGTCACTGTATGTGTTATTGTCAATTAAAACAATTTGCCCATTTTAATTATACATGAATTATTTATTTCACATTTATAAAAAATAAAAACAAAATTAGAATAGGAACTGGTATATTTTCTACCCTATATGCAGTGGCGTAATGAGCAAACATTTTTTGGGGGGCTAAACAAAATCCGCATCACCACCGGATATTGCGAGGGAGCGAAGCGACCAAGCCCGAAGGAGCGAAGCGACTGAGCGGGGGGAGCGTGTGGGAGGGGGGTGTCTCCCCTCCCAGGGTAGGGAGCTTTTGCATTTTTGGACTTGAAACTGTGCAATCTGGTGCATACCTGGGAAGGAAATTCTGACTTGACGACATGTACTATAATGTGCGTTAGTGCGTCATCATCGTCATGATTCTTAACCAGAAAAGGTTATGATTGATTCATGAAGAAAAACAAAAATGCACCCCCAAAATAATATTCGCAAAGTGACATATTCAGTTCAAACAGTGCATCAAAAGCATTATTTTATGACAAAACAACATGAACATGAACAGCGAAACGATAACAGAGAGGGGGAAGGGTGATGGGAGGGTGTGATGGTAGGTGGGTGCACGGTAAAGGTGCTTTTGCAATGTTTAGTTGAAATTATGCAATCTGGTGCATACTTGGGAAGGAAATTTGACTTGACATGAAGTAAAATCTGAGTTTTCTTGTCTAAAGAAATACTCTTTTCTTTCAATCACTGTTATCGAATTAGATATAAGCCATGATTTAAATTTATTTTTTTGGGGGGGGGGGGCAAGGGCCCCCCCCCCCCCCCACCAGTACGCCAGTGCCTATATGCATCATTGAATGATGAGGCCGATGCTCATTTTATACGCAATCAGGAAAGTGGCAAAGTGCTCGTTCAGTATGTCTGTTATTGAGGGAGAGATTATGAATAAAAGTTTACGGTTATTCCGTCCGCAAAATAATTTAGCTCCATTACAATGATAGTATTTTGATCATAAATGACCATATTATGCATATATCCTGTACTATTTTGTTCAATATTACAGTAAGTGCATGGCACTAAATAATAAAGTCGCAGCCATGGATGATACGCTGATTCTACTGTGTTTCCTCGCCTTTCAAACTGCGCATATTTTGTGAGTATAACTCATCAACAAATCCTCAATAACAACTATAATCAATCTTTCATGGCTATAACCTATACTGAGTAGTTGTTTTATTCATTCACGTTTGCACATTTCGGTTCTTTTAAATTAGTTTAGTCGTTATATTGGTTTACCTTCTTCCATATGTGCCTATTAATATTGTTTATTTTGTATAGAAATATATAATGCTTGTGTTTACTGTCCTCAATATGTAAATAAATATTATTACGATATTTTCATGCGACAAATGTGTTTGCAACCACATAATTGTGCTACATATTATTAAATGTTCACGTTTTATTTGAACAAACATTTCAACTACAGTGGAACCTCTTTATAACAAGCTCTGTTATAACAAGGTATCTGATATACAGTGAAATCTCTTTATAATGAGCTCTTTTATAACACGATACATGTAAAGCCCGGCGCAGACAGAGCCGACTCGACCCGATCCGACTGGTTTAATTCAGGCTAGAGTTGGGCCCGGTCGGTCGGAGCAGATTTATCGCGTTGAATCGGCCCCAACTGGCATCCGACTGTCTCTCGACTGGCAAAATGTGTGTCGCGAGGCACTGAAAACTGAGCCGATCGGAATGACAACCAGTCGAGTCGGCTCTGTCTGCGCCGGGCATTATACAGTGAAGCCGCTTTATAACGAGCTCTGTTATAACCAGGTACCTGATATAGCGAGGTAATTTCACTGGTCCAAGTTCTGTGTATTTTGTTGTTTTACGCCCTGATACAGCATAATATCTCATATAACGAGGTAAATTCAATGGACCCAACATGCTCGTTCTAATGAGGTTTCATTGTATAGTAACTGTAAACATATCATTCTTCCCTCATACTATTTAGATTTGTCAATGCCAATGTTTCCAAGTCGGATCCGTCACAAATTTTCGACGAACTTTTCTTGGATTACGAGCAGTGGATTAGGCCGTACTTTAACGGTAAGTGTTTTGATCACTGTGATGTATGACCAGGGCCCCGTTACAGAAAGAGATACAATCGATTGTAAGTTACGATTGATCGTAAGTCAGAAAATGTATGCGTTTCAACCAATCAGATTTGCGCATCTAGAACACGTGATCTGACTTACGATTAATTGCAACTTACAATTGATTGTATCTCTTTCTGCAACGGGGCCCTGCTGATGTATGCTGGTCACATTTTTGTGGGGGGACAGAAGTTTTTGCCCGAATACAATCGTTTCAGATTTCACATGCCATTGAAAAAGAAACATCTTCAACACTTATTTCCCGAAAAATGACGTTTTCTAAGGGGAGGGGGGGGTGGGGGGCGGGACTGCAGCCCCCAGCAGCCCCCAACACCTGCCACGTATAATACAGAACGCTATTTCTTTTTAACATGGTATTCCTAATAGTAAATATATAATCCATTGCGGATATAGTATCGGAAATAATATCGCTAATGATATTCGTTTGTCTCGCAATGTATGGTCAAACTAGGAATCTAAACGATCATGACGTTTCGTATGCTACTGCAATAAAAGCATAAAAGCCGAGTGTCTACATTCGATATTATCATTTGACAAAGTATTGCAGTAGCATACGAAACGTCATGATCGTTTAGATTCCTAGTTTGACCATACATTGCGAGACAAACGAATATCATTAGCGATATTATTTCCGATGGTATTCCTACATGTTATTTATTTGATGGGAAGCAGTTTCACTATCAGAACTAAATGTCATTATTTTAAAATGATTATATTGAATTGGTACTTGTATTTAAATTGTATTTAAACCGTAAATCATGATTATCCTTTTGTCTCTGTCTAAATCATTCGTTCTCCGTTTTCATATGTCTGTATAATGACGTCACTCTTTCGTCCACTCCCCCGCTTTACTCGTGTCTTTCTTTGCTTCTCCTTACTATATACCGCATATAATATTGCACAAAACGTATACTTGTGTGTAGTAATCTATAGAGATGTATACTGTTACATATGCACATCTATCCAAACACAAACTGCAGTCAGATACAAGTATCATAACTCCCATTATACAATCAATACAAACGACACTCCAATAATAATGCAGGTGCAAAGTCATGTTATCAATTTCACTTTACTCGAGCGTAAATATCAGAAAAGTTGAAATATAATAATGTATTAAAACATCTGTGTAGGCCAAATGTGAATTTTATTTTCACCCTAGTATTGATTTACGGGAGCAACAGCCATACGTTAAGATTTGTTGTCGATTTTCTGTCATCCCTTTGTGAATTATTGCCTCCCGTTGTGCCCTCATTGGGCCCCCAAGTTAAACAAAGTTGAACAAGAAATGACGAACAGAAATGTCGTCTTTTCGCCTTCTAGATCCAACACCCCCCCCCCCCCCCCCCCCTTTCCCCATTTGACCCAATTATGAATAGATTGACCATGTAGGCCTACTAATATAGACATTTGCCATTGTATTAACCAAAATATTACCAAAATAAACAGCGTTTATTTTGGGGGTAAATATGGGCCGTGAATTATGTAACATCGGAAAAATCACCCCTCCACCAAAATTTGCGACCAAATTCGACGTGATGGTTACACCAGTAAAAAATCTAAAACCACAATGAAACAAAATAATCATAAAGTGCGTAAAAATATTAATATCTGCGTATCATATCTGTAAATTTTAAACTGAAATAAAGTTCCTCGAATGAGGTAAAAGAGATTTAAACAAAAAATACCTGTGACACAATCAATCTGAATATAATTCGAATATATGCTTCGATTTGGCATGACTATACAGTTTTGCTCATTGTCTAGTGTCCCCTATTTCAGAAACGGACACGTATATTTTGTCTACAATTTATGACATTGTTACTTATTTCCAAACAAGCACCTTCCAAACTGCAAAAGTAAATGTTAATATTATACTTAGATTTTAGTACAAATTGAGAAGCATATAATTGTGTGTTAAAGTGATCCATTAACGTTGTCAAATTCAACACAAATCACTTGAAGCTTTAAAGGGGTAGTACAGTTTTGGTAAGGCTGAACTTTAGTAACCAAACCTGGACAGTTACATTATAAACTAATAGTTATAACTCCACCATGCTCGAAAGGTATACAAAATTACAAACGACTAAGTAAAAAGCCCATTATCATTCAAAAAGAGCCATTAAAACACAAGAGGGCGCTTTCTTAAGAGGCATTGGTTTCAACAATTTTTCATACAAAATTATGCACGTGATGTTTTATTTGAATAATGATTAAATAGAGAGATCATCAACAACTATTTAAAAAACGCTTTTGAAAATTGTTGAAAAAGTGCAAGCATTTTTTTTTTTTTTTTAAATCATCTAATTATTTGGGCCCCAAATAATTATAAGATCAGATATATTTATTGATATTTCAGCCGTTTCTGGGTCGATATTGACCAAATAAAGTTTTTTTCTGCCATTAAAATTGCATGTTCTCTCGAATTTGACACTCAGTTTTTCATTAGCTCACAAAAAAATTGTGATGTGCAGCGCCCTCTCTACCAAAACTAAACTACCCCTTTAACATTTATCTTGTACCTTGCCGTTTGCCCTATATGGTAACAGAACAATACAATGGATTTTCATCTCCCTAATAATGCACGGAGATTATTATGAAAGAATAAAAATCGTTTCAGGAATGTTTTTCGATAGTAGTCAAACTTAATGGTAGGCATGTGATAAAATCTGTCATAGGTATAATATGTTCATTTGTTTTTACTGGGTGAACAGTGTTCCTTTTCTATGAAACTATGACACATCACTAAGGAGAATCTTTCAATAATACTGGTACATGATTGAAGTCTCAAATATCACTTTTGGAAAAAAATTAATCGGATAAAATCAATGGATCACTTATAAGTCACCGACACGGATATCACTCCCGAATAAGAATAGTCTTCTGAGTGGGATGGAAACAGGCGTATAATTATTATAAATAATCAATGGTGCATTTCACGCTTTCATACCATTTATATTAATATACAAAACCAACAGAACTTGTAAACGGGTATACATTCTAGCTGCTATGTCGAATGATAAACGGATCAGAGCAGGTCTTTGAATATATACATGTATACTCAACATATATATTGATAATATTTTCTGAAACTTAACCATTTTGATTATGAAAATGTAATTCAGCATTTCAGTAGTCGAGCACGATTACATGTATTCAAACTGCAATGAATCCGTTAGAGTTCTATGCTCAAAGATATGTATGAAGCCCAAGAAAAATCTGGATTTTAATAAATGTCCGATCTGTATACAAATGCAGTACCTCAAGAAATTTAACAAACCCTTTTGAAATAAAATATTCTACATTCAGACAATTTTAAAATCAAAATCTACCTTTATCAGTGATTCTGATAAAAACATTTACAAATTGTTTACTATATTTATGTATTTCGTAAAATTGTACATTTTCATCATGTGTCTTGCACAATATTGGGTGTTTCACAAAGATCCTAAGTCAAATTTAAAACTAAGTTGGACTGAAAGGGATCTAGTTACTTTGCTGACATGTGCAAAAAGTGATAAGTGGTTTATACAATGTATATTGTTGTTATCTGATATGTCCACTGGGTGTTGTGTGAACATTTCAAGTTAAATGGACGTTATACACTGTTAAGACGCTGTGTAAAGAAAACGCTGTGTAAAAATGGTTGTGAACAGCGGCCATTGTTCAAGCGTTGATTAAACGTTTTAAATCACGTGATAGTTTCGACCGCGAAATCATCGCGACAAAACCCTTTTTGTCCCACTGCAAACCAAGCGAAACGAGATAGCGAAGAGGTAGCTTGTTAGTCTTATAAGCCAAAGGTCCCCGGTTCGATTCCGCTTTTGCCGTTTTATAGTACAATCAATTTGGTATTTGCTATTTCAACAACAGGGTTGTTTACAATTTATTCTAAACAACGGTTGTGGAAAAAATTAAAACAACAGTTGTGTAAACTTTAAACAACTGGGGTTGTTTAATGTTTTCAACAAGAGTTGGATGGTTCATATGTTAAACAGCGGTTGTAGAAAATTTTCAACAAGTTGTTGAATTTGTTTACACAGCGTTCTAACAGTTTATGGCCGAGTAATGAGCAAAAATGCAAAGTGATATTCACTAACTCATTGTACTCAATTTGTACACGGTTTTGGCGATCCAGTGGATATTTAACATCTGAACACTTCAATCGTAAATATCGTTTTAACGAAAGGGAATTTTGAAAAACCGAAACCTACAACAAGGTAAACCGCTAGAATTCCAATTGGATTTTGAGGATTTGGACAATGGTACTAAGTCCCTTTAAATATTATGGAAAGCCATGTGTAGCTTCGGAATGAAACATATTCAAGAGCTCAAATGCGAATATTTGACATTTTCCACAAAATTACATTAACACCTTGAAGTCTCTTTGAACAAAAGAAAATGTTGATTATTTCTATCAAAATTGTAGGCCTGTTTAAATATCTCATTTAACAATTTTATAAAGAAACGAATGACTTTCCATAATATTTAAGTCCAACTTAGTGTTAAGTTCTACTCGGGATCTTTGTGAAACACCCCACGGGGTTGATTGATTCAGTAGTAATTATTCTTGATTCTTAACATGTGCAGTATTTTCACATACAATAGAGTAAATATGAGTTTAAAGGGTACCACCACCCAAAAATAATATTCTTATGAATGAAAGGTAACATCTTTAGAATTCCATTCCATCAACAAGTTCACAAAAATGTGTTTCCAGAAAAAAATATATAATCGGAAAACGCATCACCATTCTAAAGCACGGTCTGAATGTACGAGACTAATTTGTGCCGAGCGAACGAATCGCCCGGGATTCCATTGTCTTCCAAACGTACGCGTGAATATCATTGCCGCACTCGCAAACCAGGAACCATGAAATAGTAGTGGTTCCGTAAGTGGTGGAAATTAATTGCTTTGTTTATGAATTACACAAACCTTTGCAAAATGTTGTGTATCTATTTGATATCACAAAACGGTACCAAAACGTATAAATATGTGTTGTTCTTTGCCTGGTGGTCCCCTTTAATATTAAGAAAACGATTTTACCATAACACAATTTACAAACGTAATAAGATTTAGTTTAAAGCACTTTGTTGGCACAAATGTCCAAACTGATAAGTAAAATATATGAAACAAAAAGAACGGTTATTATGTCATCATAAAATAAATAATTGAAACAAACGGAACAATTATGTTTTAAAGAATGTCTGTTCTCAAGGGTAACGCAAAGCAATCGGTGGGTGAGGAAGGTTACACCTCACAATTGAATCAAGAATGGTTTGAAATATAGCACAAGGCAAACTATAGATAGTCTAATACTCTTTATAATCCAAAACTCATTCCCGTATATCGCACATTGTTCCGTGAACTATTATTAAAGGGAATATAACACACCTAATATCCGCCGGGAAGCATGATCATATCGGGTCGTGCGTTTGCCTGCTGGCTAAGTTCACTATTCGCCCGAACAAAGACGAGCTTCTGTTCCTGGTCACGGTTCAGGCCTTCGTCGCGGTCGATGAACTCGAATGCTGTCATCGAAGATGTCGCTGCGATGCCGAGAAGTCCCTCGGCGATCGGTGACAGTGGTTGCCTGTCGCAGATACCACGCCACCAGGTCGCAGGAGCGACGTGGGACGCGGCGTCCCAGACGTAAGGCTTGGACCAAAGTCCTCCGTCTTTGGCTCGGTACTCGGCCAGGTTGGCAATGACTCGACCACTCTCCTGGCCGGCACGCTTGGCGAAATTGACGATGTACTCGATTGCCGCGCTAGTGTCTTTGTCAGAGAGACTGGTACCGCAGTACCGCGGGTCCAACAGGCACGCTGCGCAGTGAATTCCCGTACAACATGCCTCTCTGATCGCGTCGAGTTCCTTCAGAATTGTATTGCACTCGTTCGGTTGCAGAGGCGAAGCACTGATTGCTTCATCGAGAAATCTGTCTATGTGCAGAATCTCCATGGCAACGTCCGACACGCGGATTCCTTCTAGCTCTAGCTTGGACTTTGCGAGATTGAGAGTGCGCCACATTGTGACGGTAAAGGAGAGCACGGCCCAGAATACTTTATTGAGGATTATGTCTTTGGTTTCTGCGTCGGCGTTTATGCCATCCGCGACTACACTGTCCTGGAGTTGTTCTTTGCACTCCATCAGGGTCTCAAGGACAATCATGGAATCGTCTTTGATGCAAATGTCTTCGGTTCGAGCGCGGGAGAAAGAAAGCTTGACGAGTTTTGACATCGCACCGCTGCCCTGGTCGATCAGACGATTCCTGTACGTGCACACCGAACAGGCGCGTTTGAACATCTCGCAGATACGCTTTTGCTTCAGGATACACCTTAGAACGTTGCAAATCCCCTCCACCGGATTTCCCGCGATCGTGGTGTTCGGAAAACGCGTAGCAAGTGTCGGCCAGGCATCGCGTACGTTTTGCTTTAGGTCCGTGACTACCAGTAACACCTGGGCTGGCTCGATTTTGGTGATGACACCTGCTAGGACATCAGCAATGTCCGACGGGCACTGCTGGTCGCCAGTGTCCATACCGGCAAGAAAAATCGGTTGCGGAGTTGTGATGACCAGATTTACTCGTTCTTTAGATGGATCGTTCCTCACGGAGAATTTGTCTTGATGACTGTGCGCTAAAAGAGCAGTGCACTTCGTCTTGTTGATTTCCGAGGAAACGGTTTCAAAAGCTGACATGTACTCCTCTTCGAGATGCGTCCCTACCAGGGAGTTCTTTGACGGAAGCGCGTAGGACGGCGTCAGGTGTCTGAAGAAGTCCTGCCAGTGACTGCTTTCTACGATGGAGAGAGGAACATCCGTCCGGAATATGGCTCGGGCGAGAAGCCTATCAGTCTGTGATACCTGGTCGGAGGTACCGTCATATCTGCTCGCGTCGTGATCCACTGGTTCCGTCTTTGGCTCGCGGTGGTTGGTTCTGGTAAGCGGGTTACCAACCATCAGCAGACTCGCGTGCGGGGAGAGCGCTGACGTCCCAGGTGTTGGGCTGTCGTTCTCCTGGGGGTGGTAGATAGGCGACAGCGACTGACGCTGCCGGAACAGGACGGACGGGCCAGTAACAAGATCTTCCTCCACCGAGCCGTAACACCCCCGTTCCTCAAGACTCCCGTTGGTCATGCTGCTGGTATTGCTGGTGACGGCTGAATGGTGGAGGTCAGTCCGGTACTCGCCAAACCCACTCTGCTCCAGCTCTCGCTTCGTGTCATCCGGACAGTTGGCACACTTGAGGAGATGTCGCATCATCTTGGTGGCGTTGGGGAAGGTGTACTTGAGGTTGCAGTAGCTGCAGAAGGCGGCCGGACGAGCCTTGCCGCCCGTCGGCGATGACCCTTGACCTTCATCCTCGTGGCATGTGAAGTGGTCCCACACCACTGACTTCCCGCGCATCTTTCGTCTGCAGGAAAACATAACAATGATAAAGAAGATTGGGTTATTTTGGGGTTCATTATTATTATTTTTATTACAAATGAAAATATATCCTAGTAAAAACAGTTCTACATTAGAACATGTATGTATATAGTGACCAACAACACAACATGAACATAGAGCAACGAGAAAAGTGACCCCTGTAGACTGGTGACCGTTATACACATGTTCCATGTTTTCCAATGCAGGGGATCACATTCATTGACCACTATAGGCAGGTTGGCTGCTATAGACAGGTGGCAGCAAAGCCAGGTTTGACTGTATTAATTCAAGTGTTCTTAAAGGGGTAGTACAGTTTTGGTAAGGCTGAACTTTAGTAACCAAACCTGGACAGTAACATTATAAACTAATAGTTATAACTCCACCATGCTCGAATGGTATACAAAATTACAAACGACTAAGTAAAAAGCCCGTTATCATTAAAAAAAAATAGCCATTAAAACACAAGAGGGCGCTTTCTAAAAAGGCATTGGTTTCAACCATTTTCATACAAAATTATGCATGTGATGTTTTATAGAAATAATTATTAAATAGAGAGATCATCATCAACAACTATTTAAAAAACGCTTTTGAAATGTTTTGAAAAGCAAGCATTTTTTAAATTTTTTGAAAAAATCATCTAATTATTTGGGCCCCAAATAATTATAAGATCAGATATATTTATTGATATTTCAGCCGTTTCTGGGTCGACTTTGACCAAATAAAGTTTATTCTGCCATTAAAATTGCATGTTCTCTCAAATTCGACACTCAGTTTTTCATTACCTCACAAACAAATTGTGATGTGCAGCTGAACTAAACTACCCCTTTAATTATTTTATCATCATTCAATATTATTTCATTGCATTGTTTGCGTGAAATCATCAAATTCCACTGATATATTTTTGGTTTACATGTAATACTAACCATTTGAATGTATCTGCAAAGAAAATAAAAACACCAACATTCAATTTATGTCCAGGGGGGGTGTTTCACAAAGATCCTAAGTTGAACTTAACTCTAAGTTGGACTTTAAAAAGTATGGTAAGCTATTTGTAGCCTTGGAATAAAATAAATTCAAAGGTAAACATGCAAGTATTTTAGACTTTTCATAAATGTAACATCAAGAACATGAAATCTCTTTGATAATAGAAAGTAAATATGATTTGAATCAACATTTTATGCCTTTTAAAAGATCTATTACAAAAATGTTTCAAAGACACTAATGGCTTTCCATAATTTTCAAGTCCAACTTAGAGTTAAGTTCAACTTAAGATCTTTGTGAAACACCCCCCAGGCCACCAGTGCACACATGAAGATGTCACATACAAATACATGAACATACCCATGAATCTAGTAGCCCATACATGTTTGCCAAGTATAATTTCTTTTTTTTTTTTTTTTGCATAATTATATCCGGGATTCATGAATTGACTTTGAAAACAAAAAACAACAATATTCACTCTCAATTTCAAGCGAAATCAGAACCAATTGTTATTTCCCACTGGTCTGGGCATTCTGAAAAGTGAATGGGACTTCCTGGATTTTTCAACCTAAAGTTTCCTATATTTTTATGTTCTATTCCTCTTCTTTTTTTATCCCATGGTGTAATTTCTATTTATACGAGCCACTTAAATCATACGAGTCTCTCAGGCGCAAAACTGGAAGCTTATTAATATGAATGTTTATTAAAATGTGGATAAATTTCTTTGAAATTTAATTTTCTAGACTAGTATAAGCGTTTTGAGGCGTGCTTCAAGCTAATCTTTTCCAAGTACAAAATAATCTGAACCGTGTTCCAATACCAGCGCTGATACTGTATACGAGACAAGTGCATTTTAAAGGGATACTTGAGTTCTGGTAAAGAGAGTACATGCAGTTTTCGTCAAACTGAATTTTAGTAACCAAATACTGCACCATTACATGACAAACTAATAGTTATAATTCCACCATGCTCAAAAGAAATACACAATTACAAATGACTAATTAAAAAGCCTGTTATCATTCAAAAAGAGCCATTAAAACTCAAAAGGGCGCTCTCTAAATACTCATCGGTTTAGACCATTTTAAATAAAATATTGTGCATGTGATGTTTTGTTGACATATTGATTAGATAGAGAGATAATCAACAACTATTTAAAAACCTCTTTTGTACATTTTTGAAAAGAGGAACCATTTTTTTTTTAATTTTAACGGCTGGTTCAAAATTATTGAATAATTGTGGGGCCCCATATTTATTACAAATGGTTATGTTCATGGATATTTCAGCCATTTCTGAACCGATTTTGATCAAATAAAGTTAATTCTGTCATTAACATTGTATTCTCTTTCAAATTCGACACTCAGTTTTTCATTATCTCACAAAAAATTATTTTGCGTAGCGCCCTCTTTACCAAAACTCAACTATCCATTTAAAGGGACCGTCCCTCTTTTAAAAAACGTCTGAACAGTTTCCAGTTGAAGGATGGAGATGAGTGAAACACACACCAAAAAAATCAGATCGAACAGCCCTATAATTTGGATTCTACGAATGAAAAACGAATGCGTCCCTCCATCAGACTATATATCGGTCAATAAAAGAGTTTAACTGATTTAGCATAATATTACAACTATATTGTACTTATTCTTGTAAAGGTATTGTGAAGCCGACATTTGTAAAGGTATGTCATGGAAAAAAAATCTCAAAAATGAAGAATATGTAATTACATGTAGTCAGTTTAAGCGAGGTTTGGTTATTTTGCCTAGTGTGCGGTCATGCTATTCTTATTTGTGCGCGGGTCACATATCTAGCGCGGGTCCGGGGGGGGTCACGCATAGCGTTGTGGTACTTCGTGGAATCCGTGTACGAACTTCCTCACTGGGTGAATATACATATAATGCACAATTAAAATTGGACGACGGTTTATTAGTTTTAGGTCTATAACTCCACGGAAAAGAGATTTCAAGCCCTAATTGTTTCAGGTATGCTATTAAATGACATTTTCTTTCAGATAAGACAATAACCTCGCAACTTTTAAAATTTGGCTTGCAAAAGAGGGAATGTCCCTTTAAACGCACTCTAAATTGCAATGTTTTCTTCTATAGTGCCAGTGGTAACGGATCAACTCAAAATTACATATTGTCCTTTCCATTGTTAACTCTGAAAATATATATATTTCAAATACTTTTCCGCCATTTCTTTCTACTAAGTAGAGAAGACCCACCCCCCCCCCCCCCCTCCCCTGCCCTTTCTTTTTGCTTGTCATGTACACAATGGAAAGTATGATATTTTTACAAAAATACATCGGGCTCCTGTACACCTGTGTTTTAACATTATTTGCTGGAACAGATATCCAGAAGCCTTGATGCGTAAAGATCTTTTCCAAATAATGTTTCCTATCAGCTAACTTAAAAAAAAAGAGTTTGCTTAGATCGACAAAGTTCTGCATGTTTACCTAACCGGGAAATCAAGAGGATACTAGGATAACAAAACGTTTGATCTGGAAATAGAAGTGGGACATTGGCGTAGCCGGTGAATAGGGATCCACATTTGTCCACAGGGAATGAGTGTGAGCTTACTAATTATGGCGATATGTTTTTATTCTTTATCTCTCTCTTTCACTAAAATGGGGTTAACATGCATTGGTAGCAACGTATGTGTCAATAGTACTTGTTGTATGTACTTTGTATTGATTCTATTTGTTGTACTTCAAATATTTCTATACCTGGGACAACCCCGGTACGCTTAATATTTCTTGCTTTTGTTATCCCTAATAATAATAATAATATGAACATTTATATAGCGCAGCTACTATAAATATTTACTCTATTGCGCTTATAAAGAGCTCCTTTTAAGTGATTGAACAAAAACAAACAAAATCAGGACGTATAAACAAACAATCTTATGAAAAGGCCTGCATAAACAAATTAGTTTTTAACGTAGACTTAAATGTATCAACAGATTCGTTTTTCTCAAATAAAATGGTAAGCTGTTCCACAGTTTCGGGTAACACAAACAAATGCACGATCTCCCAAAGTTGTCTTTGTTTTGGCAGAAGATTTGGGAAACTCCAAGAGCAGTGTATCTCGCGAGCTTCTCAAATTATACAATTGAGAATGTGATTGCAACGAAAGTAATTTAATTATATAACTTGGGGCTTGATCATGCATTGCTTTATACACAATCAACAACATTTTGAATATAATACGTTGTTTTACAGGCAACCTATGTAATGTTTTCAACAAAGGAGTAATATGACAAAAATTTTGTCTAGCACATGCATTTTTTACGCGCTGCAGTTTCATCAATATAATAGCGTATCGGGCAAACCAAACAACAGCCAATTACAATAATCTATTTTACTACTAATAGTGCATGTATAAACATTTCAGCACTTTTATGGTCCAAGTATTTACGTTTACGACGAAGGTAATATCTGATGTCTAATTTCTAAACCTGTCTGGGTGTTCCAACAATACAAAATTCCGTTTTAATATCATTCAGCTTTAACTTGTTGTGAAGCATCCAAGATCTTATGAATCTAATACAAGTTTCAAATACTGAAATATTACGATAAGTCTCAATATCACTTGGTGCAAAAGAGACATATACATGTATCTGTGTGTCATCTGCATAACAGTGACAAGTAACAGTTTGAAAATGCTTCTTAACCAGGCCAATCAAATTACCCGTCTGAGTGTAAAAAGGGCCGAGGCGTTAACCTTAATATGGGGCACACCATGAGGAACAGCCTCATAAATTGTTATACTTTGCTTTCTGATGTTCTGTCACTGAGATGTGACTGAATCCATGAAAGAACAATACCATCTAGTATACCAAATATCGTTGGAGTGTATTGAACAGTGTTATATGATCAATAGTGTCGAAGGTGCACTGTAAAAAAATAACTGTAAAATTACAGGGTTTTTTGCCCTTAAAATTACAACTTTTGACCGTTTTATCAAACTTACAGAACTTTTCCTGTAAAATAACAGAAATCGTGTTAGTTTATGGGAAATCATCATTTATTTACAACTACCTACATTCATAACTGTTAATAAACGGGTTTCCTGTACTACCTACGACTGTCCCTGTTTTTTACAAACTGTTCACATGGCTCTGATTTGTTTACGAACATTTTCCTGTTAAAAAACGACACTTGCTTGTATAATCAAACAAAAAATGTATGCTAACAACATAGGCTGTTTTTTTACTACCCCGGTCTGTGAAAAAAACAAGGAACCTGTTAAAAACCTACAGTTTTGTGTAAACACTAAATACAAATATACCGTTAAACCACACAATTTCCAGTAATTTAGAGATTCCATGTATGATTACAAGTCGGCCTATAAATTTTCAAGACAGGCTTGTGAAAAAACGCAATTCGCCTGTAAAAAGACAATACTTTCTAATAACAAATACAATAATTGTAAAATTACAGGGTTTTTTTGCCCTTAAAATTATCCTGAAATGTTGTTAGTTTATGGAAATTATCTTTTACTCGTTGCAGGTAGTACGAAACCGTTTATTAACAGTTATGAATTTCATAACTGTTAATAAACGGTTTTTCGTACTACCTGCAACTTTCCCTGTTTTTTGTACACAATTTGTTCGCAAGGTTCTGTTTTTATTTACTGGCGACAATTTTCCTGTCCAAAAAGCGACAATTTATCTTATAAAAACAGAACAAATACTGTAGACCTACGCTAACAACACAGGCAGTTTCTTTTACTACCCAGGTCTGTGAACAAACAAAACAGGTAAACCTGTTAAAAAACCTACATTATTTTAGGCATAAATACGAATATACCGTTAAATCACAACATTTCCAGTAATTTGTAACAGGTTCATGAATATTCATGAGCTAGTTTGTGCTTTTGCAAAATGAACAGACAAATCTGTTCATAATCCCGTTATTTTGTAAAATGATTATCGAAATTAATTTTTGATTTAGATTAGTGTAATTAATTATCAGTGGACTCTTGTTAACCCCTTATGGGTGACAATTCATGAATGCAATAATGTTTTAACGTCTGTGTTAAAGTACTAACCATTAAAACACATACATCGTGGTGTACCATGTTTATAAGCTAATCGTGAACAAAGGAAGATGGATAGGAACGATAGGTACGATAGGTATCGGCTTAGGGCACAATGTCGTAGGTTATTAGGTAGGTTATTAGGAATAGGAGGATTGGACTACACTGTAACAAATAACTCCCAGGAATTTCCCGCCAAAAACGCTATTCTTTTTTTACAGTGTATGCCGTGAAAAATATAGAAAGAGTATGTGGAAAAACAGAATACAGAAACAGGAACATCATTATTTTAACAGGAAAGTCGCTGTTACAAAACAGAGAAAACTTGAATTTTACAAGATTATATGACATGAAAAATACAGAAAGCTACTGTGAAATTACAGTATGATCATTAACGGGAACCTGTAATTTTACGTGAGGCAATAAAATAACAAGAACTCTCGTAAAATAACGGGGGTTCCTGGCGTTACGACTGCCAGGACATTCCCGTAAAAAAACGGCATTTATTTTTTACAGTGTGGCACTTAAATCAAGCAGAACTAACAATGTTACTTTTTGCTGGTCATGGCCATCAAAAGATCATTTTTTTAAATTCTAAGTAGAGCAGTCTCAGTACTGTGGTATTGTCTGTATAATGTGTAGATTGGGTAGGTGGAAAAGGTGAATGACTCACTAGGTGTTGCAAAATTTGTTGAGTGGCAGTACCTTCAACTAACTTTGATATGTAAGGAAAATTAGTAATTGGTTACTAAAACTAGGCTCTAGACCAGGTTTCTTCAAAAGTGGTTGAACCAAGGCTACCTTCCATTTAGATGGGAACTGACCACTAGAAAATGACATATTAATCAACTTGGTAAACAGAGGAAGCAATGTGTCTATACATTCAAGTAGAAGGTTTGTAGGCATTGGATCAAGAGAGCATGACTTCTTACTAAGGTTTACAATCAGTTTCTTAACCTCATTTTCAGAGAGCGTTCTAAAATTCAATAAACCATTGGAAGATATATCATCACAGAATGAGTTTACAATATCAACAAAAGAATCATCTGTACCAAGTATTATAGATACCAAGTATACAAGTATAATTGTCTAGACAGACTTGAATTTCGAAATTAATCTTTCACCACTTTATCTTGAAAGTGCCCAATTCATTAGCGAACGTACATTTTGTCAACAGAAGTAGGTAAGATAGGATTTTGACTTGACACATTCAACAGAGACTTGACGACCTTAAAAAGACTTTTTCTGATCTCCACTCTTTTCCTCAATTAACTCAAGGAAATTTGTACGTTGTTTCACCATTATTTAGCTGGCTTCTATAATACACAAATACCGTATTAAATTGTGAATGTACTGTACAAACAGATTGTATTTCAATTGTAAAAATAAATGAAATGGAATTAAATGAATATAGTGGCAGGAATTTACTCCGATGGGTATCGACATAGGTGCAAGAATTCACATGGATAATGCCTTCCCCTGCAACGGAAGCGGGATTGTCTCGGCTGCCTAATTTCCCTTTTCACGTATCCACATAAAATTCTATAACACCATTTCCATTTCCAAAACACAGACACAATTGCATTTTTTGTGCGAGGATCCTAATTGTCAACAGGTGGTTATTGGCGGAAATTGTCCCTTCTGAAAAATTCTGAAAAATATAGTATTTCAATTCAAATAATTAATCTAAATATATAATCTAACATAAATTACTTGATCATGAATAAACCATTATGATTTTTCTTACAATAAATGCTATTATTTTCTCTCATGCATTAGCCTATTTATTTCAGTTTTGTAAAGTATACAATTTTTATCAAGATATCAATTATGTTTAAAATGTTACACAATTATTTTAATATAATAAATATTTGTGACAATGTATTATTTAATGGAATAAATGACGCTTTATGTCCGCGCCGCTATATTAATTTTATCATTTTGCACAACATTTTGTGCAGGTCGTAATATTAATGTCATCGAAAGGACATTAATTTACAAAAATACCTGAATAAGAATATTGAAATCATCCGCGATTTGCATGTACTATATTTGTGTATTTCATATTTAGTTCGCGGTTATGTTTATCACAGTTATATCATAAAGCTTGCTGTTCCTTTATATTAAGTTTATCATTTGGTATTGTTATAAATCATGCAATTGACAGATATTTGTCGTTCAAAGAAGTATTACGAGATATGCAAAGCAGACATTATAAACTTACAAATAATCATATTTACCACCAGTTGATAATATATTGCCATCCAGATCAATTTCTTATTAGTTTGGGTAATATCAATTACTTACAAAAAAAATATGCACGTTTACTAAAAGTGCAATGTAATTACTTTCTTAATGACACTTTTTATGTTGTACGTATTAGGTTAATGATGGTTGTAATTATTCTCATTTTCAATTTCACTCAAATATTGATCTTGACTCACATCAGCAGCAAACAAACTATGAACAAGCGAATTTGTTTATAAATCAGATATATTACAAGTAAGTTACTCCTCACAGAGTCACAGTTATTCCCTTATTTTGTAAACGATTAATATGACTAGTTTGTTGGAAACGAACATAAAATTGAATTAAATAAAATTTAATTTAAACAAAAATCAAATAAGGCAAAATTATATGTTCCTACCTTACAACTTGACAATTATTATTGTAAATAAGTTGCTCATGTGACAGTAAAATCCATAGGCCTATATGAATGAAATAGAATCATTAATCAATTTAGTATGACATGAACTAGACCAAAACATCAGTCTATGTTCCGACGTTTGTTTCCACCAATACTGCGTCTTGTTCCACCGACCACGCCACTCCCTCCAGATAGGCACAAGCTGGTATGAAAAATACAAGATACAAAGTGTCGTAGTAGAGCTATTATTCAGAGCGCTTTATAATCTTCGAGCAGAAATTCACAAGTATCAATCAGAGAAATGTAAACCCCATCAGAGGCGGTTATGACTATTTAAGGAACCCATTCGAAATGGTAAGAGATTCACGTTGAATAAGTTGAGCACCAAGATCGATCGAAGCACTAACCTTGGAATTATTTTTCGCCGTTTTTGTCGCCAACGGAAGATGATTATATATGATAAGTTCAAGTTCTGTGAAGATTGGTATTTATAAACATCGGTGGTGAGATCCGGGTTGTATTCCTCGAAGCAAAACTGCAAAACGATCTTTATTGCCCAGGTATTTTTAGCTGGAGACCCTTATTCGGTTTCACGACCTTTCTACCGTAGCGTGTTGGTTAGACATTATCAGTTCAAGATCGACAAAACGGTGTTGTGATGATGAGATGATTACAAAATTAGCGAGTTGGTAATAGATTATCATTTCAAGACCGACATAACTGTGTTAATATGTTGAGATGATAAGCAAAGTAGAAAATAAATCGATGTGTTGCCTTGGCCTTGTATCCGAATTGGCGAGTTGCGCCTCAGCGATCGTGTGATTTTTCGGAGAGTGAGCGAAGATGTTCATGAGAGCAAAAAATAGTTCGATCCGAACATGTTTCGTTAAAAGTCGTCGTGACATCGGATTATCTAAATTTCAGAGAGCGAGAAGGCGGGCCCAAAACACTCTGTTGGAACACCTCATAAATTATAATCTAAAATGAAAACGTAATAGACAACCAAAATACATAATATTATCCAAGTAAACATCAAACGTTTATCCGTATTACCTTTTCCTAATCATCAGATTGGATGTTCCCGCTTCGGCGATAAGATCGGGTAGAAGTTGATATTCATGAATATCTAGTATTATATGCTGACGATGTGAAAATTAAAATCAGTACAATTCTATTCCATTCCATTTATTTCAAAATGTAGACGGTGTTGCATCAGGCGAGCACACACTCAATGATATTGAATATTGACTATGCACATTGTATGTTTCCCGCTCGCATAATGTACGTAGGCCGTATAGGGTCAAAGTTTCCCAATGTGGGAAAACCCAGCTTTCAAAGCACATGTTAACCCCTTCGGGACGATGTGATGTACAATAAAACACGTACGTGTACCATGTGTAATGTATGTTCTATTGACGCAAGCCCGAGATATCGCGGGTAGTGCACTCGAATGCGTTAATGTTCTGTAGGCTCGCTCATACAATCAGTCAAATCGCGACTCCAACCGTGCACGCTCTAATCATTCAAGTCGTATTCATATGAAGTGCGCGGCGTGTAATATGATAAGCTGTGCAGAGGGGTTTTCTTTTTATCATTACAGTGGCTAAAATCCATTTAAACATTACAAATTTGGTATCATATTTGAGAGGAAACTATCAATTTTTCGTCAATGCCATTTATTTTTTCATTTTACATTAAAATATTGGGCAAATACAGGCTCAAAAATGATGACTTTTCCTTGACAGTTTGAGAAAATTCAGAGACCAAACTATACATCTTACAATTTTTGCGTCTAAATGATTTTATAATCATCGTAAAGCGTAATTAATATTCTTTCAGATTATGTACTTGCTTATTTTATTCATTTGATAATCGGGTCAGGAGCCAACAAAATATGCCTCGATGTCATCCACGAAGACAAACATTTTACCGGAGATCGCCAGATCGTAAATTGCGCGCTCTGATTGGTCAACGTTCTGAGTGACGCATCCGCGCTCACACGGTCTGCTTAGTCCCATGTATAGAGCACACCGCGTCGATGTGCTATTAGTCCCACGTATACACTTTGTTGAGGTTTCATTTGTGATCGTGTCGGCGTATATATGCGAATGATTGGAAAACAGGAATCGAACCTTGTTTGATGCATTTTATTCGTATATACATGCGGTTGATTTATTCAGATAAAAGTTATGGTGGTCCTGCACCTGCATTCAACTTATTATTCTGTATTTATTGTGTTGTTTTTATGTAAATAATTCCCGAAGAAAATAATAATGATAATAATTACACACTGTGACTAAGCCTAAATTGGTAGCTAAAGGTAGATTTAGTTATTTATTAACTCATAAACTGCTGAAAATCTGTGTATAGTATAGTACCACAAAATGCTGAGCATTTTAGGTACAGAGTGGAATTTGTACTTCAGTTACCTACATATTTTTTTATAAAATCATAGGAAGGTGATATGGTTGTAAATGAGGTATTTGAAAAGGCATGACATGTCCTAAATTATGAACTATATTTTGTGGGCATGTGATGCAATTTGACACCCTATTACATAACATTTATTTCAAAGAAGTATATAAGACTTAGTTGTGTATTAGTGATCTTTCTTACAAAACCATACCAGGCTCATTATTTTTTGTTTATATATAATTTTGTTCATATTTTTGGTACCGGGTGTCAAATTACTCCCCAAAAGTCGTCAGCTGTGTATGTTAATAAAGTTATCATCACCATCAACATCATCTCATCATTGATATAATGATGAGATGATGTTGATGGTGATAACTGTATGGCGAAAAAAGGGGGAGATTATAGTAACAGCAATGAACTTTACTGACATAAACAGCTGACGACTTATTTATCATTGACATCATTATTGACATCGTCACCATTGTCAACACCATCAACATTACCATCGTGATCATCATAATTATCAGCATCATCATCACCATCAACATCATAATTACAAATTAGCATCATCTTCATTACCATCATCATGCTTCGGATTCATCATCATCGTCATGAACATTGTCATCACGATCAACATTATCAACATCTTCATCCTCACAATTATTATCAACATTATCATCACCGTCAACATCATCACCATTATCATCACCACCGTAAATCATCTTCATGGTCACGATCATCGTCGGCATCATCATGAACAACATTGTCAACAACATCTTCATCATCACAGTTATTATCAACATTATCAACATCATCAACATTATCATCACCATTTGTCATCACCACCGTAAATCCTCTTCATCGTCACGATCATCATCACGATCATCATCGGCATCATCATCGCCACCATCATGGATTCATCAAAGCCATTGTGATGATCACTTCAAAATCACAATAAATCCTATTATCAGTATTCAGAAAAAATAAATCAGGGTTGTACAAATGTTGTGAATATAATTTTTTTTAATTTCATAAAAATCACAAGCCAATTGATAACATAAAGAAAACAAACATGTATAACAAATAACAAAAGTGATTCCATGTTTTGTTTTCTCAATCACAGTTCTCTTGGGGGTGTTTTTTTTTCAGGAGTGTAATGTTATTCTATCAATTACTTTGTATGCTTTTGTCAGCAAGCATTACAAATACATTTATTTGGGTCTATGTCTGGAAATTTATGGCGAATAAGTTCACCTACAGAAGCCCCCAAACTTGGACTTTTGTGTGCACTATATTTTGTTGAAATATATTATATATGATACAATACTTACCATCTACTCCAAATCAAATATGTGTTAGATGTAACTTGCCACTAGATGAAAATTATGATTTGTAGCTCATTTCCCATGTAAAATCTGTGATTTCGGCACCAGCCTGACTTCTTTCCGTGTCGTAGCGCGAATTTTGATCGAAAGATGATCGCGCTTTGGTTTCCATTTAAGTCGCCCGCCTATTCCAATTAAACAGCAGATCTGACGCGTTTCGTGGTACGGAAAAAAACACTAACGCGTCAGATCTGTCGTTAAATTGCCGATTTTTACATGGGAAATGAGCTACAAATCATCATTTTCATCTAGCTACAAGTTACATCACATATGTGTGTCGTAGTAGATGGTAAGTATCGTATCATATAAAATATTTAAAAAACAAAATATAGCACACACACAAGTGCAAGTTCGGGGGCTTCTGTAGGTGGTCGTAGAGCACCAGAAGCGCTGGCCCTCTGTAGATTTAGGGGGGGGGGGAGCGTTTCTTTACTCCAGCGAACCTGGACACGACAAACCATTTAAATTCTGCCGAGGTGTAGGAGGCGGTGTGAAGGAGCTGTCCCAGTAGAGCTGCACATCTGGAGATCGAGGCGGGGGAAGGAGCTGTCCCAGCAGTAGACATGGTAGAGCTGCGAAACTGGAGGCCGAGGTGGGAGGAAGTTGCATCCTCATATCCTAATATAGAAAGAGGAAATAATTAACATAATGTAATTCAGATTTCAGAATACATTATTTTTTATTGAGCCTAGCATTTCAGTAAAATGTACTATGTAATTCAGCAAATTATCAATGGAAACAAACTAACAATGCCTTATTGTACATAGCATCCCTCAAACCCTTCTCTACACAAACATATACACACAAAAAAAAGTCATACATGATTAACTATTGCTTAAAAATCATATATATACTTATCCTAAGGGTGAGCAAATATCACGACCTGCATGTTACGATGATTGGGTAGCTGGGGTAACCATTGGTTGTAATTGGCTTAAACTCCAATTTCAAATGTCCATTCATCAGTGTACTTAATAATATATATAATATGAAACCTGATCAATATAGTGAACAATTATTTTGTAATAAATATTGTTTACAAATTATATCCTCACCAACTGTGGAGCACTGTGAAGTGAGCCATCATCATGACATGCCTGTTTATGTAGAATTGTAGATGGTTGGGTAGCTGGGTGAGTTGGTGGGCGTGGGGGACCGACGTTTCCAGAACTGTCTCAGGAATACAGGGAGCTGCCACAACAAACCTGAAAAGGAACAAAATAATATGGGTAACAGAATAATGTAGTTAAGTCGAGCAGAGCCAGGGGCGATAATACATAGCCAGATCCAAGGGCAATATTGTCATCACATATTCACTCGTTGTTTGATAAATCTGTTGTTTTTGCCTTTTGGGGGCCTCTTTTCAATTTACTTTATAACTAAGAGTAAGAGCCTTTGTTTTCAAATTCAATTACTTCATCTTTTTTCACTTGTACTTTTATCAACATTTCAGGAATTTTTTGTTCAAATAAAATTGCCACGGTGTAAAATTAATAGAAATAATTTAAAATTATGGATAATTTAGACTCTGTCAAGACTCAAGTAAAAATTCAAGTTTAAATAATGTCGAATGAAAAATGAAACTGAAAAGTAGGGTTTGGCATTCACATATTAATCAAGAATCAAAAGGATTCAGTCTTTCAGTTTCACCTTTCAAGTTTCACTGTACTTTTAGTTTCAGAGTGATGTATATTCTTACTATCTTAGTAGTCTTACAGTTTACATTCTTAATCTTAATCTTAATATAATATTAATAATTTATGACTTATTTATCATGTTTATTGACTGTTTTCACACCCCCATTCCAAAATTAAAACAAGAGAGATTAAAGAGCTCGCTTGCCTTAATAATTATGGCTGAAGTCCGCTCAACACGAACTAGTCCTTCAATGGTAGTTACTGAACCGCAAACAAATGATAAACTGACATATTTATCATACTTCATTGTATTTTTGTTGTTGTCACACTCTCCGAAAATATTTTTTTAAACAGCACAAAAACGGGCGAATGGGACTACATACATTTCTTCGCACCAACTTTCGCCCGGCGATTACACGGCAAAATGCGGAATTGTCGAGCCATGACGGCACTGCTCATAGGCTGTGACGGTGTGAACTTCCGGCAAAAAGCTAATTTTCTCGTAATTTTGACCATTTTGTATGATTAAAAAGTAAGTGACAACATTTTTGCGTCTCGAAGATTTTCAGATATGATGAACTATCGAATGTTTTTTTCGTCGGGACACAAAAACAATTTTGATACGATTCGTAATCGGGTCAGGAGCCAAAAAAGGAAATACCACTGCGAAAGTTAGCCTCAATATTCATTGAAACAGGACCCTAAATATAACAAATAATCAAAAGCGCAATAAATTCGCAAATATATCATATTATATATCAAAATGAAGAGCAGAATCTGAAGAATACACTTACCTCTGTATGCTTCCATGATAAATGACGTCATTGGAGTGGTCACCTGATTCAACAGAGGGTGTCAGAGTCTCGCAAAATCTCGTAGCTCCGCTGAATCGCTGAAACTAACATTTTGAGTGCCGTGTGCAAACGAGATCCTGAAAGACCAGCCTTCATATAGCTCATTACACGGCGAGATGCCCTGTGACTGTACGTGTTTATGTTTGAGTACCAATTCAATCTATGTTTACACAATGGTTCCTTGATTTTAGATGTAGATTATTCTTTGTTTTTTAAAATAAATTATGATATCAAATAATAAATGTTTGTATTGTATAATTTCCACTTCAATCCTCTAATGTGTAACTCTAGTCTAACACTAACTCAAGTGAACGCTACCGCGGAGCGGTAGCGTTCAAGGTCGGGCTCATAGTGCCCCCGAATTTATGCGCTAATGTGCACAATAAGTGTGCTTAAAATTATAGATATGATACGGTCCTTACCACCATGTAGATGATACATATGTTATGCAACTATGGGGTGGATCAGAATGATGATTTTTCGCTCCATTCCGCATCAAAATGAGTGATTTATGCACATCATCGACTTCTATCTGTGTTGTATCGCGACTTCTGAACGATCGATTACCGTACGACCACTAAACGCGCGAGTCAGATCTGCCATCTATTCGGCGGGCGCGGTACATGAATGGAGACTGTACCCGCGCGTTCGCCTGATCATCGCTCGTTCCTAAGTCGCGATACAACACAGATAGAAGTCGAGGAGGTGCATAAATCACTCATTTTGATGCGGAATGGAGCGAAAAATCATCATTCTGATCCACCCCATAGTTGCATAACATATGTATCATCTACACGGTGGTAAGTACCGTATCTATAATTTTAAGCACACTTATTGTGCACATTAGCGCATAAATTCGGGGGCACTATGAGCCCGACCTTGAACGCTACCGCTCCGCGGTAGCGTTCACTTGAGTTAGTCTAACACCTTCTTTCTTTTTAACGGGCTATATTTCAAGAAAAGTATTCTCTTTTTATTTGTAGAAATGGCTATAAACTATCCCATGGGACGATATGATGCAAATCTTGGAGACATCATGCAGGATGTACGTCGGATTGACAGATTCCTGGATGTGGTCTTTGAATTTCTTCACAGAAGGTTAGTTTATGTGGAAAGATATTTTTCTACATTAAAGGGTACCACCACCCAAAAATAATATTCTTATTAAAGAAAGGTAACATATTTAGTATTCCATTCCATCAACAAGTTCACAAAAATATGTTTCCAGAAAAAGAAAAAAAAATTGGAAACGCATCACCATTCTAAAGCATGCGTTCATGCGGTCTGAATTACGCAGACTGCTATGTGTGCGGTGAATTGCAATGCGTGCAGAGCGAACGAATCGCCCGGGAATCTATTGTTTACAAACGTGCGCGTGAATAGCTGCATTGGCGCACTCGCAAATGGTTGACCCGTATGGAACCAGTAAATAGCAGTGGTTCCGTAAGTGGTGGAAATTAATTGCTTTGTTTATTGTTACACAACCCTTTGCAAAATGTTGGGTATCTATTTGATATCACAAAACGGTACCAAAACATATAATAATGTGTTGTTCTTTGCCTGGTGGTCCCCTTTAATTCTTATAAAAAAAAATAATTAAAGAGCAGAGAAAGAAGAAGAGGTAGGACGACAACGACGACGGTGATGATGATGATGATGATGATGATGGCAGAATTGAACAATGATGATTATTGATGGCGATGAATATGAAGATGATGATGATAAAGATGATGATGTATGATGATGAAGATGATGATGTATGATGATGATGATGAAGACGAGGATGATGTGGATAATGATGATGATGATGGCGAAGTTAAACAATGATGATGATTATTGATGGCGATGATTATATTGATGGCGATGATTATGTCAATGATGATGAAGATGAATATGAAGATGATTATGATAAAGATGATGATGTATGATGATGATGATGAAGACGAGGATGATGTGGATGATGATGATGATGATGGCGAAGTTAAACAATGATGATTATTGATGGCGATGATTATATTGATGGCGATGATTATGTCAATGATGATGAAGATGAATATGAAGATGATTATGATAAAGATGATGATGTATGATGATGATGATGAAGACGAGGATGATGTGGATGATGATGATGATGATGGCGAAGTTAAACAATGATGATGATTATTGATGGCGATGATTATGATGATGAAGATGAAGATTATGATGAAGATGAAGAAGATGATGATGATGATGATGATGATGATAAAGATGATGATGGTGAAGTTAAAACAATGATGATGATTATTGATGGTGAGGATGATGATAATGATGATGGTAAAGTTAAAGTTTAAAAAGATAATTGTAATTGTGTCATATTTATATTACAAAGATTTCTATCAAACTGACTACTATGTATTAATTTTTTGTTTGTGTTTTTCAATTCAGGACTGACTTCTATCAAATCATGAAGCATGAGGATGACAAGATGGGACTGCCATCAGGAGTTGCTCGCAAATATGTGATGCAGGTAACAATTGACAAAACAAATATAAAATGCAAACTTGAGGATGAAATAAATGGGTATTGGGTAATGCACCTGCTTATATCTTAGCAATAAAACCAAACCAATGATAAGGGAGAACGGTAATGACGATAATATTTATTAGATTTATACGGCAACAAATTAATCTAGATAGAGATTCACAAATCCTTTAGGCAGTGCAAGGAAATTCTCATTTTACTTAATTTATTGATTCCTTTGATGATGATAATGATAATTATTAGAACTTATAGTGCACCGAATTCATCTGTAGAAATGCATAAAAGCATCTATTCAGTGCTAGACAATTGCTATTCACTGCTTCATTTATTAATTAGCCTTCTTGATTATTTCTAAAAAATGTAAAATTAAATGTTTTAAAAGCATTTATTCTTTCCCCTTTTTTGTGGCACAAGTTAATTAGCAGTACAACGTGTTGATCAATTAATGACTTTATGTGTTACAGGCATACATGAAGTATGAACAGTTGTCCCAAGGAACAGAAATTCCAGAAACAAGACCTGAGAAGAGGGACCAACCAATTCCTGAAATACCTGAAGGTAAGAACTGACCCAATCAATCTCAATATTTTTGTTTTCTTTCAGTAGTTGTTATCAAGTAATGGAACACACACAAATTTGACATTTTTAAGGTTTTACCTTAAAATACAATGTTTCTGTAACCAAAACCTTTGCTTTTGAAAACACAAGACAGCCCATGTTGTTAATTTATCACCTGTATTAGCTTTAAATCTGTATTAGCTTTAAATTTTACAAATTACTCATATCATTAGTTTGATATCTTGTTCTGCTAATAGACGGATAATAGCTAAATTCAATAAAACCTCAGAGCTCATAAACGTTCCATGTTTTTTTCTGTGTCAGGTGTGGCATCCGAAGTGGAGGTCACCGCCACAGATGTCTCTGACCTTCCGGGAAGCCCCAAGAAGGTAGTCCCCGGTGCGTCTGGTCCAACTACCAGTCCAAGTCCTGCTTCAGGATGCCCTTCATCTGCTGGTGCTGGTTCAGCTGTAAGCCCAATTCCCGAGCCCTGTAGTTCTAGGACCCCATCCACAAACCCAGATACTGGTGAGGTGCTGTCCGGTGGCACATGCAGTGGGCAGAGAAAAGCAGCTAAGACTGAGCAAGCACCAAGTGGGTAAGTTACCAAACATGCTCAGTTTCTCATGTAAACATTTGAGAAGTTGAATACTAACTTCTTAATTTAATTCAAGGTAGTTTATAAGGATGGTTTTGGTATTTTGTTACTGTTAGATGAAGATTTAGAAATGTCTTGATCTTATGAAAAAAGAGAATGGCAATTAATGAATTTCACCCTTGATAGGTTTGATGGATTTTGAAAATAGTTAATTATGACCTGAAAATAATTGAATAATTGGACTATGGAGAATACATGTTTTTAGCAAAAATCTATCAGTCCTGCATTGGTTAAACCCAAAAGATGCCCTTTTCAAACCTTTCTAGGAGGGGGGGGGGGGGGGGGGGTGGGGGCTCAAATGCTCCCCCTCCCCAATCGCTTCCCAATTTGGCATGCTCATAGTTTCTTTACTTTATCATTCTTTCTTCAGGCCCAGGCTGAATCCAGCAGACACATTCAATGGAGCGCTGAGAGAAAACTATGCATGGTCGCAGACGCTCAAAGATGTAGATGTCAAGGTGTTTGTCCCAAGCAGTGTCACCAAGGGAAAGCAACTGAGAGTTGAGGTCAAGAATGATTCCATCAAGGTGCGTCAACTGTGTTGTGTTTTACATACATTGCTAGATGGCAACTTATTTTTGTTTTGGTCCAGTCAGGCGAGTAAAAATGAAGATTGTCTTATTGGTGTTTCCTAAAAGCTGAATCTAGTTTCCACAAACAACTTAGACAAACACTAAAACAAAGCTTGTTTTTAGTGGCTCTAGGCCGGGAGACCTGTGTTAATTTTTGAGCATATATTTTAGTGATACTTTATGGACAGGACAAAGGAAGAGTTTCTTAGACAATATGTATTCCATTCTTCAATAAAGAAAAAACAACAACAAAAACAAAAACAAATAAACAATTAATCAATAAATGATTGCTAATGCAGCAGTATGTTAAAAATATTGACTAGGGCTAACAAAAAATTGTGTGAAAATGTTTTTACTTGGCTGACTGGATATCTAGCATATATGGAGCCCTGGGGTATGACTATGGGATTGCAAGTTGTTGTTTTTTAGTAACAAACACTTTTTATTTAATTTATTAAGTTCTATAGGTTGGTGTCCAAGGTTCCAGGGGGTGTATTCTGAAAAACGATTGTAAGTTAAAATGTATTTTATCTACGTCATATCTACGTCACTAAAATAGTAAACTGTACTTAAGGAATAGCAATTTACTAAAAATATATTTTAATGACGTAGATATGACGTAGATACAATAAATTTTAACTTAACATCGTTTTCAGAATACACCCCCTGTTCAGTTTGTCAGGAAGAAGCTGAGCAGTGAGTTACAACTTATGACTTTGGATTTGGAGGTTGTTGGTTTTTTGTCTTGTTCAAAGCTGAAATTTATCTTTGAATCGTGACATTACATTAATTTTGTTTAGGCTCTACAAACACTTATTAAAAACAACATTTGTTTTACTTTTTCACTAGGTTGCTATCAAAGGTCCCAGTTCTGGTTTAATGCTTTGGCTCTACCAACACTTGATTTTACTTTATTTACTACAGGTTGCAGTCAAAGGTGGCAGTCCAGGTAGTCCAGAAGAGGTTCTAATGGATGGACAATTCACACAGGCAGTCAGGGGAGAAGAGACGATCTGGAGTTTGGAACCAGGAAGATGTGTTCAGGTATGAAATCAACTTTCAGTTTGGAAATAGAAGGTGTTCCTCATCATCTCATTGCTAGTAGAACACATTATAAATCCATTACCTTGAAGGACTTACTTGTATGCGACTTTTTTTCGCTGTTAACAAAGTGGGATAGCAGTCTTTATATTAAAGGCTATGTCGGAAATATCTCACTTTCCAAATTTATTCCACATTTTTTCTTTTTTTTTTCTCATCTGGAAAAAAGTAACTAAAGTACTTTGGGCACATCGTTAGGAGAACTAAAGGAGTTAAAAAACAAAAACTGCAAGGAGCAATTGAAGGAAAACCTGGTAGAGGTCGTCCACCAACATCCTGGACTGATGATGTAAAGAGAGTGTCTGGAGAAGGGATGAAGGGTGCAGCGTGGTTGGCGGAAGATAGAGTTACATGGCGTGCTCTCGTGAAGATCACAGCAGCGCTACACAGCTGATGATGATGATGATGATAATGGAAAATAGTTGAATCTGGAGAAAAGGAAGGAGGTGTGGTGGAAAGCAATGATCAAACGCGAGCCCGAGATGAACCAGCAAAACATTGACAATACGTAGTATGTCCACAAAAATGGACAAAGAATTGCAAGTTGACTGAAAAATACTAATTATTCTTCATTTCCTTTCTCTTTACTCCCCTTTAAAAAAATAGTTGAATTTGGAGAAGAGGAAGGAGACTTGGTGGAAAGCGGCGATTAAAGGTGAGCCAGAGATCGACCAGCAGAACATAGACAACACGCAGTACGTCCACGAAATGGACGAAGACTCGCAAGTGGACTACCAGAGGGTCATGTACGACATGGAGCGCAAGAGGCAGGGCCTACCAACAAGCAAAGAACAGGTGAGGTGACTTTAGAATATTTATACAGTGGAACCTCATTGTAATAAGGACCTCAGGGGGGTGTTTCACAAAGATCCTAAGTTAAACTTAACTCTTAAGCTGGACTTAAAACTTATGGTAAGCCATTTGTAGCCTTGAAATGAAATATATTGAAAAGCAAAAATGTAAGTATTTTAGACTCTTCATAAATTTTCATATTTCCATAATTTTTAAGTCCAACTTAGTGCTAAGTTCAACTTAGGATCTTTGTGAAACACCCCCCTGGTCCATGAAAAATACCTTGGTAATATCAGGGTTTAAAAAAAAGACATCAGCAACTGCCTTTTTCTGAAGTACTGAACTTGACTCCAATCTGTTAAAAACCTGCTAAAACCTAATCCTAATCTATACCTCTGAATTCTGATTTTGCTAGTAGATGAAATTGGAGTAGATCGTATGGTTGTAAAAAGGGTACCAAGAGAGGTATAGCTAAATAGCAGCTTTAGATTAGTACATGAGGCTGCTTTGCACATACTTTAATCGTTCATACCCTCTAAGTAATTTCAAAGATGTTATTGCTAAAAAAGTCTATTTCAAGGCACTATTTTGTAAACTCTTGTTATGACAAATTCTTTTACAAGGATGATGTTTGATTTTGTAAAGGACAAATATTTGATTTTATCATTGTCGATGATAAAATCAAATATTTGAACATTTTTGTGTGGGGTGTTTTGCCAAACTGTTATTTAGGGTTATAGTTGAATTTGTTTTTCCCTTCTCTTCCTCCCCTCTCAGGAGGCGCATGACATGCTGAGGAAGGCGTGGGATGCCGAGGGGTCACCGTTCAAGGGCCAAGAGTTTGATCCGTCCTCCATCAACATCTCCGGATCATGATTCCGTACAGTGATATAGTCTTTCTTATCAAAAGTGACTGGCTCCGGCAAAATCAAGCTCTTGTCAGCAATTTGCAGAAATTGGCTTTTAAAGTGAAAGTAAAACAAAAAGTTAAAGTCCTTCTTGTGCCAATTTTGGCACATAAGGCGGCGCCTATCTCTGATTCATTAGCCCTAGGCCAAACGTCTACTAAATGTAGCGAAAGCTACAGAAAAGGGTCGGTCCTCTGGTAACTCGTGTGATTAACTTTCCCTTCTCCATTCTATAAATGCTGAGCGCCTGGCTAGAAGGCAGAAGGTACCATTTTAAAAGGCTTTGGTATGACCCGGTCTGGGTTCGAACCCGGGACCTCCCGTGCATGAGGCGGACACTCGCTAAGCCACCATGCTCAGTCATTTTAAAGGGAAAATTATGTATTAATTTTCACACGTCAGCAAAATTGAAGTAACCATAATCATATGAATTATTGTCATTTTTTTCATGATTTTAGTGACAAATGAAAGCTAATGAAGAGTTCAATTGCCAACAAGAGTCTCGAATCTGCTAGATCCGGTCACAAATAAGACAGAATAAATATAATATCACAGGGATGTCAACCAAGTTAGACTGTGATATAGTTAAACCATTTAAAAAAAAGACCAGCAATAAGTACTGCCTTGTTTTAAGCATGTGGTTTTTATAGATGGTTCATTTACATGCATGCAAACTGCTGCCCAGGGAGTCATAATGTATTCTTCATGGGCAGGTGGTTGTTAGAGCAGGTTTGCTATTCTAATTGCTTGTATTTATGGTCTTCGTAGAACCCATTCCAAGAGTGTTTGTAACTTGCACCCCATTGAAATACTGCATTCATTATAAGAAGCTCCCCAATTTCATTATCTATAAGAAGTGTTTGACTGGACAAAGTATGTACAAAGATTGGTGCATGCATGATTTTATTTTGTGTTCTAGGTGTGTTGAACAACAGAGCATAACAGTTTCAATATACACATGTACAGCATAAAGTGCAATAGTCCCCAGTGATACAGAAATGTATTTCAGCAAGAAGTTTTATTTGTAAGAATAAGATAAAAACATTGTACTAAATCTTTTAAAATATTACTTAAATAAAAATGTTAAGAGAGTCCACATTGCTGAATTATTATTCAATACTCTGTAACTGTATAAACCATGATGTTTAAAAAGTACTAAGTAATGTACTCAGTCCTATACAGAGTTAGATTAGTAAAAATGTTTCTGATTACTAAATATATAATGTGCTCGGATACAAGGATGTTTTACCTATAAAATAACAAGGTTTTGATCTTGATCCCGCTCTGTGAAATGAAATATAGGACCTTTGCCAAGAACTGGCAGTGCATGTACAGAGTTGGTCCAGTGTTCTACACAGCTGATTGGAAGAGGAAGGAGAATATACCACTGCATGGCTCAACATCAGTTATTCATTTGTTTATTATCACTATTGTAAAATGATGTTATATTGTGCATGTTTACATTTACCAATGTGTACAAAAATAAAAAATGTTATGCAGTGCCATGTTAAAAATGGCAATATGAGCATTTTAAATGGGCATCTAGTTTATGTATAATATGATGCCCTGTCATGTAATGAAATTGAATTATACTTTATCATTCCCTTTTATTGTTTTGTTTCATTAAAATGTAATTTTGAATTTGTGCCAAAGACACATTATTCTGGAGTATTATTTCTATTTTTGTTCTCGTTCATTTTTAGTACCAAGCTTTATATAAAAAAAATTCAGTTGCATTTAACCCGTTCCCTTCGAGATTCCGAAATCCCCATAGAGTACAGAAGCCATTTTTAAATTTGAACTCCATTTTCTGTAAGAGCATCAATAATAATGTCCAAATACCGAAAATCAATATATTACGTATTGGCTGAGATATGCCCATCCGAATGAATTTTACTTCAATGGGCAATCAGTGTTATAGTGCACTGGTTCATAAAGTTATGAACTGGTGCACTATAACACTAATTGCCCATTGACAACAAAAATCATTCGGATGGGCATATCTCGGCCAATACGTAACCTATTCAATTAATTTTTGGTTTGAAAATTTGAAAATTCCAAAAAAGATGTTTATGACATCATTGATGACATCACACTTCACCACTCTATAGACTTTGTAAATAGCCCTCTCGGTTCCCGTAGGCAAGGGGTTAACAAAGTCTTGTTTACCCATTGTTTATGGAACTTGGTGCACTGTATACTTTAATATGGAAATGGGTAAATTGAGGATTAAGAATAGAAAATTATGCAGAGTATTATGAAAAGTAAATTTTCCTTTCTTTAATTTTGAGCCCCCTCCCCCCAGTCTTTTGGTTAAAAATCTTACATTCCAAAATTAACCATATGTGACTGGATATAGCCAAACCCTGCACTTGTAGGCATTCATGTTTTGATGAAATGGGCATTAAATTAAAGCTTGTTATGAGGCCTTTCTCATGGGTTGGAAATCTCAATTTAGATTTTTACCGACAAGTGCAAGGTTTTGCTATATCTGGTCACATATCTCATACACTTGTACATATATCACTCGCACATACATACAAACAAATATTCATGTTAGGACAATAGGACTAGGAATAAACTTGGGAAGTCTTATTTTATATAGCATTTTAATCTGAAATTATTGGTACACGAGTATCTTGTACTAATGATAGTACACACAGTTAATTTATTCCAGTGCAAAGAAAGTTTTGATTTCATAATATACATGTAGTACCTCTTTCTTTAAAAACCGAGTTTTCTTTCTAAAACTATATATACGTTCCAAACCTCATAGAAATTTGAAATGTTATGTTTTAATGTTTTTTTCTTCAAAACTGCAATCCTTTTTTTATTTCCATTTTTAATATTTCCCAATTACATGTATCTTAGGCTGTGTTTACACTGAATGTGTATAAAACTAAAATCCAAGTCTGCAACATATAAAATGAGACAAGAATCATAATAATAACATAATAATGCAAATTGAAGAATGGAGTTATTGTGCCCTTACTTTGCTTGATTTGTTTTAACCCGTTCACAACTGGTCTGGAATGCGGTAGCCAAGCATGGGTATATGGAGAATGCATGTACAGTGAAACCTTTTTATAACGAGCACCTCCGGCCCATTGAATTTACCTTGTTATATCAGATATCTTAAACAAAAATTATTTTCACACAATTAACTTGCTTGTACCAGATATCTTGTTGTATCAGGGCTTAAAAACAAATTGAAAATGGATAGAACCTGGACCTGTGAAATAGCCTTGCTATTCCAGGTACCTCGTTTTAAGAGACTTCGTTATGAAGACGTTCCACTGTAATACCAAAATTAAATAGTCTATTCAAAACATGTTATTACAAGGAAATAATTCATGAAACAAATCCTGCTGATGACCATCATAGTTGCCAGGAAAAGGCTATATCAAACTATCATTTCAGTCTCTCTATACTGTACAAGCCCATGGTTTGGAACCTCCAATGAACAATGCAATCTATAAAAAAGTATTTTTAATTCTTGTCAGTTACAAAAACACCTTGGGACAAGTGGAATTACTTTTCAATACAAATTTGTATGAAATTCTGTTAAATCAGGGTTGCAAATAAAATATAAACAAAGAATATTTGAGCTTTAAAACCACTGAAATAATTTTTTGTAAACAATATAGTTTTGTTCTTTTATTGCTGTGTCATTTGTGGAATCTGTGCAAATTTCCTTACACAAGTTTATGCCAGATGTAGAGGTTAGGGCTCTGACATTTACTCAGTTGTGTTAAAACTGCCAGTTTCACCATCTAGTTTCCTGATTGGGCCACCAAAATTGGACTTTCATTATTTTTTCTGGCCCTCTCCATGCAATTAGTTTTTACGGATTAGTCTTTTGGTACGCTATGTAGTGTCATGAAATTGCATCTTCAGTAGTTTTGGACTTTTCACTTGTACTAGTCCTCCCTTTGGATAGTCCTAGTCTTGTTAGGCTCCACCTGGCCTTTCTTCTTATTCCGAATTCCCTCCAGATCTTCACAGGATGTCTTGTATTGTCATTGTCCCGGATATTATGTCCATCTTGTGTTATCATACATGTTACATTTGTGGCTTTAGCCTTATTGCTAGTCTTGGTACTGTATGGCTCATTCTTGCCCTTCTTCTCAACCAGCTTGTCCTGGAGTCCATCCAGTTCCTGAAAGAATTAAGTTTGTAATGCAGTCCGTATTCCCAATCCTATTCATGTAGTACATAGAAGTCCCTCAGAAGTCCTCTTTGTCAGGGTGAAGCCATCATTGGTCTTTGGGTTGCATTTATTGCTTAGTCGTATGAGTCTTGTTTGTTGGTTTCTTCTTGCCCTGTCTTCTCAAACAGCTTGTCCTGTGGTCCACTCCAGATCCGGAAAGTTTCCTTGTATTGTGCCCTTTTTCCCAACCCCTAAATTTCCTTGGATAAGTCTCTCAGTAGTCCATCTTGTGTCATGATGATGCATTCATGGCCTTGGCCTTATTGCTAGTCTTGGTCTTGTTTGGCTCCTTCTTGCCCTTCTTCTCGGCCTTCTTGTCCCGGATCCCCTCCAGTTCCTGGATCTCAGCTGCAAACAGGTGCTTGAGGGTCGGCAGGAACAATGGCAGCATATCAAGCTCACTGAAAGACACCTGGAAACAGAGATTGGACAAACTTTGTTTTAGATATATTATATGCCTTTTATTCTATTAAATATAACAAGCAAAACAAGGTCAGTAAAAACAGGGTCAATGAACATTACATATCTAAGTGCATGGATATCAACAGCCAATATGAGCTTGAGAGTTCGCAGGAACAAGGGAAGTAATCTTATAATAAAAGACACTTTAATTTACAATAAACCATTTTATTAATACTGAAATCATTACAATGAATGAATTCCATCACACAAGATAAATAATTAACTTACCACCAAGAACTGAATTTTGAAGGAAGAGGAGTTGAATAATAGGGATACCAGCAGAAAGAAATTAAGAAAGATTAAGAAAAAAAACAGCAAGAAAAAGAGTACTGGGAGGAACGATAAAATAATAAGATAGAAGGAGTAAGAGTAGGAAGCAGTGGATATAAACGATAGAGTACAAACAGAAAAGGGACTATCATGGCATAATGAAAAGCAAAATTGTCAAATATCATGCAAGACTGAAACTCACTCTCATGTTGTCGAATGCGATGCCAATCTTGCTCGAGGATGAGGTCTCTATGAGAGGCACCTTGGGGTAGCGTTGGCTGAAGTGAGTTAGAAGAAGGAACTTGGCCTCCATCGACTGTCCAACCTCGATGGCCTGAGAGATCATACTGAAAGAACAACAAGATCATACGTCAGTAGAGAGGTGGTTATGAGAAGGAAATAGTAGAAAAACAAGAAAGCAATTGTGGTGGTGGTTTTACAGGACCCACAAGGTTCCACCAAGTTACCATAGGCAATATGTTAAATCACATTCGGGTATCATTGGCTGAGGCGAGTCAGGAGAAGGAACTTGGCTTCCATCGACTGTCCAACCTCGATGGCCTGAGAGATCATACTGCAAGAAGAATATGAAGATGACTCATAACATTTTTTATACATGAATTAAAAAGTATCATCATCAGCGTCAACGACATCCATCATTTTTGTCATCCCCATCGTCATGATCATAATCATCATCATCATTGTCATCCCCATCGTCATGATCATAATCACCATCGTCATTGTCATGATCATAGTCATCACCATCGTCATCACCATCATCATCGTCACCATCACCATCATTATAACACCACAATACCCCACATCATCATCACCATTATCATTGCAGCTTTAACTGTGTTATCAGTACCATCATCATAAATATCACAACTACTACCATCAATCATAATTTGTCATAATGAGATTAAATCCCTACCATGGAGGTAAAATAACAAACAGATATAATACCTGTGTCTCTTTTTCTTTGCTTCTTCCTCCATCCCATCCTCCAGAGTGGCCTCATGAATCAACAGATCTGCTCCCTTTCCTGTAGGAAGAATATTTCATAATGGATACAATTTATAGAGCTGTGTGGCTTATCAGTAAATCTTTGAGCACTTTACCATATTTTATACCCTAGGGACATAGGATAAAGTGCCATTTTAACTCCCTGGGGAGCATTCCTTCTGAGTGGCTGATAAACACTTACGATCGTTCACAAAGATGATTTTTATCTTCTATTAGTAAATGCCTTAAATTCATTGAAGACAGGTGGTGTTGAATTTTGAACTCAGTTTTCATCAGTCTGTAGAGGCTACCTTGGGTTAGCAAAAATGTATTAACATTATTATTTTATTATTTTTACAGGTCTGCAACAAAATGGAAACAATAAAAATTATTAAGAAAATGTAATGAAGTAGCATGTATGCTTAAAAAGAATGTAGGGTATTTCAAGTGGTTTACCTGCTTCAATAAGGTTATTGCACGGCATGGTGTCTCCAGAGTAAACCATCTTCCAGCCATCCTGATGCGTCAACGTCACACCATAGGCATTCAGACAATGCCTCACATACACTGTATTCAACTGCAGGTGCAGGTGGAAAATAAATTGGAATATACTATGAATTTAATTAATCACATTCATTTTATGTCATAAAGGGATGCCATCAAGCTGAAAACTGGCATCCCTGGTAATTATTTTGCATAAAAGAATTGTAATTGTAATCATACTTTAAGACACAAGCTTTTCTATCAACTCCTTCCTGTGTTTGAAAATACTCTGTTTTTATTCTTGGCCCATTAAGAGCCTGAAAACCTGAGTAATACTATCTGATTTGTGTAGGATATTATTAAAATGAGCCTGTATTTATAAGTGAGTAGGGCTTGAATTCAGGCCATAAATGTTAAAAGGGCTACCTGATTGAACAATTTATAATCTTCCTTACCTCCTTCAGGTTGAGCCTAGCTAGTAGGGATGCCTCATGTCTTGTTCTCTCTTCCTTCGGTGTCTTCACATTGAGGTCACCTAGCTCAACAAACCTACAAATTCAAATTAAATTATAATAATGGCATTATCCATAATATATAGTACAAAATGATGCAAAGTATGAAGATCTAAAAAATGAGAAATACTGTGTGAATTCTTGGACAATTCTAAAATATTACTTCTATTTCAGTTAAGTGCTGCTTCAGGCTTGATGTCTGAACACTGTTAGTGGCCACAATCAACTTACAGATAAAATGTTCCACAAGCACAATTCTCAAAATGATCTGAGAATTTAGTTGATGACTTTGGAAACAAAATTTTACCACGACACTTTGCTTGGAATGGCACATGTTCCAAAATAAGTATGGTGATTGAATTTCTTCATATTGGGTGGGGGGATTCTAAAAGGAGGGCAATATAGCTACTTACTTGAGTCTATGTATGACTGATTCACATTGGCTGTGATAGATGTTGAGCCAGATAAACATCCTCTTGGGCCCAATCAGGATCAGTTTGCTAGTGGGATCATCTGGGTCCTAAATAGAGATCAACAAATGATGGCAAACAATGACCACATATCAAGTGTACAACACATTAGCAGTACCTTTCAAAGATCTTTTTTTCATACAAACTTGCATTGCTGGAACCATGTAGTATCCCTAAAATGTATGAATAATATCTCTAAAGATTTATATGATCTGGTATAAAACCACAGCTGATCATGTTTGTTGATGACTACAATAAATTAGTTATTATACAAATCATCGAAATTATTGTTGTTCTCTGCCACTTGTGCGTTGTTTACAAGGGAGAGGGGGGGGGGGGGGGACTATGATAATATTTTTGAAGTTTAACTGGTAAGGGGCCATCTACAAAGTACGTACAGTTTTTGGTCCGAAATTAACCCCCCCCCCCCCTGTACGCAATTGTTATACACGTGGTTGAATGGAGCGTACGCATCAGCTTTAACCCCCACCCCTCCCCCCCCCACCCGCGTACATACTTTGTAGATAGCCCCTAAAAGAGCATTTATCACTGTCAATATTTATAAAAACTGGGTCAAGTGGATTCTCGCAATTTGATATAGCACTGAATAGGTTATTCATATAGAGATAATGTTTACTCACAGAAACTCTTTTCCAGTGTCTCAGCAAGTTGATAAGACCCTGAAGAGAGGAGAGACAGCATTTAATCATTGTTATTTGTATCACTTTTATTTCCAAACAAATCAAAAACACTGAGCACATTCATTCTTAAATAAGTTGCATTCTTTCTTTAGAAAGTTATGTAATAAACAAAGCTCAATGCCTGTATCCAAGGATACCCTTAGCACTTTACTGTAATAAAGTGATATGTAAAATGGACTATTATTAGAATTATCGACTTAAAAAATAGAATACATATAGAAGTATTGGTAATGAACTTAGTTCTTGTTTCAATTCGGTCTACAACATTCTGTTGTGACTATCAAACATGAAACATTTCTTATCAAAATGGCTACAAAATTGAAAATCTAATCCTAGATTAAGCCATTAAAGATGTGCCTGAGATAACTTATGATGATATATACGGAGAATGAATGTTAAACTAAATCCATAATATCCTTAAAGGGACTTAGTAACATTGTCCAAATCCTCAAAATCAAATTTCAATTCTAGCGGTTCCCTCATACCTTGTTGGATTTGTATTAACAATAAAATCATGGGACAGGTTTTGTTTTTTCAAATTTCCCTTTCGTTACAAAGATATGTACGATTGAAGTGTTCAGATAATAAATCATCCGTTGGATTTTCGAAACCGTGTACAAAGTGAGTGCAGTGAGTTAGTGAATATCACTTTGCATTTTTGCTCATTACTCGGCCATGCAACATCCTTTTGACTTGAAATGTTCACACAATACCCTGTGGACATATCAGATAACAACAATATACATTGCATCAACCATTCATCACTTTTTGCACATGTCAACAAAGTTACTAGATCCCTTTAAACATATTAAAAGCTTTACAGACTGGTTTGGAATGTTTCATTAAATTGACTTACTGCATGGTGATCAGCGTGGATATGGGAGACAAAGATGCACTGCAGACCAGCAATGACATCATCAACCTCATCACCGTAGTAACGACAAAGCTGACCCAAGGTTCCTTCCCCACAATCCATGACCATGGACTTGCCTTTGCTGTGGAAAATTAGATAATCATAATACAATAAAGGATACGTTTATTCAATGCAAATCCATATAAAGATAAAATCATGGGGGTATAACAATACAAGACAATATAACCAGTAAACATGGTAACAAATGACCATATTTTTAATAAGACTACAAAGATTCTGTTGAAGCAGTACCCATTGGTGTTGCATGCAATACACAGGTCTTCTAGCTATAAAACTTAATTGCTCCTAGTATTATCAAGACCTTCATTCTCTCAAGGGATGTATGAGGACACTAAATGATGTGGGCCTTCTAGCCCTTATATTTACCTAACATTGAAGAGAATACCGGAGACGTTGCGTGCCTTGTTTGGCATGGCCGACCCAGTTCCCAGAAAGACCACTTCTGGATACTTGCTCCCAGATGTATCAGCGTTATCAAGACCTTCCTTTTCTCCAAGGGATGTCTGAAGACCCTTCAGGCTCTCCTGGAACTTGTCCTGGAAACCCTCAACAGCCTGCAGGTCATCAAAGTACCGCTGCTTGTCCTCGCTGACAATGAAGTCCCTGCAATATAATAAAATATGCATGCATATTGAAGAGATTTCCTTGGTTTTCCTGGTCAATTTTGTTATTTTCTCCAATTTTGATTCCAATTTAAGCGATCGGCGCTCATTTTCGTTATTGCTCATTCAAATTCAACTCCAGCTATCTCCGGTCTCATTTTGATCATTCAAATTAACTTGTTTGGTCGGAATTTCAGGTTATGTAACATGATGTGATAGTGTTATTTTAATCAAACCTATTCAAGTAATTACTTATGATATTCTAAGATATTCACATTGCTTAGTCTAGCTCTAACATTCACACAAACAAAACTGAATTTGAATTCATGGCAGATCATCCTGTAAGACACAGACGCATATTAAGCGATGAAGACAGGGAGGTTGATAGATGCTTTCGAGAACCAGAAAGATTGTGGAGTTGGCATATAACCTTGGCATAAAACAAGCGACAGCAATGTCAATTCTCATGACGTACTTGAGAGAGGGCAGACGAAACAAGCTATCTAGGGGAGGAGCATGAGAAACAGCAACATGGATGATGAAATGAAGGCAAGGCTCGAACATCAGCTTGACATGAACCCTGTGATGACCCTGCAGAAGATGAAAGATGACATTGGATGCATCCCTACCTGACAAAACAGCTGTCACCACGTCAACCATTGCAACTCTTGATAGCATGCTCCTGACCATAATAACAATAATAATAACAACGGGCATTTGATAGCGCTATTCACACGTGTATCATAGCCCTTTTTATTATTAACTATTACCTTGGTCAATGGAGTCACACTCCAATCATTCCTGCACACAAAGCGCACATTTTCCAGTATTCCAGCCAGACCGCGGATGTCCCCGATGCCAGAAACGCCCCTCTGCATGTCAGAGAAACGTGCCGAGTATGCGCAATGGTTTATGCAGAATGGCATCGTCGCCCACTGCGTATTCATCGACGAAACGGGATACAACATCTGGACATGCTGCCGTTACAAAAGGGCACCCCGTGGAATCCAAGGCAGGAGAGGAGTCCACGGCCAAAGATATCAGAGGCATGTCAGAGAAACGTGCCTAGTATGCGCAATGGTTTATGCAGAATGGCATCGTCGCCCACTGCGTATTCATCAACGAAACGGGATACAACATCTGGACTCGCTGCCGTTACAAAAGGGCACCCCGTGGAATCCAAGGCAGGAGAGGAGTCCATGGCCAAAGATATCAGAGGCATGTCAGAGAAACGTGCCTAGTATGCGCAATGGTTTATGCAGAATGGCATCGTCGCCCACTGCGTATTCATCGACGAAACGGGATACAACATTTGGACTCGCTGCCGTTACAAAAGGGCACCCCGTAGAATCCCAGGCAGGAGAGTTGTACATGGCCAAAGATATCAGAGGCATGTCAGAGAAACGTGCCTAGTATGCGCAATGGTTTATGCAGAATGGCATCGTCGCCCACTGCGTATTCATCGACGAAACGGGATACAACATCTGGACTCGCTGCCGTTACAAAAGGGAACCCCGTGGAATCCAAGGCAGGAGAGTTGTACATGGCCAAAGGGGGAAAAACTGCAACGTCACCTTTGCAGTTTCAGAGGTGGGTCTATTGTAAGATACCATCGCTTGTTAGACAACCACATGGGAAAGCCTTGAGCATTCCTTTGGGAGACCACTCGGCGGTATGATATAGCTACAAGAAGAAGCTAAAAGACAAAGCTTTGTTGAAAACCAGCAAGGACAGCTACAAGAAAGATTCATGGAAAACCAGCAAGGAGAGTAGTCCACGACCATATAGGGAAGAACTGCAATGTCACCTTTAGAGGAGGAGGGTCTAGTGTATGCAGGTCTCATGTTATGGAATCAGCTTTCCCAACAACTGAGGGAAATAACAAGTACTACCTGTTTTGTGGAATCTTTAAAGACATATCTTTTTTCAAAATAGGCCTCATTGTATATTTTAATCTAAATAGTATTATTCTGATGTATGTATTTTGTTTATTTAATTGTTGAATTATTTTTGGATAAAGTGCAGAGAGAGTCCTTGTGATTATTATGCCCTATATGAGCATATACTATTATTATCGTTATTATCACACCATTACTTGTGAGACAACCACAATGGAAAGCTTTGAGGCATTCCTTTGGTAAACCGCACCACAGTGCAAAGGACAGTTCCCTCCCGACGAGGTGATATTTATCATCTACAACATCTATGCAAGGGCACAGCTGCAAGAAGGATCTCATTCCCAGATTCACCTGCAAATACTCCCTCTATATTCGCCATTTCTGAATCCAACAGAGATGGCACACAGTGCATTCAAAAGGGAGCTCGCACAACCGGAATGGCAGCAGAGGGTCGGAGACCAGGAAGCAGCACACCAGGCGGGACAGAATATGCAGCAGTGGAGGTGCAACCTTCTTTAATATGCAAGAAGGCTGCAGAAATGTGGACGCCATCACTCATGAGAAATGCACACTCAGATTAGTTTCCCTATGTTGGAAATAATTTCGGAATCCAACAGATATGGCACACGTATAGCACATTCAAGGCAGAAAATTAAAGGGAGCTTCCCCAACCGGAATGGCAGCAGAGGGTCGGAGACCAGGAAGCAGCACACCAGGCGGGACAGAATATGCAACAGTGGAGGTGCAACCTTCTTTAGGAAGTAGGCTTTAGAAATGTGGATGCCATCACCCACGAGAAATGTGCCCAGTGGTACCGTCACACCCAGTTGTACATGCCAAGGTACTGTGGACGCCAACCTATAGACAGCTGAAAATAATATGTTTGACCGTTTCTCAAATGACATACCTTTCCCAGCCCTTTGCTGGCTTGAGATGAACCTTGTCGTAGATCTTTGCATATTTCAAGTTCACAAGTTCTCCATCACCAATCTGAAATTTAAAAAATATTGAAAAAAAAGAAACCAAACTCGATTACAAGCAAATTTTTTTTTGAAAATGAAGTACTAAATTTCATATTCTATCATAATTTTCACCAGCACCTATTTACAGAAAAATCCACATATTAGGTAAAACATCCTCTCCCACATTATCCAATTGTAATGTATGTACAATGATCAACCAAGAATATAACAGCAGACTTGTCTAATTAATTTGAGATCTTAATAGAAATATTTTCACCAGCAAGAAGCAATCTTTAAAAAATCACTAAGCTTTATCAGAAAGAAAAAATGTGTGAAGACGGACAAATGTTAGACAAAATGAAGAATTTATTACCTGTATTTGTGGAGGTGTGGGTGGGCACTTGAGAGAGTGGCTTGGTAGCATTGGGAATATCCCATCATGCAGCTGGTTCAATAACGTCTGCTGCCCTCTACTAGAGTCGAGTCTCAAGCTGTCACATGACTGGTTGAAGACAATGTGCTCTGTTGTTGGCCCGAACCTATGTCCCAAATAATCAACATAAAGTGAAATGAATGAAAGCGTGGTACTATAGAATTACAGAATTGCATACAAACAAATACATTGCCTTTTCTAATTAATAATTGATGCTTTTCTCTTGATAGTTCAAGGTGAATATAAATCCCAAATGAATCCACTTTTGACCGTTTCTTTGGACAAGTATACATGGATAGCATAATTCCCCATTTATCTACAATTAATATAATCTTGGTTAGGATTCAAGTGCATATACAATTAATTTAGTATTTGTCTATTGTGTGTATCAAGAAACAAATCAAAACATCTAATTCTGAATCAAAGTATTGTGACTACGGTCGACCATGGTGCTCAAGGGTTAATTAAATAGTTGCACAATATTTTCTCAAGCAACAATTGCTCTGGGGGTGAATCGCCACATAAAAGTGAAAATTTCAGGTTGGTTTATGAAAAATTAATATAAGTCTAGAGCAATTGTCGCTAGAGAAAATCTCATGGTTTATAATTGAATAGTTCCTCACTTTTTGATCCAGTCCTGATATCTGGCATCCTCCAACACCTCCTCTGGGCACATGTGAAGCACGAAGCCAGCAGTGTCATCTCCACAGCCGCTGAAATGTCTGCAAAAGTGTAATTTTAAATCAATGAACGATCATGCGAAATGTCCAGGGGGAGGATTCTGACTTCCCCAGCCTGAACTGGGTTGGGCAAAAACTGAAATAATAAATAGGACCTAGAATATGAAATAAAATATTTTGGGAACTGTCAATGGTGTATCAGTATCAACGCTGAAGGGACACAGCACTAAAATGCCACTAAAACATCATACATCAAAGGGGAAAACTTATTAAAGAAATTCACAGAGTAGTAACCCACACAATGCCACTGGTTACTATCCTCATTCAGTTTAAAAGATCAACATATAGTTGTTATAATTACCTTGGAAAAACTTCATTGCTCACAAGAGGCTCAATGTAATCCAACGATGGGCACTCTAGCACTGCAATGACAAATAAATTACACCAATTACAACAATTAAATATACTGTACACCTGTATATATATGTATATGATACTCCTGTCTTTTGCAAAGCATCCCAAAATGACACACATTTCTACACTTAGTGGAAATAACTTCCATATGAGAGGGTGACTTCTTATCCCATACATTTATTGAAAACAAAAGGGGAAACAATGGAGAAATTGATATTAACTACTATTTAAGGTCAGTAATACATAATTTCATATCAATAAAATGACACTCTTACTCTTCAACAAATATTTAGAATTGCATAATTGTGTTTCTTTCACTTTTTTTCAAAACCATGCAAGATTAGATACTCTCAACAAAGATGCCTCATAAATAATGCTTTCAAGTTTATATTGATGAACAAATAATGTAATACTTACCGATGAAAACCTGGCCCGGAATAACAGGACCAAGCACATCCTCTGGTTTTATCTAAAGAGACAAATACATTAGAGAACAAATATTGTGTTTGGGAAAAACAGTCCAGTCAGTCTAAAAAACTTGGTTAAAACACAATCATATACAAATGAACTGAAAACCTAATTAAACTAGATGGATCTTCGACTGCGCGCAGTCGAAAATGATGCCTCCGCCATTACGCAATTTATTTATATCAAGCCCAAATCAACATGTACACAGAATTAATTCTGTCAACTCAATGTTGATGGTACTCTGTCTTTTAGATCTTGACATATCACAATTATGAGCTATAAGTGACCTTGACCTTTGCCCTCATGACCCCAAAATCTAATGACTACAATTGTTCCCTATTATACATTCAGGTATCAAGTTGGATTGAAATCTGATATTCAGTTCTTGAGATTTCCAATCTCAAGCTACTTTTACATATGAGCCCTGTGACCTTTGACCTCATGACCCCCAAAATCTAAGCAGTTCATTGGCTCTCCAAGGAACATACATGTACCAAGTTTGGTCAGAATCTGTCAATCCCTTCTTGAGATAACGCGATCACGAGCTATTTTTGCATATATAATGAGCTCTGTGACCTTTGACCTCATGACCTCATGACCCCAAAATCTAATCAGATCATTGGCCCCCCAAGATACATACCTGTACCAAGTTTGGTCAGAATCAGTCAATCCGTTCTTGAGATAACGCGATCACGAGCTATTTTTGCATATATAATGAGCTCTGAGACCTTTGACCTTTGACCTCATGGCCCCAAAATCTGATCAGATCATCGGCCCCCCAAGATACATACATGTACCAAGTTTGGTCAGAATCTGTCAATCCCTTCTTGAGATAACGAGATCACGACCTATTTTTGCATATATAATGAGCTGTGACCTTTGACCTTTGACCTCATGACCCCAAAATCTAATCAGATCATTGGCCCCCCAAGATACATACATGTACCAAGTTTGGTCAGAATCCGTCAATCTGTTCTTGAGATAACGCGATCACGAGCTATTTTTGCATATATAATGAGCTCTGTGACCTTTGACCTCATGACCCCAAAATCTAATCAGATCATTGGCCCCCCAAGATACATACATGTACCAAGTTTGGTCAGAATCTGTCAATCCGTTCTTGAGATAACGCGATCACGAGCTAGTTTTGCATATATAATGAGCTCTGTGACCTTTGACCTCATGACCCCAAAATCTAATCAGTTCATTGGCCCCCCAAGATACATACATGACCCAAGTTTGGTGAAAATCTGTCAATCGGTTCTTGAGATAACGCGATCACAAGCTATTTTTGCATATATAATGAGCTCTCTGACCTTTGACCTTTGACCTCATGACCCCAAAATCTAATCAGTTCATTGGCCCCCCCAAGATACATACATGTACCAAGTTTGGTCAGAATCTATCAATCCGTTCTTGAGATAACGCGATCACAAGCTATTTTTGCATATATAATGAGCTCTGTGACCTTTGACCTTTGACCTCATGACCCCAAAATCTAATCAGATCATTGGCCCCCCAAGATACATACATGACCCAAGTTTGGTGAAAATCCGTCAATCGGTTCTTGAGATAACGCGATCACGAGAACGGGACGTACGTACGTACGGACGTACGGACGGACGGACGTACGTACGGACGGACGGACAACCCGAAAACATAATGCCTCCGGCTACTTCGTTGCGGAGGCATAAAAATAGAATACAATTAGATTTTATCAACATCGGCATATGAACAAAATAAATTTGTGAATAATAGGAGGTCATAGATAGTCATCTTTGAACTAGTCAAGAAAAGGTTGCAATGACAACCACACAACTGTCAGACATAGTAACGACTGAAGAATTGAAAAGTGCAATGTAATTCATTTTGCCCCCCTCCTCCCAAAGAAATAATAATTATTTGTTTGGGCAGTCTAAATGAATTGTGCAAAGCATTGGATAACATTAGGAAACTGATAATTTTTACAATCAAAGTGTAATAATTGGCAACTGATACATACCTCTCTACCATCCTCTAGTGTGATAGTTTGTCCTGACTTCACCAGCTCAAAGTGTAGGTTCCTGAAAAAAGTAAAGTTACCTTATAAGTTAACAATAGGCCTTAATATATCAAATGCTCTTGGATCTATTCACTTAAATCCCTAGAGTTATTCATTCATTTAGCTTGCATTATTAATTTAATTTTTTTTTTTTTTTTTTTTTTTTACATATGGTTATTTGACAACATGATGAGATTTCATGCAAACCTTGATAATGTAATTACTAAAAAATAATATTCTATGAATAAGAATTAATTCAATATTTCAATTTTATGAAAATATGTGCATTGATGATTTTTAAATCAGATGTGCAGTGCCGTCTTGAGAATGCCTTCCACACGGCGTGAAATACACACCAGTTCACTGTTATGAAGTGCACACGAACGAGCCTAGTTACAAATGTGACCTTGCACCACAAACCGACCAATAAGTCTGGGAAAATGATTATGCTGATTTTCACATGACATCACAGTAGAATTCATTGCCTTTAAAATGGTATATAATTTGTCATATTCAGCTAAGGCAAACCCTCTGAAAATGAGCGCCAAAGATTTCGAAAATGGCTGAAGCAGTTTTAAAACAAGGGAGAAAAGGGCCACTACAAAGATCGGCGTCCATTCAAGTAATCTGATATATTTATTTGATGAAAAAACATACTTAAACATGATTTCTGACGATCAAAATTTCAAAGAAGGTAGATACCTTCATTCAGGAAATACAAAAATCCTAAATCTCATACTTTTAACCAAATTTGACTATTTCAGCTAATAACAGAGAAACTTTAATATATCCGCGACATAACGATCGTTTTGTGGTGTAAGGTCACAAATGTTCGGACAGGCCCAGACTGCCCTGTACATCCCGACCATTACCATCTTTATTAAAGTTGCAATCACCTTTGTGAATTCCAGCCACAGAATTAATTTGTTGGCCAATATAAAATACTTACGGCTTCAGTCCCATCTTAATGGCTTCCTGCACAAGAAGCCTGCCAGGTTTATCATGGAGCTAAAGTTTCACAAAAAGAACATAAAGAAAATACAAATAAGATATTAAAAGATGATTGAAATAAAATATATGCAGTCTGAATGACTAATATATTGCTGTCATAAAAAACTTAGTCCCATTCTGAATAACATATTTTCCACACAAAGAGCATAGTGTTAGGAAGGATGGGGGTGTCAGATTCTATAGTCAAACAAGAAAATTAATTAGTTAATTCTATCAAATTTGCTGGCAAATGTGCTGACATAAACAAAAACAAAATAGTGGTCATATTCTGTTAGCATATTTCCCCACACGTGGCAAAGTCATACAAGGAGGGATGGGAAAGGGGGTTTGAAAATATCACTTTTTTTTGCAAAAGACAACTAAAATTTGGGCATGTCTATTATCTATTATGGAGCTACGCCTACAGGACCCCAAAAGAGAAGAAAGATATCATACAACATAATATTTAAGTATGAATAAAATGCAGGCTGCTGACTCCCCCATGGATTCATGTCTTCCATAAACAGGAAAAGTACAGAGAGCAAATTTCCTCATTAAAAAGCATACATTTTTTTTTAGAGAAAAGGATAGAATTAAAATAATACTACTTTCCTCATGGTAACTGTCCTAAACATTTTCTTTTGGAGCTAAGGGAAACCTACATTAAAGGGCAATGAAACTATGGCTTTCGGTTGTTATTATCGTTTAGAGGGTGAACAGACATTTGATTTGATACATAACTTGGCAAATTTGGCCTCCTGGATCCCATGAAATCCTTACGTGAACATACCCACATTTTACTAATTCTTACGGCGCCAAAAGATGATGGGAGCGGCCATGTTCTTGTAATTACCCGACATGCTTTGCAAACTCTGACGTATGTGCTTAGGGCCTAACAAAAAGCTTTTCACTGATTTCAAAGCATCTACAAGTATTCAGACAATGGTTTGAATTGGTGCTATTGAAATGCATTAGTGCATATCATTGACGTAGTCCGCACAAACCTAATAATGGCGGCCTCCAGTGTTCGCGTGAATAGTGGTATACCCGATAGAGTTTTCACATATTTCTTCCAAAGCAGAAATCTGAGTCGGAGTAATGTTACATATAATAAACAGGCATATTACAATGTATAAAGTAGGATAAACTCTATTCTTGAGTTGCATTGCCATTTAAATCAAGACTAGAGAAAGTGGGTTGCTGAAATGATCATGTGGAGAGTTACGAGTGTCGGACAAGAGCGTATCACGAAATCCTTCTGAATATAGAAAAGTTGCAAATATGTATGAGTTTGACCGTCTCTTACCTTACAAGCGTATGCAATGCTGTAGTCTGGAATTCTCTCCATTTTCTTCCTTTTCGCAGCTGTAGAAAATACAAACAAATATGATACAATCAAAACTAGAATTGTAATACTTGTTTAGAACAAGTATAGGTGGGCTGGTCGAACTAAAATTAAAGACATAATCAAGGGCTCATTTGAGATAGCTTATTGTCTCAGCTACAACATACTCGAAGCTCAGCGAAAACAAAACTAAAACGACGGAGATATTGCTCGCGAAAGACGGGAATGTAGAATCCAGTTTTGAAAAAAAAAAGTCATGTCCCATAGAGAATACACGCAAAATGTGAAAAAATGACATACCTCCTTAAATCGCAAAAATACGCCATGATGCCTTTGTCAAAATGAAAAATCGTGATCATCACATTTGTAGAGAATTGTCTCAGATAGAACATATCAAAATTTGGAAGAAAATCGATCAATATTTACAGAGATACAATAAATTTTCCAAAAATATGCTGACGTCATAATATGCAAATTGAAATTTTGAGTTCGGAGGCCATTATGATGACGCCATGAGTTAATTGAGGGTCAAATGAGACATGAAATCATATCTCCGACTCATAATCTATCCAAATATGAAAAAAAACTTGGGAGTTCCCATCCATTCTGAAGAGTTACAATGAATTTTGTATAGGCATGTTTTTGCCCATATATGCTATGTATTACAAGAGCTCGCGCGCACGGACATGTTTCTTGAACGGAAGCTCATTGCGTTTTTACTAGTCAGAAAAAGGTGAACAAGGTATCAAAATGCTTGGAAAGATGGGCTAAATATGATAACAGAGAAAATTCGGCGATTCTATGTTGCAAAATGCCAGTACGCGCGAAAACGCGCGCGCATGCGCGTGTGCGCGTTTTTTCGTAAAATGCTTAAAATGGCCTAAAACGTATCCAAAATGAATTTGCGACGATTTTGAACATTTTAAAATTTTGCGCGCGCGCTGACGCGCGCACGTACGCATGCGCGCGCGTTTTTTGACCTGAAATTGACCGGACGGATATTGACCTTGATCATGATAAATATGAATGAGAAACAACTTTTCGTTATGAAGATATGATCATGAGAAGATATTCAGAAAATTTTACAAAATGGCGCCTAGATGACGTCATCAGTCAAGGTCAGGGTTCAAAACCTTATTTTGCTTTGTCCATATGCCTATATATATGTGTGCCAAATTTCAAGGCACTTGATTGAGCCATTTTCAAGTTATCTTGCTAACAAAAAAGTGATTGGAAATAAGAAAAATAAAGAATAATAAATAAATAAAGGCAATTCTAACGAAATTATGAGGTGGTCTGTATGATGTACAGCCCACCTAATAATAGTATGTTATCATAACTTGTATACTTTGTGTGAGATTAATATTAATCCTTATTTCCTGTACAGAGATATGAGTCATACATCAGGGCTTCATAGTAATTTAATTTGCTATACGCCAGGTAGGGCTAGCAAAGTAATTTCCTTTCCATTTTTGGTTTCTGTGATGCTATTGGTGATATTTTCACCCATTTATAGATTACTATAATTGTTTACATAGTTTTATACATACATATACACGGGAAACAACTTTCCGTTAATTGATTTTAGTCAAGACAATGATTTATTCCAGCAAATTAAATTGCAACAACCCTGATTAACATTTTTTTAAAATGAGGACTACTCACCAATGGCGTCATACTGTGGCTTCACGTTCATCTCTGCGATGACATCAAAGGGACTTGCCGCCTTCCTTTTGCCTCCCATATCTTCCGCAGACCCAGGTGAGGCGTCCATAGACTGGGTAACATCTGGACCATTTTTCTCCAGATCATCTGCATCATCAGGAGTTGTGTCCTCTACCAGATCTTCTTTCATAGTGGCTGATTGTGGAAGTACATATGACAAGATTTTATACAAGTTAAAGGAAAGCTATATGCTGGCACACTGGCACTGATAAAGAGCAATATTATCTTGTCACTTCAGGTCATATTTTTCCTCTTCTTCAACAACAACAACAAACATAAAAGAGAACAAATTAATTAATTGTTTTCTTCCAAGTTACAAGGAAATGTTTTCAGTGCCAGGGACTGTGTGCAGTATAGCAGGGGGTTGCATTACCGAACGGGTTGTATTTCCGGACATGATGCAAATTCACATAGGAAAAACGTTCGAATTTTGAAAGTTGAATTTGAAAGTCGACATTAACGGAGGATAATAAATGGATGTTTAGCAAACATTTTCCACCATTTCCCAAAGAAAATAAGCGTCCTGAGGCGTTATACGCGTGTGTTGCCGTGCACCAGTGGCAGCGCGCATGTCAATGACATTCCCATGCAAAACATTCACGTTCGGTGCGTTCGGTTAATACAACACTTTTTTGCATCAGGAAGAGGCTTCTTTTTTTGAAGGGTTTACAAGAAAGTTGATTTGGAGAAAAATTGGTAAATTCTTGAAGATATTTTACATCGAATGTGTTCTTTATGAGTTTATGCAGCTGATCGTATAATTTCCACTTTGATTTTATGCATCAATTGTTTGTTTTGTGCCGTCAAACTATTGGTGTCCGGCAATAGGACTCGATACCATACTAGCCAAGAAGAAGATGATGTACATTTTTACTATTACACACTTTCAATGTTGCTTATAGGCAATTATGTAAAGTCAAACAAAAATGCCAAACAGCACATTATTTTGTGTTGTTCATAATTTCATGTCAGGACCATTTCTGCCTAGGCTCCATTTTTCAAGTTGCTACATATCCCATCTTCAAACACAGTTGCTAGCAGTGAATAGTCAAAAATATAATTATTCCTATAGTCAGTGGCGTAGCGTGGTCGGACTGATTGGGGGGGCACGAAAATTATTGGGGGGGCACACCTTATGTATTTCTTTGTTTTTTCAAAAAATGTCCCCTTATGTTTTCTATTGTTTTTTCGAAATTATTGGGGGGGCACGTGCCCCCCCCCCCCCCCCCCCCCCCCCCCGTAGCTACGCCACTGCCTATAGTCGTCCCTATGGGGAAATGTTTTTGTGTCCAGTCTTACTCATAAATTAACCTAGAGTTTTGTTTCTATGAGCACAAGGTTTTCTTCATTCAAACAAAGTGGGAACTAACTTTGTCATTTTGATCAAATTAAAAGAGAGGCATTGATGGTTTTCTTGCGAGTCTAAATAGTCAATATGTTACAAATGGGAAGTGTAAAATAAATTAATTTAATTTATTTTTATTTTGAATACTTACGAAAGAGGGGCACAGGGGTCACCACCATGGTGTCATTCTTGAATGGTCCTTCTGTGTATGGCCGGAGGTCTATGACAAAAGAAAGTTCACTTATAAATTCTGACAGTAGACAATCTCATTTACAGTAACAGTAGAATCTATGGTTACACTAGAAATATTTAAATCAGAAATTCGTACAGGACATGTAATTAGCATTTTAACAAATATATTAGTCTTTGACAATGATAGAAAAATATGTTAATAATTAGATTGTTTCCATCAGTCTTTCTGGTCTTGGGTAACCTTTACTACTTTATAAAACATTATAAATGATTTTTTGTACTAAGGAACAATTTCTATCAGCTTGTTTTTCACCAGTTCAATAATTTTCCTGTTGTCCACATCAGGATTCATTTATTAGTATTGCCAGCTTCATCAATGTTATTGTGTGTATCTTTAATGTGAATGAGCACCATTATAAGTAGCAATAAGAGAGGAATAACCTAGACAATATTTATGTCATGCTTCATGTCAAAGATTTGTGAGAAAATCAGCATAAAAATGTGTGTTTTTTGTTTAAAATATCAGGACTAGTCTCCAAAGCACTTTGGGCTCGGGTCTTTAACCATGGGTTAAAGACCTATAGTAATTGAATTCAATACTTACTTAAATCAATAGCTTCTTGTTTAGCAAATATCTGCAGGCCCTGTTTGAATTCTTGCTGTGGAGAGATGAACATAACATAGAAAATCAGAGAGAATTGTTTTTTTTATAAAGTTTTAATTGCTAAATCATGTTGTTATCACATATTTAATGACAAAACCTTTTTTGGGGGTCAGAATGTAATTTATGTAAATCTAAACTTAGATTTCTTGACTTTCATTGCCATCCTGGGTAACTGGCTCGAAACAATGTCAGGCAAATTTGTGATCCATCACAAATATGGACAATAGTCCAGTGGCAACCTACTATCAATCTAGGCATAAGCCCAAATCAAAGGACTAGTTGTTTAGAACTATTACTATGTTATAACAAAAGAATGTGACACAATAGACCGCTTCTGTAATGTATGCAAATAATATGCGTATGACGTAAGACTCTCCGTTGGCAAGCTTAACAATAGTAACTAGGTCCGGCAAGCTAAGTTTGCCGGAGCTTGCCGGACATAGTTACTATTGTTAAGCATGCCAACGGGGAGTCTGACGTCCTACGCATAATATTTGCATACATTACAGAAGCGGTCTATTACTAAATGGTACTCTTTACACACACAGTTCATGTTGTCTTGCTTTGTTAAAACATTTGACCTAATACAGGTACACAGTGTCTTAGCCCTCAAATATCTAACATGGGTTAACTGAAAATGCATGATATACCAAAATCATAACTAGCTAGTTAACCAGTGCCCTACTGGATTTGCAATCCCCATTTAAACAACATGGGAATCTAACATTCTCTAAGCTATAATGGGTTAAACACTTACCAAGGTCGGAGGACCATACATGGTGACTCGTGGGAGACCAATGTTCTTCAGAGTGATGGTCATGCCTTGTTTTTGGGAATAAAAAAAAAAAAATGAATCTTTAACTAGAAGTATTTGTGCATCATATAATACAGTTTAGAAAAAGGGCCAGTACTTGAGTACTTTTTAATAAATGTTTCCAAGCAAAGATTCACATTTGCACTTCCCCCACTTATGTGTAGTTATCATTTAGTTAACCAAACAACTTTGAAGCAACTGCAAATGTATTATAACCATTAATACATTGCATTGCCAACTTCTAAAAGGCTGAACATTTATAAGCTGACTAGCTGCCACATCCTAGTTGAAACAAACTATAAGTTGAATTGCATTTATCATACTTTTATAATTTAAGAAAATTAATATAAAAAGTGAGCAATATTATCAAAAGTCTACCACACAACGCATAATAAACCAACCATGCAATGTGTCTCTATTTACAGTTTAAAATGTAGACTACTCAAACAATTATAACTTGTGAATGGTCAATTGATCTACAAATCTTGACAAATGTTCTTCTTTAATGGAATAGAATTACAGAATATTACTAAATTTTAAAAATTAACAAAATGATGATCTGTGTTTGCCTACCTATTGCCCCTCCAACATTATCCCATGACATTCTCGTCAAGAAAATGTGCTCCAACTTTGAGAGATTCCTTGTCCTGGAAGAAAGCAGGGGCACAAAAAAAAAGAGGATATAAGATTTAGATGCATACATAGCAGATATCATTCATAACACATTGCAAAGAAATGTATCAAAGTGATGAATGATTATAGTGTTGAACAAAGATGGAAATGGAGATGACAATGGTATTGCTGAGCACTGCTAATGATGATGGTGGTATTGTAATGAGTGATGGTAATGGTGATGGTGGTGATGACAAAGATGATGATGATGATCTGATGATTATGATGATGATGAATTGATGATGATGATGATGATAATGATGATGATGATGATCTGATGATGATGATGATGATGATGATGATGAATTGATGATGATGATGATGATGATGATGATGATGATGATGATGATGATGATGATGATGATAGTGGTGGTGGTGATGAGGATGATGATGATGATGATGATAGTGGTGGTGGTGATGAGGATGATGATGATGATGATGATGATGATTTTTTTTGGGGCTATTTTGCTAAGGGGGGGGGGGGGTTTGACCAAAAGGCGATGCGGAGCATCGTCCATGAGCCGCGTAGCGGCGAGGCGATTTTTTTGGTGCTATTTTGCTAAGGGGGGGAGTTTGACCCAATGACGATGCGGAGCATCGTCCACGAGCCGCGAGGCGATTTTTGGGGGGCTATTTTGCTAAGGGGGGGTGGCATAGTGTGGTTGGACTGATTGGGGGCGGTGGCAGACACAATTATTAGGGGCACACGTCATGTAATTCTCCTTATATTTTTTGATATCCCCGTTTGTTTTTGTTTTAATATTATTATTACATGTAGGGGCACGTGCCGACAGCCCCCCGGTCGCTACGTCACTGATTAGTCTGTAATGTTTAGGCATTCATGTATTATATTGATTAATCTCACTTCAGACAAAATATACAGGCACATATATCATAACACAAACAATAGTACCTAAATATAAAGAAAACGGTGTATATTAGTCCAATTTGGTAGCCTCTTCCACAATTACATGCGCAAGTATACTTTTTTTTTTTTTTTTTTACCCTCCCAATTATTGGGGGGGGGGGGGGGGGGGATGATAATACAGGCCATCCCCCCCCACCTCAAATATTGGGGGGGATATATCCCCCCTATCCCCCCCGTGATCGACGCCCCTGCTTTGGTATTCATTTATATTCCCAAAATATGTTTTTTGAGATCATTTTCCAAAGAAATTTATTTTTAATTTTTTTTAAATTAGCCGATCATCCGATCCGATCTGCGATCCGATTTCGATGATCGATAAAATTTTGCCGATCCGATCATCAAGGTCAGTTACAGCACTAACAACGTATGCTTTTTGAGGTCTGGCTGTCCATTTCATTTCCCCACACTATCCTTACCCACACTCCATCAGTAACCGTTGAGTGCCCTCGCCACAGTTGAACAGATACCTGAAAATACAGAAAAACAACTTTACCAAACAAAGGTCACAAATTGTAATATTCATAACTTCTTCTTAAATTAAAATTTAAGAATCTTGAACAATAATGTCATTTCTTATTACCACCAAAACAAATAGTTAAAACTTCAAAGAGAAATTCAAAAAGTTAATGATTATTTTTTTGGTTATTTAAGAATCTAATTATTTAAGTTGTTTGAAAATAAGACAACACAATATTGACAGAATGCAATTTTTCTGACTGGAACATAATTTACCATGTTTACACAATTAAATGATCTAAATTATGAAGAACAAATTGATGTTGAGATATGTCTTTCAAAGAAAAATTTCAAAACAAGACAAAAGAAAACCGAATTACAGTAATTACCGAGAAGTGTCAGTAATGATCAAGACAGATGGGGGACAGTCGATCGATCCATCTCCGATGATCTGAAGAGAAACTACGGCGCTCTGCTGGGGTCCTTTGTCGAGTTGTGCTCGCTTCTCCCTGTTCTTCAGAAACCTCAGTTTGGCCTTTTCGGCAGCCATTTCCCAATGCGATGCGGTTCTGCACGAATTAGTGTTGCGATTCCAAACAATCAATTCACGCTTCTCTAATTTGAAAAATTCTGATCTGCGATCAAGAGCACTCTGTATTCCGCAAACTTTCTCCAAATGAAGCTTACGAGATATACGACGAGCCACAATCTCCTTTGTTGCACCACCAAAATCTCTGAATGCGCTCAACAATACTCCAAAGTTCAGGCCTTTTCTAGTGGATCCATATCTCGTCAACTGTGCATAGATTCTAAACATATTTCTTCAAACGGTGTCCGCATGCCGCACAAACTGCCGTTCAATGGATTTGATTGATCACCTGTTCATTCATTGTCGAATCAATATTGTTTCCTCTAAAATAATTAATTTGCATTTAGCTGCATCATCTGCATGTGAATTATTTTGTCTGATTTTGAAGAATGTGGCGACTTCAAGTTCAACTTTTAACTTTTTTTATCTTCTCCAAACAGCCTGTCATCTCACTCTCAGTCTGACTCAGATGATCGATCTCAGTCTCAGGATTCACTGATTTCAGATTTTCATATTTCATCAGAAAACTACACACTACACAAATGTACAAGATCGATGATTGATGATGTTGCAAGCATGCAGAAAGTCTCTCAAAAACATGTTGTGCAATAATGCAGTGGTCTAGTCTCTCTCATCAATGCTATTGCTAATTGCTATACAAAATACAAAAAGTCAAAAGCTGCATGTTATAATTAATAGGTGTCTTGAAAAGTCGACTAAAGTACAACAGCTCCAACTTCCAAGGGATCATCCCCCATGCATATAATTGCAACAGTACACACGTGAAGGTGTTACGTAATAAATTGAAATGATTTATTTATGCGTTACCAATTTAACAATGAACCATCACCTTAGTGAACTAGGATATATAATTTGTATTATAACAACATCGGTATATGAACATATAGCTCAATTAAACAATCATCGAGAAATATTTAATAATGACATTTCTGATGAGGTTATTTGGTTATTATCTTATTATAAGTCTGCAACAATCTTGTCCTGCACCTTGAAAATTGGCAACGCAATCTGAGTTCAAGGATTCATTTTCGGTCCCATTTCTGGGTCACCGGAAAAACATTGTTGACAACGATTTTCAGGTGATTTGGGATGCATCCACCCATTAGAACGTGGTAAGAGATATAGATTGATGTAGAATGACAAAACCCAAATATTATGGTTCTTATTTACGTTTGTGTGTGTGCTATATTTAACGTTTGCAAGACCATTTAAAACAAATATTATATATTGTCCCATGTGTTCAAATTCGTGTATGGTGTAGGATTGGCCAATAATCTTGTTGATTTTGTTGGGAATGCTGACAAGTAGTGATCACTGCCATCTGTCTAAACAGACTAAACTATGGTACGTATATGATACTGTGCCCTTTTTCCGAAGGTAAGCACTTTTGGGTACGACACGAATGTACTGTCTGAAGTGGCATTTATAATTACATACATGTAACGTGCGCGACCGCGGGCTGAGTTCAGTTAGACTAGTCTAGTCTACACTATACAGACTACAGACGTGAGTGAGTTAGTACACCTTAAATTAATATACACGTCAACTGCAACGCGTCTGACATTTTGTTTGTGTTTATTTTCGATAAATGATTTCTGCAATTAATATTTCTTTTTCATTGTCATTGTAGTACAAATAAATGCACAGGATTTTATTTTATTGAGTAAAACTGTACGGGCTACGGCCTACGGGAAAGTTAAAACAAATTAGTTTAATCCACATTTGCCTTTTTTACTAAATGCTTTACAAACAAACAATACTAACCAATTGCAAAAACAAAATCAGATTTTAAATGATGTACATATCACTACGAACTATTCCCCATTCACCCTGTACAACGGTTGGCTGCAGCTCAGCGCGCGATCTCATTGGCTGCCTTGCTCATGACGTAGCTCCTCGGTGCACGTGCCCGAAATCAGCTTTGCAGCTCTGTGTAGAATATCGCATGGAGGTAGTATCGATAGCACGCGCGGGGGGAATTGCGGGCGGCCACGATGCCCACCCCTTCTCAAAGTATCGTGAGCGATACTACACGCCACACATACACTCATCGCCATTCACTTACGTGTTCGAACGTGCTGTTGACATGCACCACATCTTACACAAAATCATGCTACTTCAGTAAGCAGCATCATCACCATTATCGATCACAATCAGGCGCTAATATATTTGTTTTATGCATTAACTCACCATTTCACTCCAGATGGAACTTTCAAAATGAAAATTCTTGTCCAAAATGTGTAAATTTAGCTAATTTCGCGTTAACGTCGACGTGAATGCCCGTTTCTAGCATGCTGACTGTGTTGTAATGGCGACTCGGTTTTTTCTGGTTCGTGTCCGAGTGCGCTCGCTACGCTGCAATTACGTACATGCGACACAATGCATTGCATAGCGATGTTTAGTTACGTGACGCTGCTACTGTGCACTCTCTTCGAGTGTCGACCATTCGAGATCGGATGTTGATCTTCCATCAAGACGTTGACTATTATTAACGCCGTAATTATGTGAACCAATGTCATCACGCTCTGCTACCAACATACATTCATGTGACTATATGATTACGCCTTGTAAAAGACTAGTTGAACGAACTTTCATGTTTACATGTTATCACATGTTTACATGGTTATGCCATAGCCAGCCATAGCTGGCGCGTGTACAGTCGGCCTTTTCCTGCCAATTCCCGAAGGAAGACGGACTCACAAAATTTTCCCGCTGAAAATGCAGATTTGGTGAGCATAGCAGAACGTATTTTTATTAAAATTTGTATAATAAAAAATGATCAAATGTTGCACTATCCATTTATATATAGCTGGAGCGCAAAAGAAGTGAGAAAGAGAAGGTATGTGAGAGAGAAAAATCGGAAAGGTAGCTTCGACCACGATAAGCACTAGTGTAAGGTAAATGGTTACTGTATGTAATATACAGAACCATCTTACAGTGTAGATGTGCTACACGCCAGCATCTGAGACGGTACAATTCCATGCATATTACAGCGACTGCTCTCATACAACCACAACACAGGTATTATACATACACATTATCAATCTAGAAACATCCACGAACACGATGCGACACCGACAGAAATTCGTAAGAATATCATGAAAATTATACTACTTACCGAAATCACAGTAAGACCAAGGTATCGTATGGGCTTTCCGCTCTTGAACAGCACTTTCAAAAAATCGTGAAAAATAGAAGAAAAGTGGAAACTAGGCCGAGTTTGGTACCAGATGAAGCACAGTTGCGAGATGAATCTTGTAGCACACCGCACGCAGATGTAGGGGTAAGCTAGTGCGCATGCGCATCCATTTCATTCATAAAAATCGGCCCGATGCTGCCGTAGTAGTGACGTCACGTAATTAGATGAATACGTTGCTCGCTCGACGAAACCCGGAAGCAAACCCGGAAGCCATCCGTTCGTGGCAATAGTTCGTAGTGCATATGAATACAGTAAATTACTTTTGTAATTGTACATTTGCATTGTACCCGAAAGTGCTTACCATTTCTGAACACTTATATTGATAGTTTTACCGCAAAAAACAAACGTTAAATGCATCAAATAAAAATTGAAAGTTGCAGCTGCAACTCGTAAAAAATACATGTCACCTAGCATCTGTTGTGGAGTGCTGACAAGAACAAAAACACATGTGACTGAGCCACACGGTACTGTATGTGAGTGTCAACGTAGGCAATGGCATTGCAATAGTATATGGCAAATTTTCAGTAACATACATTCCTGTGCTCTGTATGACACTAAGTTAAAGGACAATGATGTTTTGTTTATAAAATTGAAAAGTCTTGGAACAAATTTGATTAAATTTTGTTTGGGATGTTATCATGAATGTTGCCAATTTCATCTAAGTCACTATAAGAAAGACTTCATTAGTAAAGTTTCAGAAATAACCTTAGTTTGTTAATGTGCTCTGTTGAAATAAAAAGTAAAAATTAATGATTTCATGATTCTAGATTTTTCTCAGATTAAGGTTCACCTCTTCCATTTACATGTAATAGATGGCGGCTGTGGAGTATATGGGACTTGACACCCAGAGGGCATTAGAAAAGCTCAAGACAGCTATCTTGAAGGAGCTGCAGGTGTACGAGGATGAAACATGGACAAAACAAAGCCGGCTATCTGCTCTCGGTCATCCCGCAGGGTGGAAATTAGATCCTCGGGCTGCCTTCCACTGGTCAAGTGGCGTTGCTGCCATCATCGGCATTGTGGTCTTGCTTATTTCTGCGATCATCAGTTGGGATGCAAGTCTTCTGGTTGAGAGTGCGATCCTGTTCCTGTTCCTGGTCTTCAATGCCTACCTGTCGGGGTGGGACTGCAGGATGCAGCATCATGAGATGGTGGAAAGGGCCAGGGAACTCGTCAAGGACCTGGAAGGTTTGTACTTTGTGATCAGTGAGAAAAAAAACGACAACAATAGCATCAGGAATTGGGAATTTAGTCTGTGAAATGTAGATAAAGAAAAGAGCCTTGTAAATAGACCTGTCTCCTCTCTGGGTTAAAATTACATTTGATGTACCATTGAAAAAGATTTATTTTTTATTTTTTATTAGTAATGTTTTGTTTTCATAAAGTTCTTTCATCCTATTTTATATGATATCTGATAAAATAATTGATAAAATAATGATTGATAAAATGATGAAATAATCTGATAAAAAAGTTTGTTATTATTATATTTTCTCGTAACATTTTGTTTTCAAAAGCTTAAAGTTATTATTCTTTTTGTATGTTGCTGTTTTTCAGCAGTTTTGACAAACGAAGGGACGACTTGGAAGCCAGAGCACTACATGTCCCTGTACAGCCCTCAGACCCACTCCATCATGCTGCAGTGGACATTCAGGGATGGCTTTCTGGTCAACCTGCCATGGACCCTCCTTGTCCAAGATGATGTCATCATGATGCGGCCAGGAAAGGTTGCACCCACCCATGTCAGGATCATCTCCGTAAGTACTATAAACTCATTTGTAGCGATCTGCCTTCTAGACTTCTAGCAGGTTTAACTTTCAAGTACTAGTATGCCAAACTACTCTCTGGAATTAATTATCTGTACAATTGTATAGTTGTGCCACAAAGTCCCAAATCATTTATAAGCTTCTTGGCTTTTTTAATTTTATGTTTATATCTGAGATTTAGTTCATGAAGGAAAAATAGGATGAGCAGTCATCTAGGATTATTTTCTGTGACTCAGATGTAAGTTTAGATGAAAGATTATTGTTATACCTTCACGGATGCCCCAGAATTTATGTTACGGCTCCTCTAATTATGCAAGATCAGCATTCTTCAACTAAGATGCTTCTAAATCCACATCAGCAGTATCATCAATACCAACTGTACGACAGCCATTGCAACCAGCCAAGTTTTAGGTCTTCAAGACAATTTCATATAATTTCATCATGTCAAAGTCAAACGATTTCAAGGATAATAAAATGTATTTATTGTTCTGTCTGCAGGATGAATATGATCTGGAATTGCAGTCAGGCGAGGTCTATCATCCTACCACCCCTGCAGCATCACCAGTACCGACTGCACGTCAGCCATTGCAGTTAGCCAAGTTCCAAGTTCTCAAGACTCCATATATTCCTCATCTCAGGTGAATATCAGCATAATTAATCATTCTTTACTCAGCTGTAGTTGCAGCTCAGCTCTGCCAAAAAGTTACATTCGGTTGCTACATGTCTAAATAAGCAATTTCCAATCAACAAATTTATTTTTAATTAGAGGTGTCTATATTGGCAAGACAAACGGAATTAAGTGAATAATGTAAAAGTCATGTATTACAAAGGAACGCTAAAAGCTTATTGGGATAGCGGAATGTTATCAAATTTCAGTTTTTGTTTGGCTCTCATATCAAGGAAACATTTCAATAAAATATTTTAATAAAAAGAAGTATCTTCTCTAAAGAGAAAGCTTCAAGTTTCAGAACAATTATTTCACTGTCTCTAAATGAAAGGGCTATTAAGTTTATACACTTGATAAACCCATAGTTATGGTAAAGTTGAGCAATAGTTAACTTACATTTACTCTGTATTATTTTCTCTTTTTTTCAGGGAATGCTTGAAGGGAGCCAGGAAAAAGCCTCTGTCATCATTTGATAACAAAAGGATCATCGTCACAACCGTCTTTGAGAGATGGCTGACACCAATTGCTTTGGTGAGCTTATGTGTAATAATTGGCTGCAATTCAGTTTCAAAGTATATTGCCTAATTGAGTGCCTGCAAATATCTGGACTCTGGCATTGCTACACTCTTTCATTATCATACCCTTCTTTTGATTAGAGAGTAGTAACGTGTGATATGCACCAACAAAAAAGAAGGCACTTATGAAAAAGGTTAACCAGGGATGATAAAAGAAATTCAAAGATACTTGTTAATATCATTGTCATGTGCAAAAACAATAACTTAGAACGAAAACTAAGCCATATATCAGTTGAATCAATTGTTTATGCTTGCAAAATAGTCTGAAAATGTCATGCCTAATGGTATATAGATCTAAGCAAAAGTAAAATAAAGACAATAAAAAGAACACTGGTTTGGGAGTTCTAAGCATTATTTGTAAAACTTTCACGCAAAATCATAGATATTTCCACACCTTGATAATTTTTGCCAAATCTACCAGGCCATTAGATATACAGCTATGCATGACTACTGGTATTTCACCTCAGACTTCAAACAGTTTTGCAATTTTCCTCTGGCAATTCATGTTACAAATTACCTTTAAAACAAGATAAATGTAAATGTATAGTCACTTAATGAATGACAATGGTTATTTTGCCCTGTTTCGATTTCAGATATGTTCTTTTGTCATCAACATGATCCGGTACCTGGTTGTGCAGTCTGACATGGGTCACTGGGCCCAAATGCTCCTTGCCATACCGGTGAGTATGGTACCTTATTGCTTTGTCTAACCTCTCAGCTGGAATTCACAAAGCCTGTGGAATGCCATTTATACACTAATAGGGAAGGAGTGTACACTTTCACTTTTCAGCAATGTAAAGAGGAAAAAAAAGAGTGTATTTCACATTCTTGAAGAACGTTATGCGCAAGAACATTGCAAAAGTTATGAACAATCATCCATATGCTACATTAAACACATGAGAGATAGAATAGGGATATCTTGGCCAATCTTGATAAAAATCTTCATTTATGAGTATAAGTTATGTATACCACAGTGGAGAGGGGAACCAATAATGCACATTATATCCTTCATTAATGAAATCCTGTTCAGTGATTGGTCTACATAGCGTCATGTGACCAAACATAGTAATGCCCATGGAGAAAAATGTGCTATACGTGACGTCATTCATGGTATAGTAAGTGTTATATTCCACATACTAAGAATCTTGCTCTACGATTGGTCAAAAGTTAATCACGTGATGAAATATAGTTTCGCCCATCGTTACACTCTGTAGATATCTTGGGTGAAAGTGCGTTGCACTCACTAGATAAAAAGTACTATCTACACTCCGCGGTTGCATTGAATTGAATACCAATAAGTGGCGCGATAACTCTATGCGCGCGAATTACAAATTTAATTGTATTCGTTGTGCATACGGTATACGTGTAGTACACTGCATACACTATGCACTGTACATCAGAGGCGTCGATCAGCTGTTCGGAAAACACAATGCATTGGCCGGGGCGAGCATTGTTTGTGAACAATTGCATTGTGTTTTCCGAACAGATCGACGCCCCTGTTGTAGTATCGTACATACACTGTTTGCATACTCGTTCTGTGTACTCTACTAAAATGGCGGCCACAAACATAAGGTTTGAGCTTTTGGATGAGGATGAAATGGACACGTTTTTACTGGAGAGTGAAAGTAAAAAATACAAAGCGACAACTTAAGTTCAGCCTGAAAGTGTTCCAAGATTATTGCGATGCGGGAATCATACATTTTGACAAACTGTCTGACATGGACTTGAAATCGCTAGACCAAGTGTTGGGGAGATTGTATGCTGGTGTGAAATCGCGAAATGGTGAGTCATACAGTAAGAAATCTCTACAAGCTTTGAGGTATGTGGTCTGCAGAGACATTTTTTGAATTTGCGAGACATAGACATTATCAAGGATACCAACTTTGCGAAACCTGGTCGAGTGTTCAAAACTGTTCTTCGGAAACTCAAGGAAGAGGGGAAAGCCAATGTAAAACGGCCTGTCAGTGAAACCGGCATGAACACGATTCAAGACAGTCTAGTCTATAGACCAGGTCCAGGACTCTCCTTGTGGACTACAACGTAAAGTTTTCAATTTCATCGACATTATGACCAATTGTGCGAACAGGGGTGAAAAGAATTTGCATGTTGAACTGTTATGGAATTGTCATGGAATAGTACTAGATCTAGAAGATCTAGAAGATGAGGAATATAAAGCAAATAATCACCTTTTGGTTTCAGGCGATGGCAAACTATCACTTCCTCGGCGATCTGAATGTATACGCTATCTTTCCTCAGCTTCGCTTCGGAAAGATAGCTACATCCAGATCGCCTCGGACGTGATAGTTTGTCCCATCACCTTCACCAACGGTAATTATTTGCTTACTATACCATGAATGACGTCATGGACGCCGGGTGATCATATTGAGCCCAGAGAGATGCGTGTTATAAAACTTCCCTGCGAGCAGAGGTCTTGTTTTAGCTTGCGAAAGATGCTCGACGAGATTTCCCAAAGAGTTATTTAAAAAGAAATACAGAATATTTTCACCTGTGAATATCAATAAGTTTCAAAGAATATTCTAGAGATGCATTTCATGTATAACGTAGCGGTATTTGAATTTTAAAATTCCGACAATGGTGCACATTGTGCATCGTTGTCCTTCTGTGGTCGTGACACTAATTCATCATTTAACAATCAGCCGCGGTGTGCACTGCACTAGCTGTATGTGTAATGTACGAATAACTATTTTCTCCATACAATTACACGTGTGTATGTATAAAAGCGGGTTAATTATTCACTTTGATGCGCGCGTTTTGCATTTGGGTGCGCATTAGTTGTTAATGCGCGTAACCATGAATGGAAAGATACGCGGTCTGCGCTAGCACTATTGCGCAAAGGGGGTCAGTGTCACAAACAGAACATAGTCAGTGCAGTGATGGTTCCATGATCAATGTTTTGTTTTTCTTTATATTTTTCTTTAATTTAATTGAAATCATTTATTTTTGCGATGATTATGTTTATGCGAAGGATATAAAACAAATATATCATGCACTATTTCGAGCCACTCGTGAAATTATGGATTCCTCAGTGACAGAAGAAGCACTGATTTTCTTTGGGGCTTGCGCCCCTCAGAAAATAGTGCTTTTCCTGTCACCTCAGAATCCATAATTTCAACTAGAGGCTCTCGGTGCATGGTATATTTGTTTACTATACTCGCTTATGCATGTTCTATCAGACAGAAAATTCATGACTTTGCAGTCCGGATCCCTCGCAGCCTGTTCACTTTGAATGTTAGCATTTAGATGGCCGAGTTCTTAATATTAAAAAATATATATTAAAGAAAAAAATGTTTGTGATTTCATGTTTAAAAACATGACATTAACTGCTGTATTTATCAAATTGAAAATTAAAACAATTTGCAGTTCTTAGAGTGTTCCCATCCTTCATTTTTTACCATTTAGGTGCACACTGTGCTGCCCCTTCTTCCACTGAGCTTGCCTTTCATCTGGATCAGCCTCAATCACTATGGCATCGCCAGGATCGTAACGCTCTTTCACAAGTCGAAGCACATCAAGGTAGGGAAATATTGCGTTAACCCTTTGCCTACGGGAAGCTGGTGGGCTCTGTGTTAAATCTATGGGGTTTGTAAAATCTAGAATGGAACAGATTAATTTTCATTTAAGTTGTGTACATTAACAGAGGTGAAATGAAGCACACTAATATATATATGTTATTTCATATTCCATGATGAACAGCAGTGCCGTAGTAAGGGGAGGGGGGCTCCTGGGCCCGAGCCCCCCTGGGCCCCGTTTCATAAAACTTTTCCAATTGTTGTAAGTGTCCAATTATTGTAATTACTATGGCAACAGCCAATCAGAATCGAGCATTTTAGCTGTTGCCATGGTAGTTTCAATAATTGAGCACTTACAACAATTGGACAAGTTTTATGAAACAGGGCCCAGGTCTGGCAATTCTTTTTTAATAATAATAATAGTAATAATAATAACGGTTACTTATATAGAGCTATTCACGTGAGTATCATAGTGCTTTACACTTGCTTTTTGCTTGCTCGCTTGCTTGCTTTCTCTTTTATAGCTGGTAGTAGGGGAATTTCTTTTCTTTTCTTTTCATTGTTGGATCTCTCATCCCTTGTAGAATTCCTGGCTACGCCTCTGATGAAGAGTCAATGAATTTTGTTTGTACATAGTAATCGGTACATTTGTTTTACATTTTGAGTAATTGACATGTTTAAACTTGAAATAGTATTTTAGTAAAATGACACTTCCATGACACAAGAGGGGGGGGGGGGGGGAGGGGGGCTTGCTTGCTTAGCAGTATGGCCCCAACGAAGTTACACAAATAATTAACGTGATGCAACATTTATAAGCCTTGATAGCTCTAAGTTTTCAAAATCATTTTAAAAAATTTCACATATTCTTTCACTCTATTGGGGATATATTGTGTCATTTTGCATTCTCTGTATAACATTTATGAGCGTTGATAGCTGTAAGTTTTCTAAAACATTTAAAAAACATTCCACTCTATTCTTTCACTCTATTGGGGATCTATTGTGTCTATTTCATTTTGCATTCTCTGTTTATCATGTGCGAGATAACATGTCCTCTTTTCAGTACATGTGGGCTTTTACAGGTTTTTTACAATCAAAGTGGATTCTCTCATGATAATGGTCCTCTTTAGCAGTTTCTATTGTGAAATAAAATGTACAAATATTGACAAATTAGAATTTTAAGTATGCTTTATGCATAACACACTTTTCAAAATGAAGCCCAGTAAATGTTGAATACAGCTTTAATTTGTATACCCCAGCCAAGAGAATTTTGAAAGGGGGTATATATGATTCAGCGTATGGTGGGGCATTCGGGCGGGCGGGTAGTCGGTCAATTGGGTGGCAGTCGGTCCATTGCAAAATCCTAAGTGGAGCGAACTACTTCCACAGTTTTTGAGCAACTTTCACATGATGTTCTTGAGGGGAGGATGTGCAAGACATAGTGTTTTTTGTTATCTACCCTCCTCATTTTCAATTTGCTAATTGTTTCTGTTTGCTTCTGCAGAAGCCAGATACTGAGAGAGAATTTCAGGATAGTGAAGAGGAAAATCCTATTTTGGTATGATTGTTACTCTCGCCTTTCTGACATACATGTATATGTCTTGCATGTTTTGTGTTTTATTTGTTAAGTGTTCAGTTTGTTTTTTTATCCTCAATATTATACATTTCTTCCCAAGATGAGATTTGTATTGTATCCTAAGTGATTATAATTTAATTAATTATGTTACTCCGTTATTGAAGTTTGATAGAATAGGAACATTTATTGGCTCGCTCTTTTGTTTGTTTTTAATTTCACTTGAAAGTGAAACATTTAAGACCATTTTACTAGATTATTACTCGCCTTTCTGACTATTTATGTCTTGTGTTTTTTATGTTTCTTTGAAATCTTTGATATTAGAAATTTCTTCTCCAGATTCTCGTGTTTTGATTACTGATCTTTCTTTGGTATATTTTCTCTGATTCCTCTTTTTCTCTGTTTTGCTGTTTTGTTGTTATTGATCTTGTTATTATTTGTTGCTATTCATATTCTTTTATTCTATTACTTTTGTTGTTTTATTGTTTGTTTGATAGAATAAGAACCATTATTGGCTTGCACTGTGTTTTTAAAAATTTCTCTTGTCAATGAAGAATAAAATCCTACTTTGTTATGAATATTACTCTCACCTTTCTAACATTTATGGCGCATGTGTTTTGTGTTTCTTTTATGCATTTTAGTACATTCTCGATATATAAGAAATATTTTCTCAAACTATGATTTTCTTTGTTTTGCTGTTTTGTTGTATTATGTTATCAATATTCTTTTATTCTGTTGCTTTCTTAGTTTTGCTGTGTGATAGAATGAATTGGCTTGCTCTTTTGTGTTTTTTTAATTTCACTTGACGGTGAAGAAGAAAATTCCATATTGGTATGAATATAATTAATCTCACTTCTCTGACATTTATGTCCCATGTGCTTTGTGTTCTGTGGTAGGTGTTCGTTCATTATTCTTGATATAAGATTTTAAAATCTCAAAATTAGATTTTCCCTATTTGCTGTTTTGTTAAATGTTATTATTATTATTTTATTCTTTTAGTTCTGTAGTAAGACTAATATCAGTTGTCAGTTTGATAGAATAAGAACCTTTTGTGTTTTTTTTTTAATTTCAGCTTTATCTCAGCTGTATGACATTTGTCTTGTGTTTTGTGTGTTTGTTCATTAACCTCGATATTAGAATTTCTTCTGAAAATGAGATTTTTTCTGTTTTGCTGTTTTGTTCTACTGTGTGATTAATATTCTTTTATTGTTACTTTTGAAGTTTTGTTGTCAGTTTGAAAGAATAAGAACCTTTTTGGGGCTTGTGCTTTTGTGTGTTTGTAATTTCAATTTTATTGAAGAAGGAAATCTTAGTTTGGTATGAATATTTATATCACCTTTCTGACATTTATGTTGCACATGTGTTTTGTGTTTCTTTGATTGATGTTTGTTCATTATCCTCAATATTAGAAATTACTACTCGAAATGAGATTTACCTGTTTTGATTTTTGAACTTTGATACATGTTTATTTTCTTTGATATTAGAACTTAATATATAATGTTCTCTGTTTTTTGTTGTATCATTTGTTATTTAAATTGATTTAAATTGATAGAATAAGAACCTTTATTGGCTTGCACTTTTACAAGTTGAGACAAATTATTTTGATTTCAAACATGAATTAAACTGACCAGAAATGTATTAATTAAATGAAAAGAGCAAAAGAAAATGGGCATCACCAGGAATTAAACCTGAGACCTCTGGATTGCTATACTGGTGCTCGAACCATTGAGCTTCTTTATATTTATTTTGAAACCCTGGCCATTCAATGCTTCAGTGCTAGTCAAATTAGTTTAATATTAATAATGTTCTAGTATATGTTTGTGCCCTTTGTTATTTCTAGAAGTTTTTAAGTGGATTCAAATGATTTGAGATTCAATCATAATCGAATCTGACCTGAAATTAATTTGTTAAATGAAATGTGCAAAGGAAAATGGGCATCACGAAGCTAATGTGTATTTACTATGAACCCCCTTTCAATCGTATTGCCTATCAAATTATTCAAATATATATAGTGTACTTGGTTGTTCTCTTTGTTGCAGGATGAAAGCCTTCCGTGGCTTGCGCTGTGGCAGACCTTCAAGTGCAGTCTCTTTGGCTCCTCTCCTTTCCTATCTAGGACGGGTAGTGTGCTTCACGGTCTTGGTTCTGTGACGGTTAGTACTTTACCATATAAACCTCATTAGGACCATGCCTCAGCTAGTGTCTATTGAAAATAGTCATTATACCGAGAAAAAAATAGTCTCCAACAGGTTAACAAACAAAGGTACAATACGGTAACTGTCGTACGAACAATTTGGAACCCCAGTGGTTCTTTCATGCCTAGTTGTTTTCCTCTTAAATAGAAATTATACGAAACAAGCTTTGGGCTGTAAAAATTCCTCTTGTTATTGAGATATATATCATTTAATTAAAACAAATCATGGGGAGCGTTTCAACTGTGAATAACCTTATAGCAGTGAGTAAGCAAACAAACACTTTGCATTTTTTTTCTCATTACTCTGTCATATGACATGAATTTAAAATTTCATTTTCACACATCACTTTGTGGGCTTATCAGATCACAGAATTACAAATTGTATCAGTTTTTGCATATATGTCAACACAGTTAACAAGCCTATTAGGTCCCTTTAAGAGTACAATTTACAATTGTTTACTATTGATGACTGTTTTGATTCCAGTCCCTGTGTTGTGTTGACAAGTCGGGGGTCCTATCATCCCCTGACCCCACCCCTGAGAAAATGTTCTTCATGAGCAGTCTGTCTGACGATGACACGGACAGCGACAGCAATATCAATAGTATTATGACTAATGGTCAAATTTAAGAGTTCAAATTAATAATTGTCTACTATTACTTACATTTACTGTTTTGATTCCAGTCCCTGTGTTGTGTTGACAAGCGGGGGATCCTATCAACACCCGACCCCACCCCTGAGAAGGTGTTCTTCATGAGCAGTCTGTCGGACGATGACACGGACGATGACAGTGGAGACTCTGTCTTTGGCTCGGACGATGCACTGGCACCAGATAAAGCAAAGAAAGGAATGAAGGGCAAGCCAGGCCACAAGGAAGGTAATTAATTTACACTTATGAAAAGGCAATTTAGTATTTACACATACAATATATAATGCTCATGGGAGTGAGTGAAATGGTGAAGAGCTTGAAAGAAACTCAAAATGATGATGGAGATTTAGTTAATCATATATGGTATTGTAAATGATGATGACGACGACGACGACGACGACGACGACGACGACGAAGACATTGTGTATAACATGGATAATGAGAATACAGAGCCTCAAAATTAACACTGGCCCACGTAGCCTTAGGCAACTAAATACAAAAGACTTGTGATGTTATCTGTTGTTTGGGTCTTGAAAATGCCCTGGTTTTTACTTATGAAAACAAAATAGAAATGTTGATCCTTGGATAATTGATGATTAAATTACGTTTGTTTGTTTGACAGATCACTTCCCCCAGCACCACACAGAAGTCCTGACCCTGTCTCAAGACCCATCAGTAAGCTTTTTATTTATTTTGTAAAAAGTCTGCATTGTATTTGAAATTTGTGAAATTTATGGAAATTGCACAACCACATAGACAAAATAATGATAATTACCAGCTTTATTTGATATTGGACAATTATTTGAAAGGAGATGTATTATACATTCAGGTGAAAAAGGTGTAAAAGAATTACAGTTATTTGATATTTAAACAGCCAACACTGAAGTATACATTGGAAAATGTATTAATGATGGTGATGGTTGTACATAGGTTTCTCTATTGTTTCATCATCACCATGGAAACATATATGATATGTGTATAATGATCCCATCTCGGATATTAATAAATAATAAATAATAACTGTCATTTATATAGCGTTATTCCCGTGGGGATCATAGCGCTTTACACGATTATTATTACCCCGGTCAACGGATACACACTGCAATCATTCCTGCACATTAAGAGCACATTTTCCACTCCCTAGGGAGTATTCCAGCAAGTTGCCTATTAGGCGCGCACATTACTAGTAGATATGATGTAGAGTAGATTGTAGATTTGATGGCGCAATAAAAATGCAGGGTAATTATCATTATTGAATTTTAAAAATGAGCAAAGAAAATGGGAATTCTCCAGGATTTGAAACCGAGACCTTCGGATTGCTAGACCGGTGCTCTACTGACTGAGCTATAGAAAACCCTGATGCTGCGTTGTCCCTGAAACCCCTTATTATGCAGTGCTCACGTTAATAATTATTGTAAGATAATCTAGCATTATTTCAAACCATGTTTATTTTTCTCTCTTCAGAGTGTTGTTGGTATGGAGTTTGATGAAACCAATTGGGACCGACACATAAGCTCACTCAAACCAATGGTGAGTTGTATGCTTTTAATGTCACTTTTTAGCTTGCTTTTCCAGTAAAAAATACTAAGTTATGATTATAATGTATGATTTTTTTTCAACTATTTTTTCCAGCTCGTCATGAGAAAATGATCATTTGAAGATAGTGGTCCGCTTTTTGCAAGTCAATTTTAGACAAAAGTTCCAAAATGATTGTCTCATATGAAAGAAAATGCAATTCAAAAGCTTGCCTGAGAAGATTAGGGCTTAAAAACTACCTTTCCATAGAATTCTATTGCTTATTTAGAGCCTGTACAAATATATAGTTGCTGCGACCGTTATGCTGTAATTTTCTATGAAGCAACATAATACACGTATGATCCATATATGCAACTGAAACAAATCTATATTCGGTTTCCCACTTTTATATTCTGATTATATTCTGATTAATTTGATCCTTTTGTGTTTTTGTGTAGGGTCTGACGATTCTGATGAACACATGCAATCCCGAGACAGTGGAGACGTACTGTACATTCATGGACCATGTGTATGCCAGTGTCAATGCAGAGGACTCAAAGTACTTCACACATGTATCACAGAGGAGGTTAGTGTTACTTAAGCCAGAGCTCAGCACTAGCACTTGCCCGATTGCCCGGGGCAAGTAAAAATTGATGTTGGGCAACTCACATTTATGTTCAACTACAAGAGCTGTATGTAATTCCTCACATATAATTCTCATCTAGAAGTAAGCGGGCAAGTAAATTTTCTGTTTGGGCAAGTCGAATTTGAACATTTATGATTTAATGTTCCCGAACAAAGTTTGTTTGCTGCTGTTGGTATGTACTTCAGAGAATTATCACTTCTATCATGGGCTATTTGGGGTTTTGTGGATCTTATGCTTGATGTCCATGTTTCTTTTTCATAATATGGGCAAAACAGTTGGTGGATGACATTTCCTACTCTCTTGAAGCAAGGTCCTCTTTAGTATTTTTTAAAGAATATATTGAGAATGAAACTTACTGTACCTAATTAATAAACATAGGGTCAGCATTCCTATGTTTACAGTCAAAGCCACTAACATCATTATTACATTCGGAACAAGGGTTTCATATACTCGCAAGGAAATAGTCTATATACATTGTGTGAACCCTGATCTCCAGCTTTTCCCTTTTTTTCTCATTTCAGATGCCTGTGTCAGTTGGCAAAGGTGATGGGATTTCAAGAGAATGCTACAGAAACATTTCAACTCAAGCAGAAACTAGCACTCTACAAACTCCCTGTAAGTTATATCTTTGTTCATGTGTGTCTTATTGTACATGTGTACATATTTGCTTGTGATGTTTTATGTCAGTTGGCCACTGTAATATGTTTCAAGGGCATGCTACAGAGATATTTCAACTAAAAAAGAAAGTACATGTAACTCCCTACATTTAAAGCAGAAATTAGCCCTCTAAAAACTGCCTTTGAATATGTTTTGATTGCTTTGTTTGTATGTTTACCCCTTTGTTTATCTGTGTAGCTTGCTTGTTTGCATGTTTACCTGTAATTATTTGCTCAATATTTACTATTTTTAAATTGTAATGATTTGTCTGCATGATTACCTATAGTAATTAGTTTGTATATCTACCTGTATTAATTTGTTTGCATATTTACCTCTAGTAATTAGTTTGTATATCTACCTGTATTAATTTGTTTGCATATTTACCTATAGTAATTAGTTTGTATATCTACCTGTACTAATTTGTTTGTATGTTTAACTTGAGTGTAGTTATTAGCTAGCATGTTAACCTGTAATTATCTATTTGCATGCATGTATTTATGTATTATGTTTTGTGTCTATCGGTCAAGGTTATGAGGTATGGAGAGCAGGCTGCACACGCATATGAAGTGGATAATATACCTCCACAGGTTATTCTTCGTGTGTTGGCAAAGTTATTAATGTTTCAAGTGCATGTGGTAAAAGGCAAAAAGTAGCTCTCTTCAAGATAAAGTTTAGTTCCCCCTAGCTTTCCATAAATATGTCATTAATGTTGTTGCATGTTGAACCTGTAGTCATTTGCTTGCATGCGTGTATTTATTTATTATGTTTTGTGTCTATCGGTCAAGGTTATGAGGGTTGGAGAGCAGGCTGCACAGGCACATGAAGTGGAAAATATGTTATCTGCACAGGTTAGTCATAGTGTATTGGCAAAATAAGTCATGTTTGGAGCGCATGCTATTATGATTTATTTATTATTAATATTATTATTATTTATTCAGCCTATACATGTATTCAAATGAGTACACCAGTCACACAGTACAAAACTTAACAATGATAGAATAAAGAAAAAGGAGGAAAGAAATGGTTACAATTGGGCCATGGCACGCAAAGTAAAATTCTGTACTGTGGCCCGGAGACATGTGAGCCCTCATAAGTATCCTTCAAGAGAAACACATACATTGCACATAACCCACATTGCATACGTAAACAGAACAATATCAACCCATGCAATAGCCAACAAAACTTCATACTACCTCCTCCAGTAAAATAAAAAGTCAAACAAAAGTATACCAGTAAAACTTAACTTTAGGCAAATGGTAGTACTTTTCAAGATTCCTTTATAGAGTTCCCCAGCCTCCAAGAGAAATGTCATTGATATCATTGACTTGCAGGCAATGAACATAAAACTAACCAACTAAAAATTGTGTATTTTCTTGTTTTCCTTTTTAAATTAAAAACAAATTAGAAATATGACTCTGTATTACAGATATCAATATATATGTAATTGCATGTTTGTAATTGTCATGTAAAAAGAAGTCACCGATCAAAATGTACAAATCATGCAGAAGTCATCTGGTGACAGTCAAACCCTTTTCTGGTTGTGGCTCTTTACTCATATCTTTGAAGCACCTTCCATTTCACCATTACCCTTGCTCTGTATTGTGGACTGGTAATACATACATATTAATTCTCGATTGATTTCTTCCTTTTGAAAGAGTGCTCCTACATCAGCATTAATCTAGTTATTTCAGTGCTGTGATTACATTTTACTAAAATACACAATGTGTTCTTAACTGATTTCTTCCTCATGCCAGAGTGCTCATACAACAGGGTCAATACTTTCATTTCAATGCTGTGGTTTCATTTTAATCTAACATTTATACACGAATGTGTGTCGGTTGTTCCCTGGATATCATACACAGCAGTAGGGCCAACGGTGTCCAGTAACTGTCTTTCTATTAGTCAGTAAAAGTCAGAATATTTGTCAAGGCCCAGTAAAAGTCTGAGTAATGTTGAGCCATGGTCATCCTCTAGTGTTCCAAAGCACTCATTTGTTTTATAGCATCATGTTGCCTTTTGCATCATGGTTTATCCTTCCTGCTTGTTACACCAATACCACGGTAGAACACACCTAAAGTCTATTATAGAATGGGTTGATAAATCCCTGCAATCTGATTGGTTGAGAGCCAAATTTGTGCAGACAATTAATTGTAATGGATGCATGAAAAGTCATGCGTCGGGTAAAAAAATCATGCGTCCGGTAAAAATTTCATGCGTCCGGTAAAAAATTTCATGCGTCCGGTAAAAAAATCATGCGTCCGGTCAAAAATTTCATGCGTCCGGTAACAAATTTCGTGCGTCCGGTAAAATTATTTCAAGCATCCGGTAATTTTTCTAATTTTTAATTTTTTGACTTTTTGGGGGGCGTAACAATGCCCATTCTATAAAACAGATGATGCGCAAGTTTATTTCGTGGGTCGGTGGAATTGTTTGCACGCGGTAACTATGGAAACTAGTCTAAACCCACTCGGCTTCGCCTCGTGGGTTTAACAGTTCCATAGTTACCTTGTGCAAACAATTCCTACCGACCCACTCATACCTGCGCATCATTTGTATACTGTACACTTGATCCAATCCAACAAACCATTCAGGATCTGAACTATACTATGTGCAAGGCTCATCACTCGCACTTGCCTACTTGCCTGGGGCAAGTACAAATTGGTGTCGGTCAAGTAAAAAAATTAATAAATTGTCTAGTTTGCTTGCCCGATTGGGCGACTAAATTATTATTCAACTATAAGAGAACAATTTAATTTCATACGTGTTCATCTCATCAAGAAGTAAGAGGGCAATTAAAGTTAATATTGGGGCAAGTAAAATTTCAAAATGTATGATTTCACTTGCCAGAAGGCCCAGTACAGGAACAAGTTAGGCTTGGTATGAACCTTAAATACACACGTCTTGCTTTAGATCAGATTCTTAGTTTGCTCGAGCGGATCGGATCGTACAGTGTAAGGTGGGCTTTAGGGAGTGGAAAATGTGCTTACAGGTGCAAATTGAGTATTTATGTGTGTTTCTGATGACTGAGGTAGTAATCTTGTAAATCACTTAGAGATGACGAATCAATCATATTGGGTGCAATATACTGTAAATCACAATTATTATGACTATTTCTCAATTCCTCAATTTTTTACAGAGTAATGGGGATGATGACGCAGGGGGCGGTAGGCGATTTGCCCGATCACGTTCCTTCATCAAGAAACGCATCCCAGCTCATCACACACTATCTGTGCTGATGCAGCAAGAATCTGCAGGTAACAAGAAACTAATGAAACTTTCTATCCACTGTTATACTGGTTGATTTGTTACCATTCTGTTAGCAACCACTGGAATTGGGACGGAAGGCTTTTGGCCACAGTTATTCAGTTAACTTTTTCCAAGCCCTGGCATTCCAGTGGTTGCAATTTCCCTGATTTTATTTGATTTTATTGTCCACATTCAAAGTTTAACAATACAATGTATAAACAAATGTATAAACTTTGTTACACTTTTCTTGTGTGGAAATAAATTTGCCGAATAAATAATAATAATGATTATAAGAATGATTGCTTTGTAAATTTAAATTCCATCAAAAAGAATGTATTCAAACATGGAAACTAATTATGAATTGTAAATTGATAAATAAAAATCATGATATGAGAAAGAAGTAAATGGTAAAGTAATCACTTTTCATTAAATTTGTACAATTATTGTGTCTATAATTGGAAAGGCTTTTGTCTGATAATGAAATGTTAAATAATTCTGCACTCTGAATATTAAAACATTCCTACTGAATCAAAAGTGATCTGATTTATAGGGAGTTCTTGTAATTTGCTTCAAATATATTGTTAATGCTATGATTTCATTTTATATCTAATTTTCTTTTTTATGTTGACATTACAGAGTATTTATTGAGGAATATCCTACCAAGTGCAAATACAAAAAGACCAAATAGTGATGCCATTTAATCCTTTTTCACTGTTTTTATTTGGGACACTTCAAGACTCTTTGCAACTCTTGACCCAAGGAAGTGCTGACCTTCTCCTTGACCTCTGCTCTGAATTCTGGGACGGTTCGGACATCTATCCCGTGAATGAGACTGATAGGTAAGTCCATTATAATTATAGCATTAAAAAAAGGTCCATCTTTCCCAGCAAAAGTAGGTGTATTGTAAGTGTTTGTTTTTTTTACATTTCTTCATTAGAGTGAGACTGATACGTTAGCCGTCATCTCAATGGTTTAGCACCGGTCTGGCAATCCGGAGGTCTCGGGTTCTCGGTGATGCCTATTTTTCTTTGACCATTTTCAATCATTTGACAAATTTCTAGTCAGTTTCCTTTTCAAGCCATCATTTCAAATAAATTGTGGCATTGAGTTTCTTCCCTCATTTCTTAAAGGGATCTAGTAACTTTGTTGAGATGTGCAAAAACTGATGAATGGTTGATGCAATGTATACTGTTGTTATCTCATATGTCCTCAGGGTATTGTGTGAAAATTTCAGGTCAAATGGACAATGTATGGCCAAGTAATGAGCGAAAATGCAAAGTGATATTGGGTGATATTCACCAACTCACTGCATTCACTTTGTACAGGGATGAAAATCTCGCCCGGAGATTTTCTTATCTAAATACTTCAATCATACATATCTTTGTAATGAAAGGGAAATTTGAAAAACCGAAAGCTGTCCCATGATTTTATTGTTAATACGAATACAACAAGGTATAAAGGAACCGCTAGAATGACAATTTTATTTTGAGGATTTGGACAATGTTACTAAGTCCCTTTAAACTAATAAATACCTATCCCAAGAATTAGAGTTTGAAGTACAACAGCCATCAAATGCTTAATGTGAAACTTACCATTTTCAAGTGTTCATGCACAGCATTTTCCCCACTAGACAATGGCACAGTTCATAAACAGCCATTTTATAATTAGTTTTTAACAAAACAGAAACAGTAAACCCTTCCATTTTGTTAAATTTTTGTGTAATGCTCTCCCTTTTCCCCAACAGGAAAAAGATCCTGGATTTCTATCAGCGAGCCACACTGTCGTCCTACTGCACAGCGTTTGCGTACCAGCCGATGGCGCAGTCTGTCGACAGTCGCCTAGGAGACTACTACATCGAGTTGCCCGGCAACCACAAGCGTGCTCATCACCATGAACCGCCTCCTGTTCCCGGTTTAGCTAGGTAGGACTCACATTTTTACCTGTTTCCTACTAGATTTTACATAGAGTTGATACATGGCCCACCCGGTTCCCCTTATGCATTGGGTTTTAAATGAAGGTACTTTCTATTACAGTTCACACATATAGACCATCATTATGAATAATGATGATTTCTTTTGTGCCCCTTTCTTGTTAAGTTGATATTGATAAAACAGAGAATAAAAAGGATAATGTAGATGAGGAGGAGAAATTGGAGAAGGAGGATGAGGAAAAAGTAATACGTTGTTAATAGCAAGGATGATGATAATGATAAGAATGATATAAAGAAAGATAAGATGAGCATTGTAGGGTGGGAAAGAGGATGAATGGATAGTAAGAGAAGGAGGTGGAGAATGATTAAGAGGAGTAAGGATGATGAGAGGGGGAGGGGGGTTGTAAGAGAAGAGGAAACTGGATGGGGGTGAGGAATGGACACATGCAATAGAAATTATGCAAATAAATGAATCTTCAATAACAGATTTGCATACTAATTGTGTTTGTGTTTGCAGATCATCGTGGGATGTGGATGAGAGCAGGGATCAGGCCATCGGTGAAGTGGACAGGACCAGGAAGTACCACAGTCTGGACTCCTCCATCAACAAGCTGGGCAACATCAGGAGTGCCGAGGAGTGCTTCAAGTGAGTAACCAGAGTATCATTCACACATTAGTCATTACACCAAGTGTCTTGCTGAAGGACACACGTGGTCGCAGCTGGGAACAGAACCCACGACCTTCGTATTTAGAGACGAAGGCCCAAACCAGTATACGTCACCACCACATATACCACAATCGATTGCAACGTTTCAATTAATTGCAAGTCAGAAAATGTGTGCATTTCAACCAAACAGATTTGTGCATTTAGTCACATAATCTGACTCACTATTTATTGCAACCAAATTGAATACAAACTTGTTTTTATTTATTTGATTTCTTATATGCCATGAAATGCAGGTTCAATTTGTTACTCGAGCAGCTAATTCCACTTCAAGTTTAAGTAATTCATCTCTTATTCTGTGCTTTTCATATCTACAGGTCCCAGTGCGGTCAGATCTTCATTGGGATGGTGACCAGTAACTACCAGGCCAAGCAGGACATTGTGTCTCTCGTAGAACAGATGGACAATGCATGCATCCGCTTTGTCCACTTCTCAAGAGACCAAGAGCTCAGGAGTCGGGTAATTATCTTGCAAATTCCTTGCCTCTGTTTCTAATGCCCCTCTTGTGACCCCTATTCCACATTTCCTACTTCCAGAGGGTGTAGCAAAAAGATAATTAACTCCCTCTTATTTCTATTTTCTCTTCCTCTACATCATCCCATTCCTCTGTATCTCCTCTTTCTCCTCCTTTGACTCATTCTCATCCTCCTACTCCTTCCCTCCCTTCCTCTCCCTCCTTCCTCATCTCCAGTCACATTACTCCACCTACCCTCTTTCCAGATTGTATCAAATGTGAAGTGCCCTACTCCTAGTGATTTGTTGACAGGTGCAAAAAGATAGAGCTGGAGGAAGGCTGGAACTCACGTCTTCCTCTTGCCCTGAGACTGCGAAATCAAAGCATCTTGCTGATCTTCGTCTATTTTATAATCTTTTTTCAGGTGTGTTCATAGGAGATGGGGCAGGAAGCAGGGTGGAACTGCCACATCTCTCTCCTGGAGCCCACAGACCACACATCATCTGCCTCCTCCCGTAGCCCGCAGGACAGCGCCCTAGAAGGGGATGTAGAGACAGTGAGACAATCTTGCCCACAGACAGAGAATCAAAGAATCTTGCTGATATTCTGTTTTTATTTGTATTGTTTGTCAAGGTGTTTTCAGAGAAGATAGGACAGGAAGCAGGGTGGAACTGCCACATCTCTCTCCTGGAGCCCACAGACCACACATCATCTGCCTCATCCCGCAGCCCGCAGGACAGCGCCCTAGAAGGGGACACAGAGGCAGTGAGACAATCTTGCCCACAGACAGAGAATCAAAGAATCTTGCTGATATTCTGTTTTTATTTTTATTGTTTGTCCAGGTGTTTTCAGAGAAGATAGGACAGGAAGCAGGGTGGAACTGCCACATCTCTCTCCTGGAGCCCACAGACCACACATCATCTGTCTCATCCCGCAGCCCACAGGACAGCGCCCCAGGAGGGGATGTAGAGACAGTGAAAATCCCTGGGGGAGACGTCAGAAATGATGTAAACAGATCTCAAAAGGATGCACAGGTAATGTAACAACAATAATAACAATACAAATAGTATTGAATATTTCTATTGTGCAATGACCACGTAATTTGTACATCTGTACTCTATTGGTTTGTTAAGAGGTTATAGTTTGATTTAGTCGTTTTTCCAGGTACAATCCATATGGGAGGCAAATAGGCAGGTACAGATATCTAAGATATGTCTGGCTTGTTTGCAAAATTAGATTTTTAAAATTATTTTATATATAGGAACTCCCTCTCCCTCCCCCAATTTCATCTGCATCGGTGGTTTGGTTTAGTCTATTCAGGACTGGTTTCTTAAAATACTCAGCCTTGAGTCTATAAAAATGCTATAGTAATATATAATAGTTTTGTACATGATTGAAGCATATATTTGTACATTTTAAACATTGTTATCTTTACTTTCAAAAGTTTCATCATACATGTGTTTTCCCTTTTTTCTAGGTTGCAATTGAAGTGGAAGCTCAGAGAGTGCGGTTTGGTGATCCTGTGGTGGAAGCAGTGGTGCTATTAGATATGGAATCTGATGGAAGCCCGAAAAAAACAGAAGATATTCCTGCCAATCACCAGATTCTTGATTCAGATCAGAGAGAAAGCAAGGAGAATGGAAATGTGTCGATGCGGGCTTCATCTGGTACTCACTCAGAAGCGGGTAGACCTTGCAGCAGGGATGCTGATGTAGAGGATACTGGCGATGACGATGAGGATGCCAAAGATGAAAGCGAAGCGGTACGTCAACCTTTACTGCAACCCTCATCATCATCATCAACTGGGGGAAAAACATCCTCTGATGACACCGGGACTCTTTCAAGTAGTGGTCAACAGGGATATATTTCAAGTTCCTCTGGTGCTAGGTCAGATTTGGCAGCAGATGAGACCTCACCAGTGTCTGATCCATCATCGCCCTCTTCCCTTTCGTCTCCCGACTCAACGGTGAAGTCATCTTCTACGGACTCACAGGGGAAGTCCCTTTCTTCTGTTTCAAAGGGAAAGTCTCTTTCGCCAGACACGACTGAAACGTCACCTTCCGAGGATTCGCAGGATAAGTTGCTCTCCCCAGCATTTTCCAAACCTACCGCCATCGCTAACAACAAGGAAGAAGCTAAGGAGGGGGACGCCCTCTTGAGTCAGTCATCGTCCAAGTCGTCGGCGATCTCCGAGCGGCACCGGCAGATCTCGGAGACGCAGACGTTCAACAGCGACGTGTCTGCGGCCGAGACGGACACGCTGAGCCATCAGACGGAGAGCGAGTCGGCTGGAGGATTTGACATCTCAAACAGGGTAATGTTTGTAGACATTCGATCTATGAATTTAATTATCTTTCTTATTTTATCCTTTGTAATGAAAACCAAGGCCACCTAAAATTGTCATAGGGCCACCCAAAAAAAAAGAAAAGAACAAAATACTTTGACCTGGTAACCTGAAAGATCACTAGAATAAAAAGTTAATGAAGTACTGTGATAATAGACAAATATTATTTGATGGAAAATAAGAGAATATCGTTGAAAGCATTTTGTATTCTTGCAAATCTTAAAATATAACAACATTTATATTTAAATGAATGACACAATTTTCAAGTTTGTATATATATTTTTCTTTTTAACAAGCTTAACAAACACTTATCCTACTACCTATTGCGCATGCATTTGTTTTCTTGTCAATTGATAGGATAATTAAGCACTAAAATTATAATTATGTGTATTTATAGAGTTAATTGAATATTATCTAATTTCTTTGACAGGCCAAGCTCCCGAGAGGAATAGCCAACATCAGACCTCATCTTGAGAGAATAGATAACGTCCCCCTCCTGGTTCCCCTCTTCACCGATGTCACTCCACGGAGTAAGTAAAACATTTTTGTATCTATTTTTCAACAAAATGATACAGTCAAACCTGTGTACAGTGACCACCAAAGGGAAACAAGAAAAGCAGCCACTGTAGATAGATAACTTTGATAGACAGCTTCTGTGTATAGTGACCACCTCTGGGTAGCAAGAAAAGTGTCCACTGTACACAGGTGACCTCTATAAACAGGTTCCATTAAATTGTTTCTCTCTGCTGAAAATCCCCTTTTATGGCCACTATAGGCAGGTTAGCTGCTATAGATAGGTGACCGCTAAGAAAGGTTTGACTGTATCAACATTTTTTTGTGGTGTGATGTCTGAACTTGTCATGATGATTTCAACTTTTTTCCCCAGCTTATCGATATATGCTGACTACAAATGCATGCCTTTGTGCATGAAGCCAGTACAAATCTGAACAAGTTCTATCTGAGGAAGCTCTAGGTCATTTTCCATAGGAACATGTTGAATTTAAATGAGTTATTATGAGGAGTTGCCTGGATAAGTAGCAATGGAAGAATACTTGACTCAAAATATTTAGCCTACATGGATAAATGTGCTACAGTTACTTGAAATAAAAAATAACTTTACAGAACTCATTTAAAATTGCTTGATAAACCAACTATTAGAGAATTATAATAGAGAAAGAATACTATTTAAAATATATATTGCTGTATGTTTACGTGCTGCCATCACTTGCTGTAAGAAGATCACATTCATTGAGTAGTGCAGGGTTGGCACACAAATTCACATTTAAATGAGGAGGTCAATTGTTCATATCCTGTCTCAATAAAAGCATTTCATTGTTACCCATTTATTTACCTTATCTGTATAACAGCTACCCGGGAGATGATTGAAATCATGCAGGAGTACGGAGAAGTAGTGTGTTGTTTGGGGAGCAGTCTCAACATCACCAATGCACCCATCTTCGCTCAGGCAGATATAAGGTATGAAATGGGTTAACATTAATCTGTCACAGTGCCATACTAACACATTTAGTTGTTTGGGCGGCAGTCTCAACATCACCAATGCACCCATCTTTGCCCAGGGTATGAAATGGGTTAACTTTAATCTGTCACAGTGCCATACTCATTAGTTGTTTATATATATAAAGGCTAATATCGGGTTTAGAATTGATTAAATTTCATCCATCTCAGTGCCATGTGTATTAACCCATTAGCCATGCAACGGCAGGGTAGTGAGAAGATTTGCATAAAGGGTGAGTAAATGGTAGCTACCTTTGTGATGAGAGTAGTCATGAAGGTGAGTTGCTTGTAAATGATGTTACAATTGGTGGCAATTTTGAAAGGATTGTTCATTTCTATGTGATGTTCAAATAGGCAACTCTTGTTTATTGGCTGATTCTGATAAAATGTTGTTCTATTATTCCTCTAATTTGTTTTTATTCTGTTAGGTAATAATTAAATACATGTATGGCATGGAATTCCCCTTTTAAACTAATTATACCACATTCTAAATATGTTTCAGTATTTCCTTGGAGCCGCACCCACCACACATCTGCATCAGTAGCCAGGAGGCCGTGCTGCCCTCCAACCCAAACTGGACCATGTCCTCGGCCCTGCGCTCCCCTATGGAGGTGGCCTCGCTGCTGACCAGTCTCCCCTGTTCTCTGTCCTTCCACCGGTCAGATAGCATCAGTCTCATCTCACTCATCAGAGAGGTATTTATTCACTGCTTTCTTTCATAAAATCCTGCTAATCCGAAGTATAGCAATTCGTGTAGGTTATCTCTCAATATCATGTTCAGTTCACTGCGCTCCTCACTAGAGACGTATTTACTCAGTTAACTTTTCCTGAACTTTTGTTGTTCCTATAACCCAATTTGCATGTACATCATTCCCATATGTAGCAATTCGCAAAGTTTTTGAAACATTTTTCCTATGCTCCCTGCTAAAATGACCCATTTACTATCCAATTTCCCCTGTTCTGTGTTCTTCAACTGGTCAGGTAGCATCAGTCTCATAGTACTCAGAGAGTTATAAACTATCCCAAAACTGAAACCCCTTTTACACGAGTCCAGTGTATAATTGATAATGTCCTTTATTATTCACTTTTCTCATGTAATGATTTACATTTATTACAGTTATTTTTTAAGCATGAGCTGCATGACCACTTAAGAGCTGAATGCATTCAGTAAGTGATCAAATATTGGATAATCATGTGTACACCATTCACTTAGAATCAATCACGAGAAACAGTCTTCCTATAAAACAAATATTTCAGATTGAAGTATTCCCTCTGTGAAACAAATATTTTAGACACTTAATTTTTTATTGTATCTTTGAAATGTTTTATTTTAGGCAAGGGGGTTGTGCAATGGCATGGTGAACTGTTTTACTTTCTTAATCTTCGGGCTGCTGATGCTGACCGCTCTCCAGCTGCTGTGCTCGTTACTGTTCTTACCCCCTCCCCTGAGCGGTCGTCACGTCCTGTGGCTGTCGACCGTGATCGTGCCGCTACTCTCCGTCGCCCTCATGGGGTCAAACATCCAGTCAAAGGTCATGACCCAGGCCACGGGGAAGAACGTGCCGGAACACTACACTGATGTGAGTCAACACATTTCTCTATTCCAGCCATGGTGCTCTTTACTACTTAAACTTTACTACTAAAACTAAATCTGAAACAGTTACCAGGAAATCTCAAGCAACGGTTACAGAGAATGGTAGTTTATTTCTATACATATCTGGCTTTGTTTTGTGTTCTCATGAGTAACTGAGTAATCATACGCACACACTGGCGCCGATTCCATCCGAAAACACAATGCATTGGGGGGGCGAGCATTGTTTGTGAACAATGCTTTGCCCCCCCAATGCATTGTGTTTTCGGTGGAATCGGCGTGCCTGTACGCACATTCCAAGTTCTTTTGTATGTAATATCAAATTACACAGTTAATTTACAAATAAAATAATTGTTTTTTTATGCCTCCGCAACGAAGTAGCCGGAGGCATTATGTTTTCGGGTTGTCCGTCCGTCCGTACGTACGTACGTCCCGTTCTCGTGATCGTGTTATCTCAAGAACGGATTGACGGATTCTGACCAAACTTGGTACATGTATGTATCTTGGGGGGCCAATGATCTGATTAGATTTTGGGGTCATGAGGTCAAAGGTCAAAGGTCACAGAGCTCATTATAAATGCAAAAATAGCTCGTGATCGCGTTATCTCAAGAAGGGATTGACAGATTCTGACCAAACTTGGTACATGTATGTATCTTGGGGGGCCGATGATCTGATTAGATTTTGGGGTCATGAGGTCAAAGGTCAAAGGTCACAGAGCTCATTATATATGCAAAAATAGCTCGTGATCGAGTATCTCAAGAACGGATTGACGGATTCTGACCAAACTTGGTACATGTATGTATCTTGGGGGGCCGATGATCCGATTAGATTTTGGGGTCATGAGGTCAAAGGTCAAAGGTCACAGAGCTCATTATATATGCAAATATAGCTTGTGGTCGCGTTATCTCAAGAAGGGATTGACAGATTCTGACCAAACTTGGTACATGTATGTATCTTGGGGGGCCAATGATCTGATTAGATTTTGGGGTCATGAGGTCAAAGGTCAAAGGTCACAGAGCTCATTATATATGCAAAAATAGCTCGTGATCGCGTTATCTCAAGAAGGGATTGACAGATTCTGACCAAACTTGGTACATGTATGTTCCTTGGAGAGCCAATGAACTGATTAGATTTTGGGGGTCATGAGGTCAAAGGTCACAGGGCTCAATATATGTAAAAGTAGCTTGAGATTGGAAATCTCAAGAACTGAATATCAGATTTCAATCCAAATTGATACCTGAATGTATCTTAGGGAACAATTGTAGTCATTAGATTTTGGGGTCATGAGGGCAAAGGTCAAGGTCACTGATAGCTCATAATTGTGATACCTCAAGATCTAAAAGACAGAGTACCATCAAAATTGAGTTGACAGAATTAATTCAGTGTACAGAATTAATTCAGTGTATATGTTGATTTGGGCTTGATATAAATAAATTGCGTAATGGCGGAGGCATCATTTTCGACTGCGCGCAGTCGAAGATCCATCTAGTTTAACCTTACACCCATTTAACAGTCAACATAAAAAAACACAAACATAAAAGTTGTCTATAATTTTTGTGAAAACACAATTTAAATGATGTGTGACCTAAGAGAATCATCTACGTTGTCATGAATAACTTAGCTAATTTGATTAAAATCAGCAACTTCAGGATACTATAGACAGCATTTTATACAGCACTGCTGTAACAAGTAGCCATGGATTCTTGTGTTATTGTTAAGGCTGAGTCATGTCGGTAATTGTCGGAACCGGGTCCCGATAAACTTTTACCGGTCGGGAACCGGTATCCCGATATTTTTGCCGCCGGAAATTTTGGCGATCGTACGTCCAAAAAAGGAACATAAAACGCACGGGGGGGGGGAGGGCCGGGAGGAAGCCCAAACCTAGACCATCTTCTGGAGGGAATTGTGGCATCTCTTTGGCACTCAAAGTGTAATTTTATGAGCCAAAAAACAGTGAGCAACTCGATCAATTCCCACATGCGTGTAGAAAAATGCGCCCAGGCGATGATCGCTGCCGACGCCGGCATGCAGTAATGCCAATAGCGGTCGAGCGGGCGGCAGGGCGGTAGTGTCGCCACTCGCCAGCGGCAAGCTCGGAGAGTCGGGCGATCGCGAAAGTTGGTTTGGTGGTATGAAATTGATATTTTTTTATTTTTAATGTAACCAAACATTCTAACATGTTTTTCTTTTTCTGTCCTTTTTTAGGAATATGCCAGGCGATCTCAGGCAGCAAGAGTACCACAGACTTAGATACCAGGCTCATTCAAAGCATCTGAAAACCTACAGTTTCAACCGACATTTGGGCTTTTAGAAAAATCATCTTTTATAAAGTTTATATTGTTTTTATCTGCCAGTGTACAACTAGATCTTTTTAAAAGTCATAATCTTTTAATCAATTTGTTGGCCCCTTTCTTATTTGCATTTTAATAATTTTGTTGTTTGATTTGTTGGTCCAGTTCATGTGTTTGTTGATCATGACGACGATGATGAAGATAATAACTATAATTTTTTAGTTTCATGTGCGATACCGATGATTTTAATTGTAGCCTAAATAACTTATGCGATTATATAATTATATTATATAAATTTAAAATTGTAGTTAAGTAGTTTAATATTCAAAATGACGATGGTTTGTGAACTTGTGATAATTGTGAATATTATTATTTTATCATTTTTATGATTATGAATTTATGATGATCTAGATCTTAACATGATAATGTGGTGATGCTGTTGAAAAACGTGATGTTGATAATGGCAAAAGATTGTTATAATTATAATAAACATGATTAAGTAATGAATTGGTAATGACTAATGAGTGAGTATACGATGATTATTTTGATGATGATGATGATGATGATGATAGTTTTGGCATAAAAACGCTGATGATGGTGATTGATGAGACGAAATCACGAAATGACATCAAGCATGGTGACTTTTATGGTATGATAAGGCAGCTTGATATTAGGAGATCACATAATCACGACATGGGGAACGTCGCATACTCGCATGTATAACTCTACTTTTCATGAAGGCTGGCCCCACTTATACACCCGAGGTAAGTCAGGTAAGTATAAATGTGCGACTTTTCTGGGACTGAACAATCATAATAAATTAGATTATCACCAGCAATACTAAGCTTAAGCAATACATCCCCGAGATTAATACCTACATTATTTCGATCGCCATCTATAAAGCCAAGGAAATCATTAATAGACTAGTTGATGCCGGATTAGTAAATGCATGTGGCATGCTAGCAAAGGGCGCGAAATCTCTCACAACACACGTGGCTAGCCGGCTCAGACCGGTTGACGTTGTATTGCAATTGATAAGCGTGCTGCATTTGCATTGTACATGTATATGCTAGCGCACGTAATGTACGAAGGTACCGTACACGTACCGTAACCATGCAGTTCCCGCCATATTTTGCTAACACACTCGCACTACAATTTCACCAGTTAGGTTTCTCACGTTAACTTGTAATATTTTACTATAGCCGAAGCATTGTTGGTAAGTACATGTTTGATATTACATCGTCTGTTGAATAGACTACTTTAACACTTCAAAGAAAAAGCACAGATAGTATTTTACGTTTTGTCGAATTGTGAACTTGATACGCTAAACGTTCACGACTCTCCTCTGGGTTGTTCTGCACACAATTATCACTCGTGAACAGGGGCTCGCGATTCAACGCGATTCTTCGCATGAAAATGAAAATCCTGCAAAATTTAACTTTGTGCTTTCTTTCTGGAGATGTGAAAGTAGTGTATTAGAACATAATGTAATATCAATCATGGACTTGACAACGAGGTTACGGTGATTGTGATATTTTGCTCTAATTCTAAAATGTCACGAGAAACCATATACTAGAGCACTAGAGGGGCGGGGAGAAGACGGTTTTGCACCGTTTAAGTTTATATACATTACTGCATTGTCATGTGATGTGGCACGTGACGTGTATCGTATTAATTGGGGGGGGGGGGGGGGGGGTGTGGCATGCAAAATCGCACTTACATTAAATGTTTATTGGGTGCACACTGCACACCTTATTCCTTACCTTTACATATATTGGGGAGAAAACCTTTCGCTTGCAAAGTTTGTTCAAAGTCCTTTTCAACGAACAGTCATCTGACAGAACACACAAGGATACATTCCGGAGAAAGACCTTTCACTTGCTGTATCTCATTCTCATGCCTTACCCATCATATCTCTTTCTCAAAAACTTTAAGATGTCCGTTTTCATTTTTGTTCTCACGCACTTACGCTTTATGCTTATACTCCCTTCCTTGAATTATTTCCCAAGTTGCAATCTCACACCTTCCTTCAAAGTTCTGCATGATTTATCCAATGAGAAGAAAATAAATACAAGACTTGTGTGCACGATAAAAATGAACAAAACATAGTTATTTACATCTTAATCTGTTTTGTTCATTGAGGAAGGCCAATTGATGCATTGAATCTCAAATTACTGATCAAACCTTTTAATTTTTGCGTATTCATACGTCATAATTAGACACGCACAAAGCTATTCATTATTAAGGCTTACTATTAATACGTCATTGGTAAACGCGCGTATGAACGTGCGCACATGTAACTCCAATGAGTAGAGACGTTGAAGTATTATAATATGTAACCAACGAACGTTGAGGGCGTATAACACTTGCGTGTTGCCTCGAGGAAGGTCAACTCGAATTATTTTTTGTGACCACTTGAAGGGCGCCCGGGTTGGCAGTACACATTTTCCGTAGATTGTAGATTTGATACACAAACCAGAAGTCCGATTTTGTACAGATTGACACTAAATATATAATTTTTGTTTGACATTTCATCAATATGTGAAATGTAACCAAAATCTGTCATTCCATTTATTTTTTTAATAAAAGAAGTTACACCGGCATTCCAAAGTTATTACACATATTTGGCAGTCCAATATTAACTTTGTGTACAAAGCACATTGACTGATCTTGAGCCTTGTGCGATACGATAGCAGACGACAACAATACAGAACGGCGGAGGCCAACTTTCACAAATAGTAAGTCGATTTTTATTTTTAAATGCTGTAATACCATATTTTATAGATTGTGTCTAAAAGATAATTAACCATACTGCCGTTAGTGTATTCTTGTCATCATGTCGATCGTTTGATTGAAATAATATCATAATTGTAAGCGTGAAATAAAAATATGGAAGTGGAAGTGGAACTTGGGCGCGGCTGAAATGGATCGACAAATATTTTGTTTGTGTGGCATCTTTTTACCTTTAATTCAGTCTCTTACTGCCGGTCATTCTAACTGAAATAACCAGTAAAATAGGCCATGAAAACGATTCGTTTTGTCGATCTAAGACTGGACATGAATACTGGATAGCAACCAAGTACTGAACCCATACTGAACTTCTGAAGTAGGTAACTTCGCCGGCTTTGCCTTTGGCTTGCCTAGGTAGGTACCCCCATAGGCGCTAGATGGCGCTGTCGCGTATGCGCCTCGAAAGTCTATGCGTGGTTTGTCACCGAATACCCTGCTATCGTTTGCTATCGGTAACGTTTTGTCTATGGCAAGGTGGAGGGATATGTCTTCTTGTCTTGTGTAAACCGGTCGCATTGCAAATATACACTGTAGATTCTGCTATAGTATGATATGCATCAGCCAACGGAGGAAATTTTTCGATCTTGGCGACTTCAAATTCGCTGCAAATTACCCTGAAAACCGATCGTAAGTACAACTTTTGAATCGATACTAATTATTTTCTCGTGGTTTTTTACGATTTGAGTAATTTTTCTGGTGAGTTAGTTGACTTTTTATGACATTTTCGGGAATTTCAAATCATGTAAAATTTGTGAAGCCCTAGATAATAGCCCCTGAAGGCCTCGCTTTACCCGCTATTGAACGGGAAAGTCCGGGGTGATTTTCGCTAGGATGACGGTTTTGAGACGATTTCTATACACGCTTACGACGGTTAGCGCGTGCGGCAAATATACCGCGCGCGCTCCTATGGAGTTTTACGTGGCGTACATTGATATTCATTCTGCACAGGAATGGGTTATAATAATGATGATTTTAACATAAATAAAATAATATTGACACATGATTGCATGTGCATCACATTAATTACAAGTGAAATAATGAATACTCTGGTCGTGGGGAACAAATTAAACTATTTTATTAATTAATTCGTCTCGGTCAAATTCAAATTAAAAACGGGCCGCCGTGGGGGGTCAGACTGGTCACTGGATGTGGATTGTGGTGGTGGGGGGGGGGGGGGGGGGGGGGGGCAATAATTTTGTTTGTGTGGGGGTAGGGTAGGCTTTTATTCTTTTCTTTTTTTGGGGGGGGGGGGATGTAGGTCATGATGGCCTTGAATGGCTTGATGGACATCCTTACTAAGAATTTATCATGTTTATTGCAGATTTTCCTTTGTATTTCTGTGGCCTGTTGGTGCATGGTTGAACAGAAAAATAATTCTTTTTTTAATTTTACAAATTTATTACGTTGTAATTTATTTTCTCTTTTCCTGTCCAGATGATTTTGGGAGGCACTCTTGCTGTACAAGACCAATATCACTTGACTCTGATGCATCCTCCAGCCGAGCCTGAAAGTGAAACAAAGAATTTGCGGTGACCGACATGCTCTCAAAAGCCAGGGCAGCCAAGAAACTGTCCTGTTCCACGGGGATGTCGAGCAAGCTGCAATAAAACCATAAATATCCAAGGAAGAAGCAAAGATATAAATACTATTTTCAAATACTCTACTTCAAAAAACAAATCAAGGTTGTTGGGCATTCTCTACTAAATTATGCCCATAACTATAGCATGACAAAAACATTGGACGCTCTAGGCTATACAAATTGCAAGTAGCATCCATTCTATTTGTCATGTAGGCAATGTCGTGGGCACTCTTTAATAGAGAATGTTTTGTTTTTATTCAGCAAAAGCGATTGCAATCGTGTTCTTTGGGTGGCTGATGAATTTGTTTAGTGATTGATAAGAGTGAATGTAGTCTGAACATGGTCTGCAGATTTAATTTTGTTCCCAATTATACAATTGATTGTTGAAACTGAAAGTCTTCAACCTCTGGACAAGCACCAAGTAAAGGACATCTGGGCATCATCTTTACTGCAGGCACTTCATCATTGACATCTGACCATCACTCTGTGACTGTCATTGTTACAGACGTAAGAAAGGGAACAAAAGAAAAGATACATGTTATTCCACAGCCCCTCCCCAGCCCCCTGCATTTGTCTGGAACCAGATTAAATTTCAAATGCTAGTGTTTGATTCTTGGGATTTGTATTAAATAGAAAACAAGAAGTATTTATACACAATCATAGAATAAGAAATGTAAACTAAACATTGAGTTGATAATAGTAACATGCATTCATTGCCCCCCCCCCCCCCCCCCCCCCCCCTCCACCACCTGTAAGATATGCCCCTGATGTAAAAATAAAATTGTCATTTATTAATTTATGTATATATTTCCTGCATGTTTTCCTTGCCTCCACACCCTATTCCCTCTCTGGCCCCTTTGCCACATATTCACCCAACCCCACTTATAAATAAATGAAGTATAATAACAAACAACAACCCCCGCCCCCCCCCCCCCCCCCCCCCCCGAAAAAGACCCCACTTACCTTGATATCTCTCTAGGCACTTTGTCATTGACATTGTGAAGCTTGCTTGCACTCAAAACAAGTTGTTAGAAAGGGGTTGGGGGGGGGGGGGAAGAAAAAATAATAATAATTATATTCATGAACTTATATTATTTTTTACTAAGCATAGAATTTAAAAAGGGAGAGAGAGAAGGAAACAAAAGAATAAATCACTTGGCTTGGTAAGGGGGGGGGGGGGGGGAGGAAACAAAATGATACATCATGATTGTAATTCTTGTTAGTTGTTACAGATTGGGGGGGAGATCAAGGGAGAAGGGAACCAAATTATAAATCATAATAATATAATTTATATTCATTGTTAATGTTAATTAATATTTTGAATAATTAAGCAATGGATATAACTTTGGAAAAGTTACATTTTCTTCCCCCATAACCGTAAAGACACGACACATTCATTCCCCCCAAATATGCTTTGGCATTGCCGCGGCATTGTCATTAACACAGACGGCAAATTCATATGCTGGGCTTGAGAGATCTAGGTCGTGCAATGCCATTCTCCTAGCGGCCAGTGCCGGCTGCACTGTCTCGCGGGCCGCCGCATAAAAGCAGCTGCCATCAGGAAAATAGTTTCGGCGATCAGAACACGGAAGTGACTCGCATGTACCATGCCATGCCATGCCATGCCTAACCCAGTCCCACGCTGCTTTTTTCCTGTAGTGCTAGCAGACGACGCTAGTTTCGATGCGATCGACGGACGCGCATGTGCGATCGACGGACGCGTAATGCGATCGCTGAGCGATCGCGAAAAACGATAGTTGCGATCGGTGACAAACCACAACACGTAGTTTTCGACAATTTTCGAGGTTATATTTCCCATTATTTTACAGATTTCTGATATTTTTTTTGAAATTCTGAGTAGCTAGTAATTTATTACAAACATTTATCATCACAATCAAGGTAGATTTGAGATGTAAAAAGTAAATTTTAATTTCTTGTGAGGGTACCTAGCCTAGGGTTTGGCTTTGCCGGTGGGCTAGAACTAGAAGTGAGCCACGCCGGTCATGTCGGCAGGCGAAGCTCTCATCCTCGGCTTCTCTGGCCGGCTCGACTCGGCCTTAAAACGATGGTTTGCTATCTACCTTAGATAAGCCAAGAACCGGAATTATGTTTAATCACAATACTAGAGAGATTAGATGTTCTACTAGTAGTAGTACTAGTACTACAACAAGTACTAGCATCTCTCTCAGTGATTCATTAATCATGGACAAATTGATTGTTATTGTGGTCCTGAGTCCTAACTAAGTCCTGCCTAGTTAATTTAAAAGTTAAATTTTAATTTTAGTAAAAAAAATAAAAAATAGATCCAAGAGTGAGACTGAGCCTGGTCCTGGGTAATTTTTTTTCTTCCAATCACTGCAATGACATTCAAATTGTGCTACAGTACAAGCTATACCAGCTCTTATTACTTAGCTCTTATTACTCTGATGTGTCTTGAGTCACCATACCAGGACCAGGACCAGGTCCAGGGCCGGCAAGCGCCCTGCAAAACACATGCCAGCCCCAGACTGGAAAGCATTATTCCATTAATTCACATTTTTATCTGGTGCTCCTTTTTAAACCCCTGACACTGTCTGCACGTTTAGGATGTATCGTTTGTAGCCCATTCTAAATCATTGATTGATGACAATACAAAATGATGGACCAAGAAATGTCTAATTATAAATTGCTTTTCAAGGATTTCTTTTTATGTTTACTCAATAACTGGCTCTTGACTGAAAAGTAAATGTAGTACTAAACATCAGTTTAAACCCTAACAGTCAATAAATAAATTTTGCATTTTCCGCCCATGATTTTGTAACTGAGACTTTACAGGAGCTCGTTTGTAACTTCACTGTTTTCAGGAGCTAATTACTAATTTGCATTCTCTGAACAGATGTTTTTTTTGTTTTTTAACTATTTTGGTCCTGTATTTTCACTACACATCAAGCTGGTGTTCTCAACAATATATTTGAACATGTTATTGAAATTAAGTGAATATTTTTTCTTATGAATGTTATATTTTCTTTCATCTCATAGCAATATTTTGAGGATGTGGTTCAACAAGGACTGGCGACTGATGATAGTCTGGTGTTACCAGGTGGTACTTCAGGATTACTTATCTGCCGGTTCTCTACTCGCTATGCACAGCTAATCAGCTATCCACAGGTATTCTTTGTACTATATTTAATCATCCCACTCATTTATGTGCAGGATTCTTCTTTTTTTCAGAGGTTAGCTTTTTTCCCGTGATTTATAATTAAGTATTAATTTGGACAAGACGAATAATGAAAATGCCATTCAAGTTTTATTTTTTATATATGATAAATTCATTATTGGTATTATACAACCTAAATGTCTCAGAGATCAACTTCTTAGTGAATGTATTTATTGGTTTGTGGCAATGAATGATTAAAGGTATCTAAATAAATCAAACACATTTCTTCATTGTGTTCAATATCATTTGTCACCTTTCTATTCAATTTATTTGCATGTTTTGGTAATTTTTGTTGATAACTTTGATTACTCTACATGCTTTTTGAGGACAAGACAATTCAATTGAAAGTTTATAGTATAGTATTAACTCATTTAGGACTGTTCCCGCAAATACTCCAGCTGGTGTTTATGAAGAATATGTTTTACCAAATTCAACTGTCTTTAAATGGGCTGAAAGTGTAATAGCTATAGTCTAAGACTCTTTCTCTGTTTGTGTTTGCATTCTTTAATTACAGATCTTGGACTATAGGAGCATGACAGATCACCATGGATGTTACGTGGTAGTGTTCACAAGCAATGGATAACCCATATACTTTACAGACTACCTTAACCTTTGGAGTTTGGTATAAAAAGGTTCCACTGTAACAAAATTAGGCATTCCTAATTTTAAAAAATCCAAACATGGGAACTGATCAGAATGAATTAATTAAATGAAAGTGAGCAAAGAAAATAGGCTTAGGATTTTGCCCGAGACCTCTCAATTGCTTTTACTGTGTTCTAACCCGCACTGAGCTAGAATGCATTTCATAGTGATACTTTCCTGAACCCTTCTACTTCTAGCAGTAGCATGTGTATTGAGGAGGAATTTTAAAAAGGAGTGCTATGTAGCTCAGGGGTTAGAGACTTAATTAGAGCATGACCTTGCACAAATTGATGTCTCTAGTCATTTTAGTTGGTGATATGTTAACATTTGCAGTGAGAAAGATTAAAGAATTAAAATGATGCAAGAAAAATTATCTTTCCATAATCTAATTGTCTAACCCTCAGGCTCATTTCTTTTATAATTCTGAATCTATATTATAGATTTTTATTTTCCTCATGGTCAAGTTGAAAGAAAAATGATAAAATCGCCCTATAACTGATATAGTGAGGTTATAGTGAGGTAATAATTGCTTTAAGCCCAAGGCTATCTGATATAAAGAGCTAAATTCAGTGGACCCATCATGCTTTGTTTCACTTTACAAGGTTTCACTTTCCAGAATGGTAAAAGATCTTAGTACACAAAGACTGATGAAATGGCTGTTACAACCTTTTGTTATTTCAAGATCTGAATTTTAAAAATGTTCCCCAAACAGGTATTTTCTGTAGTATTATTAGGGTCTGTAGTCCAGACTAGTTGCAGTCTAGACAATTCTAGATTTGCCTAACTTTGAATGTAGGTCAAACAATGACCTGTTGTACTTGTAAACAACATAAATGACCTAGACTGCATTGTACATTGTGATGTGCATGGGATGCATACATAGCTAGCTATATGCATACACTTTCTGTATACAACCGAAGTGTAAAACCAGTGTTTACATAACATGCTGACCTGCTGAGTTAACATTTATATACTCTCCCAATGAATTCAATAAACGATGCATGAAAGAATGCCTCCTAAACAGAACCTAATGGTGCGATGTGTAATTATTGGTGGTTTGTACAACCAGCCTTCAATTACCACAACATGCAAATATTACATTTTCAAGCCCTAACCTTCTCAGGCTAGCTTTAAAAAAACATTTTTTTCATATTATCTCTCAACAATTTGCTCTGGCTTGCAAAAAGAGGACAGCATCTTTAAATCGATTCAACTCTCACTCATTCATTAATTTAAAAGTAAAATTATAATTGGTCTTGGTGTGTAAAAACTGTATAGATACATAGATTCATGTAAATGCCACATGTTTCTCAATGAACCGTTAACTTGCATCCATATACAATTTTCAATATTGTAAACAAAATAATCTATGAAATATTATAATTCAAGAAAAAATCTTATTACTTTGGTATCACTATCTAATGTTTATTTCTTATTTTTAGAATGAAGCTAAAATGAGAGATATTTGTTATTTTGTTGGCACACTGATTGTGGTGATAATGGTTAATGGATGATGTTGAGTGTCAGGGTGGAATTCCTGATTGGAGAGCTATCTCCTCTAGCAGGGTGTATGAAGTGTGGCATGATAGTCTTACATTTTCTTACATTTTACATTACCCTTTAGGTCAGGATACTTTTGTAAAGTCATTGAAGAACTTATGATCCCCTCCCTTTAAATGGATAGTTGAAAGGTGGCTATGAATGATTGATGGTGATTGAAGAAATTAATGTAAATTATTTTGTTTTGATAAATATGGTTCATAATCTTCAAGCCTGATGCTGCTTTTTATTAGAAGAGGAATAAGAAATGTACATCTACATCACTGGAAAATAAAGGCTTGATTCTGGACCACCCCCATCCTTTCCCCAAATGATGAGAAAAAAATGGAAGTACTATGCCTGCAGTTTCCTTTTACGCTGCCTTCCTTTTTTGTTGTTGAGTCCCTGGAGTAAAGATTTACAAAATAAGTAGGTCTATATAGGCATTAAACTCCCTTACACCTACAATGTTGATGCAGGAATGACTCGCTAGCTGTATTTATAACCATACATGTATGCATTTGGGGTTAAGTCTTTCATACCACCCCCCCCCCCCCCCCCCCCCCCACCCCCACCTAAACAAAAATGCAATTTGCACATGATTTGAATTGACTTTCTTATTTGTGCAAACCAAATCCAATTTCAATGTATTTAACCCTGGTCAATCTTACTACCCAAAAAGGACTTAGACCTATCTAAAGGGCCTACCCTAGCCTGCCTATAGGCTACGTCTAAGCTAGACATTTCTTTTTTTAACTTGACCAACAAAAACAGGTATCAAATTCAAGCGAAATAAAAAGAGTCCAGGCAATAGTAATACAAAACTCGAAGATTGAGGTAAGAACAAGACCAAGTGACATGATTTGGGTTGAAATTTACAAACTAAATCTCCTCCAATAATGATACAAAGTAGGCCATACATTATAAAAGGTAGAAATAAAACCACCGCTTTTGAGTTTTGTATCAAGACCAAGACGTGACCGAGACCGACTGCATGAAGATGAGCTACCGTCGAGTCAAGAGCCGGAGCAGAAGCCGTGAATGAGCGGGGGACTCCTAGCCTCGCCGGCCGCCGACCCGACTGGCGTAGCTCACTCTCAGACACCGTAGTCACAGCCAATGGGCAAGAGGAAGTCACAAATTTTTCAATAAAGTAAATTACTGTGCCTAATCGACAGAGTCTAGTTCAAATGACGTTCTACGCTAAAGTTAGTTAATAATCCTAAGTTTAAGACAGGAATAAATAGCATACAAGTAAAATCCCGGCATTTTGAGAATGCTCGTTGTTGTCGTCTGCTATCTCGAAATGTCATCCTCACTCACAAACGGTTTGTACACACACTGTTTGACTGAACAAATTGCGACATCATGAAAATGCCGATGCGGTTTATTTTAATAAGACTGATTATTGGAAGGAGCGATTTTGTAAAAATTTTCACATATTGATGAAATGTCAAACAGAATTATTTATTTAGTGTCAATCTGTACAAAATCGGACTTCTATTTTATTTATCAAATCTACAATCTACCGAAAATGTGTACTGCCAACCCGGGCGCCCTTCACTTTGGTCACAAAAAATAATTCGCGATTTCTCATAGACTGCGTGTATAACAAAATACGAGTTGACCTTCCTGAAGGCAACACGGTCTCGTGTTTACGCCCTCAACGTTCGTTGATGTAACGAACAAGATAACAAGGCAGAGCCTTTGCACTACTTGCGTTTTTACGAGAGTCGTTGATCGCGGAATCATGTCAGGTGTCCGACTGAAGTTATTCTCCGCCTCTCTCCCCCCCTCTCGCCGTATTTCCAATCCCTCTCCCCTCTCGCCGGATTTCATATCATATGTATGATCATGACAGCATTACTCGGCAGCTTTCCCCGACGTCCGCATAAACAGTCGGAAACGGTAGGAAAATGAAACACGCTGCATTGCATGCTGCAGCCTGCATGCAGATCAGAAGCCCCGATTCACACACACCCACATTTATTGAATAATAATCATCAATATCACACGATCTACGCACACTACATTGTTTTTGGCCACAATCGTCCGTTTACTTTTATTTCACCAAGTCATGCTCATCACGCATCAGAATCATCACTCCTCAGAATCAAAATCTTTATTCAAAAATTCCGATCATCATTTATATCATCCATTCATAGTCCTCCAATTATTCATCTTCGTACAAATTATCAGCGTGACCATATTCAAGCATTAGATAGCCGGGTTACTCATAATTAATTTGATTATGTATACTTAATATAGTATAAGAATATTTGTAATCGTATTCAATTTATTAAACTTCATTTTTTTCTCCAGTAACTGATGCCGTTTTGCCGCCCTTTTCCCTTTCTGTATTTATTTTATTTTCGATCCTAAATATAGAAAAAGGCTTTCAATCCAGTCTTAGTAATAAATGGATTATGGTTCATAACGTCATACTGCCAAATGATTTAATTAATTTATATGTCAATCATATTGCCTACATAGTACATGACTGTATTCTTAATATTTCGTTGCCCTCATTTTCCGTCAAGACCATCTCTGGACATCCGCTCAGTTTCTTTTATACTCCGTTTTCAGGTCTTTCTTGATCCCCTTGATCTGATGTGTTCTGTTACTTCTGTAAATGAAAACAAAATAAATCATGTTAGATTAGTATAACAACATGACTTGCGTGAGTATGATTCCCCCAAATCATACTTGGTAAGTCTATCACTTTCAATGCCCGCCGCGCCGCGCCGCGCCGCCTCGCACGCAAATTTTGATCACTTGGAATATCCGGATAGACACGGGTACGTTGCGTGGCGCGGCAACGGGCGTTGTTAGCGTCACTTCGACTATACTCACGTGTGCATGTGCGTGGCAAAAGCCTCGTTACTTACGGTGCCGAAAAACGTTTAAAAAATTAAAAGTTACATCAGTTTAACAAATAAGTTATACTGCCTTTCCCATAAATAAACAGTAACCAAACATTAAGTGATAATCTTAATTTCTTTTTTAACATTTTATTTATTTTTATTTTTTTTCGGGGCACCGTTTCCCGATATACCGAACCGGGTCCCGATTGAAACGGTCGGTAACCGGTGTGATCGACCGAACCGACTCAGCCTTAGTTATTGTTGTATGCTGTGTTGTAAAGAATCTAAACAAACATATAAACATACACCTTTTCTTTTATAATGTTCAAACATATTTTTCTTTCATTTTCTGCTTTCCCGCCACCAGCACCTGATGTTGTTCGGCTTCTACTTTGCATCCAAGTTCATGGGTTCAGTGGTGGTCAGTGCGGTCTGTCATCTCTTCACGCTCTTCGCTTTCTGCAAGAAAACGGCGGAGAACCCGGCAGACTGCCACTTCATTCTTCACAACCGGTAAGGAGAAATTAACATTAAATTTGCTAAAGTTACTATAATCTAGAGCCAGTATAAATAACTGGGATGTCATCTGTAGGTTAATTATAGTAAACATGCTGCAAACTAAAATCATTTGAAATGTAGCTTACAATAATGAGAAGAATGAAGTGCTTGTACAGTAACATATGCAGGGAATGTTGTCTCAATGGTTCAGTTTCCGACTCCTGCACAGGTCTCGGGTTCTATTCCCAGCTGGGTCATACCAAAGACTTAAAAAATGTTACCTACTGCCCTCTAGCCAGGTGCATGGCATTCACAAATGGAGAAGGGAACATTAAAGGGGCCAAGCTACTAAACGACTTACCCATTTTAATAGCTCTCACTGCTTACATGTGCTTACAAGTGATCTATGACTATTAAAATTTAGGCAGGCACCACACTCATAATATACAAACAAACAAAGAATCAATGTTCTAAATTTATTTCATGATTTTCCTCCTAGGAACCGTACGAGTAGTTGGAATGGCTGGAATGAGGAACTCTCACCTCATCTTGTGCTGGCGCAAAACATCCAGACATTCATCCTCATTCTCTACCTTGGTGAGTCTCAAACTTCTCAATATTCTCAGTTAAAGCAAGCCTCAATACTAACTTTTTGTCTGTACTTGTTTGTTGGGGCAAGTAAAAGCATAGATTTTAAAATATTACTTTCCCCAACAGAAAATTTTATTGCCCGCATACTAGTACCAGAAAGAAATCAATGTTTTTCTTGTAATTGAACAATTATTAAGTTGCCTAATCAGGCAACTAGCCCGATATCAATTTTTACTTGGCCCGAGCAATCAGGCAAATGCTAGGGTCAAGCTCTGAGGATGCCAACCTTTCTTGTATTTGTTCTTACGTCAATTTGTGTAAATTATATTACATGTTTACTGAATTTATTTACCTTGGTATACGCCATTGATAGGACTAAGTAAGGCCTTTGTTTAAACCCCCACATTATGATACTATATACCTAATTTATTTTCCAGCTCATGCAGATTTATTCTTATTTGGGAACATTAACAAACTTGGAATACATACACGTACACCTCCATAAAGCTGATGTCCTGAATAGTTTAAACTTCATGACATTAACACTAAGGAAAACAGTATTGCTTGAGTCATAATTATCCAGTCTGTGAGAAAGATTTTAACCGTATTGGTGCTGAGCCATTGCTATGACATCATTACTCATTATCTCACTCTGATGTGTATTCTTGTTTGTAGTAACGTCGTCTGCAAGTTTTGTGTACTGTCTGAAGCCGTTGTGGAGGAAACCTCCCTTCAAGAATCATCTCTGGTGTGCAATCATATGTGCAATGTAAGTAAATTATAATTCTACTCCGCTAAGACAATGAAATAAATGAACTTGTTTGCCTTGTGGAGAAGAATTTCCAAATTCTAGAATATGGTGACCCCAAACAAAGAGAAACATTAACAATTCTGTTACGATTTGGTTGCTCATTCGGGCCAGTTAAATACAGCCCCCATGAATTTGGTGGACTGAAGCTAATTTTGAGTGGCTACTATAAGAAAGGGGGATTACATATTATGTAAAGCTATTATTAATTTAGCAATGATATGTTTCTAAAATATGCTATTTATCATCATTTATGAGCAATTCTAGAGCACATCAAGATAGGGATGTGCAGATTGATTGTTGCAAGTGATTTCTCTGTGAATTGCTTACACGTTTAAGCAGTGCTCAGAGCAGCCAAGCCTCCCAGATTCTGCAGGAGATTCCCTGAAAATGTACAGATCTTTCCACATTCTGACAAACAAATTTGATAAGTTGTTTATAACCATTACTTTGGTAAAGCAAAATAAATTTATGTCATTACTTTAGTATTCTAAAATGCATTTCCATTTGTTTCTCTTTTCGACAGATTTATTGTAGAGATCATCTACTTTGCTGTGGACATGAGGATATGGGGGTCCGCGCACATAGCAGGCACCCCCGTAGGTCTGGGGGACATTCCGTTAGAAGTCTGGTTACTCATATTCCTCTGGCCACTGGCTGTTCTCTGTCTGTGCGAAGCTGTGAAGCAGTATGAAATACAGTGAGTCAATGAAAAAGTAGCTACCTACTTCCCTCTTTTAATTTAAAAAATCTCTGTCCTATCCTGGGAGATAAATTAGAAAAATCAAATGCTGTTCCATGCTTCTATTGGTAATATAAATACAATGAGAGGTCCTAAGTAAGTTTTGAGGATTTTGACAATGTTAATAGATCCCTTTATAAGTGATCTCCTGCAGACAAAAACAATGTACCTGTCCATATAGGTCACTTGTCTACATTGGCCAATTTTCTTTAAGTGCTTAAATTTGTTTTGCCTAAGTCTGTTTCTCTGGTAAATTTATGCATAAATTCAGTCATATCTACATGTATTCTTTCTCTCAACTGGAAATTTGGTTATAATTCTTCCCCCCCCCCTTTTTTTTTAATCTTCAGATTTTTTGTGAGGTGGCAGAAGAGGACGAAGCTCCAGTTTGGAACAAAACTTGGAATGAACTCTCCATTCTGAACTCAAGAGACACTGTTTGTGTGTATGTGCGTGTGTGTGCATGCATGTTTGTGCGTGCACAGAAAAACCTCGGCAATGTATGAATGTATCTACAGTGTCACACCAAGGAGGGCAGTTCTACTCACTACTACTTCTTGTCAGCTGACGCACCTGAGATCGAGCTTCAAAATGCAACGCCATGAAACTTTTTGTCTTGCAAGTCTCCCACGTCATACTGGATATATTTTGCAATACAATCCAGCGAGGCTCATTCCTCTATCTAGTTTGACAAGGTAGTCTCATGCAGATCACCGTGTCAAACGTAACTTATTTCATAAATCTTATTTGTTTACTTACTTACTGTATAATGTATGTTATATGCCTAGTCTTTGCATGTAGGGTAGCAACTCTCAAATCCCTGACTTCGATGTAGGAGCCACATGTGTGGTTGTGGCTTTTCATCTCTCATTCAACAATTCAACTAAGGTATGGGTAGCATTTTAATGTTCTTATTGACGTCAATTTTATTGTGGAAATTTGGGAAATGTGATTGGGAGCTGTTGAATAATAGATTATCAGTAATGACAATGTAATATTGTACTTTCACATTATTGCGTACTTGTATCATGTTGTCCAGGATAGATTGGTAAATTCAAATTGATAATTGTATGATTTTACCCTGTGCTGCATGCTGGGTACTAGTACATCACATCGTTGCATCAGAATACACTGTATCATTTGTGAAATGCGTACAAACAAATCACTTTCATTATGTATTCAAATTTATTGACATCTTTGTAATATTTGTCTAACAAACTGTGTTCACAATTCACACCATACCGTTACAGTTCTTTTGTCTAAATTCACTGTGGTGTATATATAATTCAGAACTTGTTGCTAGGTCAGGGAATTCAGTTTTGGGGGTAATGCCTGTTATTATGAGACAATGAATGGGATCTGTCCGATTTGACATCATATCACCTTGATGATTGTATGTACATGTATCTATCTAGATAAAAGAAAGTTCCCATTTTTGATGCAATTGAGTTTTTCCACAAGTGCAAGGTTGCTGGTGCATACAATGCTATAATGTGTTTCAGGATATTTTCTTTTCTTACTTCAAGACAAGTTTTTATTTGTCAATATCACTGTATCTTCTGTTCTTAATACTTTCAAGACCAGTTTGTATTTATTAATATCACAGTATCTTGCCCACCTACTTGTAGTACACTACTTAAAGGGATCTAGTAACTCTGTTGCCATGTGCAGAAAGTGATGAATGGCTGGTAAAATGTGTAGTTTTGTGATTTGATATGTCCTCTAAGTATTGTGTGAAAATGTAATGTGAAATGGATGTTATATGGCTGAGTAATGAGCAAAAGTGCAAAGTGATATTCCCTAACTCATTGCACTAGCTTTGTACACAGTTATGACTATCCAGTGGATAGTTAGAAATATGAACACAACAGTAAATATTTGTTTAACGAAAGGGACATTTTAAGAAAAACAAACTTTTTCATGCTTTTGTTGATAATACTGATACAACACTGTATGAGAGAACGACTAGATTTCTAATTAAGTTTTGTGGATTTGACAATGTTACTAGATCCCTTTAAATGCAATTGAATGAATGTATAATGTAAATAATGTCAGGTGCAACTTGGAAAGTTATTTTACACACACAAGAAATTGTTGATGGAAATATGAAGGTTTCTCTATAAAAGTGTTTTGACAAACTGATGTGTTATATTTTATGTGCAAAAAAAATGAAAGAGTGTAAACAGATTATTTATATTTATAATATGGATTCATTGGTCAAGATAAAATGTGCCAATGTGGATTGCATGTCAACGCTTTTCTGTCACTGTCCTTGGACCTTCCCACAAATACAGCATATGACCACTAGAGACTAACTGGGCATGTGCACATACAGTCAAACTAATAGCAACCACCTGTCTATAGCAGCCAACCTGTGTATAGTGGCCACCAAAGGTGATCTCCTGCAGAGAAAACATGCTATGGAAACCCTGTCTATATGGGTCACCTGTAGTGGTGAAATGGGTTCCCTTAGGTGGTCCACCCGTTTGACTGTAATACCACATTTAGCATTCAACAACTTTATCCATTATCTGGAAAACAGGACAAAGGTATCTTTACAGTTTACACCTCATCAAAAGTAAAGACATGATACATGATTAAATTTTGCTTTATCATGAATATCAAAACACTAGATTAAAATGACTAGCTTTTTCCCCAAACTCCTGTACATTTTTCACATAAACTTAAACTGTCAAATGTTGTGGTTTGGTCAATTCAGGTGTCACTTCTCATTGGACGTGTGTACGCATGATCGTTCGCAATGTCGCCAAAAAAGGGGGGTAAATTTTCACGTGTTGGTGAACAACAAATGTTTGAACATACAGGGAAAGGGTTTTAAGTTCAAGACAATGTTTGCAAGAAGAGAAAGATAAGGTATTTTTTTGAGAAGGTCCACAATATATATATTTTTGCATTCTTGACATCTTTTTAAAAAGGGATGTTTTGTAGATGTGAACTATAAATACACAACTGTGTAGGACAAGTTGTACATAGTTTTGTTTAAAAGGGGGGGGGGGGGTTCAAATTTGCTGGAAAATATTCTTGGAATAGGGGTTCATTTTCAAAGAATGATCATGTGTTACACTTACACCTTTGAATATGAAGTGACACCACCAGGGGCCTGTTAATCTATAGTACTCAAGAAGGATTTGTGGTTAACCAGTGTGTGATGTCTTTTGTCTATGGTGATGCATGTTGATTCACAATAAAAACAAAATGCAGAATATGTGTTTATCTTTATAAATCATAATTTTATGTTCCTTTTTTATTTCATATAAAGTTATTTTTTTAAATAGATATTTCAGGAAGAGTTAAAGTGAGAATTTTCATGAGAAGGGGAATTAACAAGCTTGTGTAAAGTACAAATGAATGTTTGTAAGATAGCGACTGTAAGATGAATATGCATGAGTGTATGAATGAACATGCTTGTATGACCAGGGACTTGCTTTGATAAAAACTGATGTAATTCCACATTTACACAAATAACAAAGTGATCCATTACTTCAACCAAAGTCACCTGGAGCTTTCACATTTCTCTTGTACCTTATTTTTTGGCTTATGGTAATAAAGAATGAAATGGGTTTTGATTTTTCAGATGTCTCCCTAACTATGGAGATATTTATGATTGAATGAAAAGCAATCCTGGAAAACTTTTCGATTGCAGTCAAAATCAATGGGTATTTAAATACAATCTGACATCAATTTTCACTAGGTAAATAGTGTTCCTATTCTATGAGACTATCACACACCATTTAGAAGAAGTTAATGGATCACTAAAAGTTATGTACAGTTGGCCATTTTGTAGGTCTCTAATAAAAACAATTTTCCAAGTAATCCTAAGAAAAAATAAGATGAGAGGTACAAATGTTTAAAATGTATATATATCTGAATCACATTTATTATTCAAAATTACACAAGAGGAGGGGGGAGTCCAAAATACTGCTAACAGCCAAGACTTCAAAAACAGTACTTGTTGTTCTTCACCTTATTCAAATGTAAAGGTAACCTTGAACTCTGGTAGACATACTTCTCATAAAACCAGAGTCTTTAGTTTTCTTTACATATTCCCAATGAAACATAGGCCATTTCTAAACAGGATCAGTAGTCTGTACGCTCCCTGCAAGAACAGCCCATCGGCTATATAGATGATAGGTCGAAGGTAGTTCCTACATGATTTGGGGAACCCAGACCAGACTATCCAACAATGTGTTTCTCTGATTGTTTTCAGTGAAATAACTTGGTAACATTGCAAAACTTTTAATTTGAAGGCTAAAAATCAAGGATAGTATGTGAATGACTACTGGCTTGGTAAAACAAAAGTTTTAATCTATTTTTAAAAATCAAGATATGAATATATCTAAAATTTTGTATGAAAGCATATAACACTCCTCCAAGCCATGATTCCTATTTATTTTATTTTCAATTTGACTTGTATCTAAGCCCAAACGTTTCCATGAAATTTTCACAGACTAGTTTGCAAGCACAGACGACTAAACCAGAATCATCCCCATCCAACTATTGTATTTGTGGTTGACAAAGATGTTAGTAAGCAACTTTAACGCCTTACACTTAACATTCTGCTCTGGCTTGGCTCTGTGTCCATCTTTCATACACATTTTAACAGTTCTTGTCCAAGTGTGTGTTTTTACATTCTTTTCTTATCCACACATATATCTCAGTTCACACGTGTATTCACATTTAAGCTTCTTGTCCAAATGTGTGTCTTAACAGGTAATGTGTACATACAGTTCTTGTCCTTGTGCTCTTCCACACATGTATCTCGGCTGTTTTTTCTTGTCCACACATTTAGTTTGTTTCTTCTCCACAGACCTATTGCTGCACTCCTCTGTTGTCCACAACACTGTCTGAGGTTAAAGTTCTTGTCTGCATGTCATGTGTGGACACAAATGACACGCGTCATTACATTAGTTCAGTTCTTGTCCAGTGTTCACACACGAATCACCACCACCTGAAGTGTGCATAGGCTCGATTCGCTTCACACTGCTTGTGTAGGTCATGTTTCCTCTTCACCACATTACCCTGTGGAATATAAAGACAACAAATTGAAATTTTAAGAAAAAATAGGGATAAAAAAGGATTTAATTTTTAAGTTTTCTATATTCCGTGCTTGTCCACTCTTCATGAAGATCACGACTACCTGAAGTGTGCATAGGCTCGGTTTGCTTCACACTGCTTGTGTAGGTCATGATTCCTCTTCACCACATTACCCTGTGGAATATAAATCAAAGAAAATTGACATTTAAAAACAAATATGGATCATCAAGCATGATTATCAAAGTTAAATATTATCTTTCAGGAATGCTAATACATGTATGTGACTTCTCGCAAGACATTCACAGTAGTTAAAAATGCAAAACCGAATAGGGAAAATTGTATAAGCACAGAAAAAAAAGAATACCAGACAATCATATTTACAGATCACCCTTTTTATACAAAGTTCAGATTTCCTTACTGTCCCCCCGATATAAAATGTCCTTTCGCCCTGGAAAAGCATCAACCTAGGAAAGGGCCCTAATCAAGACTCTCAGCCCCATGAGTTGAATAGTTAAAGCCCAATTACAATTTTGGGACACCACAGAAGAAATCTGCTACACCCTCTAAACCACACAATTACTGAATGGCATATCAACTGATCACCAAGTACTATGGCTCGAGAGTCAATGGAGGGCCAGAGGGTCAAAGTATTACGGTCATGGAGGGTCGAAGACTCAAAGTACTAAAGAGTACCAAATTGTGCCTTCACAGCTATTCATCGCCATGGGTAATGGTTCTTAACAATGGCAGGCAAGGCAACAATGTGTGACCTTGTGGTTGCTAAGAAGCCTATCAGCCAGGTCTATCCCATTATCCAAAAAATTTGTTTAAAACCATTACTATGTAAAAAAAAAAAGTGTGTTATGTCATCATTTTTGGTACTCTATGGTGGGTCAAAGTACATGAAGGGTCAAAACACTCTCATAATGGTTTGGTAAGAAAGGTACATCTTGTTCATGAGAGTCGAATTGTCTTTAAAATGTGTTCACATGACTGCAAACCGAGCAAAACTTTTTTGCCCACAGTAAAGAAGTCTATAAAGTACAGTACCTGGTTTTGGAAAGCATCTAGCAGTTCTTGGGCAAGCTTGTCGGGCATGTGCATCTTGAGTGGCTTTTTCTCGCACTCCAATAAAATCCACTTCATGGCCAGATATCGCTGTCTGTTATCCTTCAATGGAGAGGGAACCTTTTCAAAAAAAAATTACAAAGTGAAAAATCAAGATATGAAAACATATCATTGTCATTGATCCTTATGACCCATGTCATACAGTTCACCATAAGCTCCTCCTCCTCCACCTCCACTTCATCATCACCATTTAGGCAGGGCTCGACACTAGCACTTGCCTGCTTGCCCAGGGCAAGTAATAATTTAGGTCAGGCAAGTAAAATTTCATAAATTGTCTATATTCCTTGCCCGATTGGGTAATTGAATAATTGTTTAACCATGAGAGAAAATTGTAATTTCATATATGTAAATCTAGAAGTAAGAGGGCATAAAATAAAAAATAAATAAAACAAATTGTACTTGCCTGAATGGGTCAGTACAGAAAAAAGTTAGAGTGGAGGCTTGATTTAGGTCAATACTCTTTATTACAGTCATCACAGTTACAATCATCACACTATCTATCACCACAATTATCATTGGTGCTGCCATCATCATCATCATTATAATATACATCATCATCAATATCATCATCATCATCATCATCATCATCATCATCATCAACATCATCATCATCCTCATCACCATCATCATTATCATCATCATCCTCATCACCACCACCACTATCATCATCATCATCATCATCATCATCATCATCATCATCATCATCATCATCATCATCATCATCATCATCATCATCATCATCATCATCATCATCATCATCATCACCACCATCATCATCATCATCATCATCATCATCATCATCATCATCATCATCATCATCATCAACCATTACCTGATAGTTCTTGCCTCCCCTCTTGATGGTGACGAGTCCCATGGAAGGTTTGCAGTTCTCCACAGCTTTCTTGAAGATGACCCGGGGGTTCGTCTCCAGGCTGGACTTGTCAGCATCGGCAGCTTTATTGTACCTCTCTACTTGCTTCGTCTTCACCACTTCAAACGTCTTCAAGTTAAAATTGAAAAATATACAATCAAAAGGAAGTCTTAGTGTTATAAGAATTTGGAAAAATGCATTGATAAACTTCAAAGATAATAACTTCCACTAATGCCCAATGCTTTGAATTCCAAGGAATTTCAAATCCTGTTGTCTTCACAACTTCAAATGTCTTGAAGTATGAAAGGTATACAAAAATCAAAGGACTTTATGAAAACAAAACTAATAACAATTATATTTTCAATACTGTTTGGGTGATTATGGGCACGGTAGATAAATTTGAGTCCTAGTACACATGTACCACCAATAACAGACTATATTCACTTATTTTCCAAAATATTGATTGCAGGAATTTCATATAGGGAATGTAGATAATCATTTATTTTGCAGAGTAATGGAAATTGTAATGATTTGTGTAATTATTTTGAAAATACAAAAATGGTTGATCTCACCTTGTCCATGATCTGTCTTGCTGTTTCTTTCTTGCCCTCCTTGTTCATCATGTTTACAAATTTGCTGAAAATTTCACAAAAAAAGAAAATACAATTTACTGAAACTTGTAACCTGAAATGAAATGTTGATCAAAATCTGACTCTAAGCCATACATTTTATATAGCCAGCAGAAATTGTTTATTGGTAATTATATCATTAAAAAAGGAATGCATTCATGAAATATCACGAAAGGTCAACAGAAACATCCACACATTCCTGTCAAATTGTGAAGTGGACGCCACTATTCCAATATTGAATACCACTACACCCATTACCACATCTACAATGTAATGGTCATATTACAAGGAATTTACAAGCCATACACACAATTTCCTTGTATCACAGCGTACATAGGCAATGCATGTGTTGGCAGTTGGTTATCAGACACCAACTATGCATTGTCTATGCATTTCCTGCTCCCCCATGATGTATGGTAATGCCTGTATGAATGCCCATTACTTACTGTACAACTGGATCATAGCTGAATGAAGAGGTTATATCTCCAGTAGCTGCCTTGACCGGGGTGCTAATGTCCAGTGGCAACGAGCCATCATCGTATGCCTGCCTGTCCACAACTGGGGGTACGTATGCCGGCTTGTAGCGGGAGTGTCTCACATGAGTTAATCTTTGAGATAAAGAGATAATGCACTTAATAGACAACTTGGCAATATCAATACCTTTTGAAAGGAACAATGGAATGTAATGCGAATCAAATTAATACTTCAATCTTTGAAAAGAAGACTGAACATTAGCTGCTGCCCTGCCCTCGCTGGAGAAAGATCTTCGTTCATGGATATAATATATCCAGTACAAGCCTCTCCCACCTACAGGACTTGATCTGAGTGAATTACCACATTTAATGTTTATTCCCCCAATGAGAGCGAAGCTTTGAATATTATTTAATTTGTAGATTTGTTAAATAAACTACAATCGGCGCGGATCAGACTCTCACAGAGCAAATGATTTCCCTACTACATATGCAGATCTAAGCCTCTGTAAAGCCATCCTCTATTATATCAGTGCAGTGGAGCCTCAGTGGAGGAACAGAAAAAGGAAAACAAATGCACTGTAATATTAACTTCAAGTCGAGATGAAATTTAAACAACTGTTTAGCCGAGTATAATACTGTACTTTGTTGTCAAATTGTAACTGAGAATCAGATATTTAGCTAATTTTAAGCACTTGGTTGTTGGTACAATACTTTTGTTTTGATCTTCCAAGTTCCCCTAAAATAAATTTATCTTGATTGAGAACTTTCCATCAATTTGTATTTTCTTTCAAATTTTGTCTACAGTACCTAAATAAACAATATATGTTTTAACATTTAATCAGCAACTGCCCAGTCTCATCAAAACAACAATTTTTTGACTGTCTACACCTACAACTAAGAAGTAGAATGCTTTTCACACCAAATCTAACGGTATGACAAGTGTGAAATAGCAGAAGTACTCCCAAACTTAAATTGGTTTAAACTAAGTGAAATTAGCATGTCATCACACCGACTTCAATTCACCAGAGAAGTTGCCATGGTTACACTTACAAACCTCTCATTTCATCTGCTATATTAGTGGGAGAAAATTAGGCCCATTATTGGTAAGGCTGGTTATGCAAAGTTGCAATTCTGAGTTTGAATGATTAATCACCCTTTTCCTGTAAAATTCTTAAAACCCTTTCAATATAGGGCATTTCAACGGAGTGACACTGACTTACATGTTACACCTATAGAGCGATAAGATTCTCCTGCTCTTTAGTTTTAGGAGATATTAATCACTCTTTTCATTAGACTTTCATAAGAGCTTTGCCTTTGAAGTACAAACATGACAAAATATGTTAATGTTCTTTTGCCAAGGCAGATGCATTTCATTGTCACATCATGTATGTTCAAACTCAAATCTCAAAGATATATTAAATATCTAGCTATCTATCTTTTCTCCTAAGAACCATTACGAGTGACGACTAAACATTCTGAATACACAGAATATACAAATTCTAGTATTCAGGATTTAGACTATTTTGAGAGTCGTTTTTCAGTTGTTTGATTCTTTAATTTTGTCATTTTTGAAGCGATCATAACACAACAATGACATTAATTTTTATATTTCTGAGTTCACTTTCTGATGGAAAATGAATTGTACCTCAATAGCTTGATTAATACACCAACAGAAGCCTTTACTCAAACTAGAAAAGAAGAAATGAAGAGCATGATACAGGTTCTGAACTAATTGATCTACACTTAGCTACACACACTGACACAGATTACTACACGTGGGACTGTTCAAAACGTCTTGCATAAACAGGCCACACATGCTCACTTTCAGTTTCAAACAAAGAATTACACAAAAGCAATAAGGTTTGGAACAATTCAACACTCGAAATGCGTTTCTACGGTTCAGAAGTCTATTTTATGGCAATTCATTGATGTTCTTCTATACTCACATTGGAATCCACGAAGTTGCTTTCGAGAGCGGATATCTCATGGATAGCGCCATCTTGGATGGAGACTCGGATTCTCGGATCCACAATCCACATCCGCGCCGCGCGATCGGCCCGCCGAACTGTATACGGATTAACCGTTGATCAGAGCCGAATTGAACCGGATTGCGCCTGGGGCCACGCCCCCGTCACTCCCTAAAATCCACCAGTGTGATGCCCACAGAAACATTTTAACAGTGTTCAGTAACAGTAGTGTAGCATGATCGGACTGGTTATGCCACTTTATATACGGTCTATATATTTTAAGGATTTCCCCCTAATGGTAATAATCTTTTCTGATCAGTGTTGTCAAACTATTGGGGGCGGTGGCACATGTCCCCACGCCCCACTTGTCAGTGGGCATACTATTAGCCACTAGGCTAGCCCCCTGGCCTGCAGACTTTTCAAATTCTGCAAACGTTGATGAATACTAATCCGTGTGTATAAAAGTGTTTGGCATTTTTGTAATTCTATCAGTATCAGTATAACTTATCATTTTCCGATGTGTGTGCGTGCGTGTGTGTATGTTGGAGCGCCTTATCATAGGGTTTAATTGAAAGTATGATAATACCAGGTAAAAATAATACCTTTTTGAATGTATAGACCCAATATATTACTATATTATGGTTCTCTCAATTGTTGTGATTTAAATAAGTGGAGATGGTGCACACAATGTGTGCTGGTTTGCATTGTATCCTATGACCGGGGGCATTGTAAAGCGCTTAGGAATGGTTATCAATAATATTAGGCGCTATATGAATTGAGTATATTATTATTATTTTAAATGAAGGGATCGAGGTTAGGTGAAGGAAGATGACCGGCTGAGAGGCATCCCCCCCTTCCAAGTCACACCCCGCCCCTGGCCATGCCTACACATTATTTTGTATTATGGTCAAAGATGTCTGGAGGATGTGGGGTTGCACCCCATGTGTCTCATCACTGGCGTACTGGTGGGGGGGGGGGGGGGGGGGGGGGGGGGGGGGGGGGGGGGGGGGGGGGGGGGGGGGGGGGGGCTTGGGGTGCTTGCCCCCCCCCCCCCAAAAAAAGAGTGTTTCTTTGGACAAGAAAACTCAGATTTTACTTCAATGTCAAGTCAAATTTCCTTCCCAAGTATGCACCAGATTGCATAATTTCAACTAAAACATTGCAAAAGCACCTTTACCGTGCACCCACCTACCATCACACGCTCCCATCACCCTTCCCCCTCTCGGTTATCGTTTCGCTCCCTCGAGAATCGGTCTTGTATACGTCTGGAATACAATGTTGTTTTGTCATAAAATAATGCTTTTGATTCACTGTTTGAACTGTCACTTTGCGAATATTATTTTGGGGGTGCATTTTTGTTTTTCTTCATGAATCAATCATAACCTCTTCTGGTTAAGAATCATGACGATGATGACGCACTAACGCACATTATAGTACATGTCGTCAAGTCAGAATTTCCTTTCCAGGTATGCACCAGATTGCACAGTTTCAAGTCCAAAAATGCAAAAGCTCCCTACCGTGGGAGGGGGGGACACCCCCCCCCCTCCCACACCCTCCCCCTGCTCAGTCGCTTCGCTCCTTCAGGCTTGGTCGCTTCGCTCCCTCGCAATATCCGGTGGTGATGCGGATTTTGTTTAGCCCCCCCAAAAGTTTGTGCTCATTACGCCACTGTGTCTCATATTATATGTCTCATATGTCGCACAAATAACCAATATAATGTGTACAATTTCGGTATGGTTGCAGGGTGTGTGTGTGTGTGTGTGTGTATGGGGGGGGGGGGGTGGGGGGGTGTGGGGAGGGGGGGGGGGGAGGAGGGTGGGTGTCCGATTTATGTACTGGTTAGCCCTCTCATAATATGGATATCTGTCTTTATATATTTCTTTTCTAATGTTGATGCATCGTTTTCATATAATCCCAATTCATTTAAAAATAAAATCTACATCTCGCTATCCCCTCTCTTCAGTCTCCCATCCTCTCATCTCTATTCAGTCTTTGTCTTTCTCTTGGGGACTAATTTTTTACTTTCTAAATAATGAGTATGTTATTTTGACCCTTCTGCTCATTAATTTTAATATTACCAGAAATCATTCACCCAAGACAAACCAAAACAAAAAATGCACATCATTTTTATTGTTTATTTTATGGCTTTATTTTATTACAAGCAATAAAATGTATTTTCTTATTCAAAAAAGTTAGCAACCTCATAATAAGCATGTCCATGACCGCGTGCTAGATATACCCTGTTATTTACAAGCCTGTGTATGCTAGCATAACTGACGTGTAGACTAAAATTAAATTAAGCAAAACTAATTCTAACAATTTTCCTACGGTCAAACCTGTATATATAGTGACTATACCTAAAGGGATACAAAAATTGGCCATTGTAGCAAGATGGCCAATGTAAACAGGTTACATATATGACACTGTTTTTTTTGTAGGGGCACATTTCTAGTGGCCTCTACAGGCAGTTGGCCGTTACAGAAAGGGGCCGCTATGACAGGTTTGACTGTACATGTATTTTGTTTACAATTTCATTATCATTTCTCTCCCTAATCTAGAAATCTGACAGTGCATATAGCTGATCCAAGAAACCAATCGAACACAAGTTGATTGGTTTGGAGTGACAGGAAAACATAATAATTATAAGTTTTTGCAAATCTTGCGAGTGGGTTTCCCCAATTAGTTATAAAATATCTATGATACAACATGCATACGCAATAATAAATGGTCTCCACTCTTGTAGTATTATCTTTTTGTATTATCTTTAAACCCACACAATAATGTTCATACTAAATAGTTATGACAATACATGTTTGACATATAAAATTTCATTTTCCGCTGTATCATCGTCTTATACAAGACTACAAAAATACAAAGACAAAAACCATTATACAGTAATGCGAAGTGTGTATAAGAATAAACCATAAAGCCCTTTAAATCTGAACTTGTAAGCACTGTGGTCGCAATCATTCGCATGTGAAGGCCGACTATATTATAATCATGCACTCCGAACATGTTTACTTTCATGTATACAGTATAAGCATAGTTGATATTAAAGTAACAATCTTTGAGTAAAACGGTGAAATATTTACAGGTTTAGTACACACATTGAAAGACCACAAATCAAATAAAATGAAACAAGTAGCGAAAAGTATACAGCGATCATGGTGGAATGCTTTTCACGATAAACAGCACAAAATAATTACAAATATTAGTTTACACTTAAACCAACACAGAAGAGGAGTTTTGCCTCTTACAAATTAAAACATATAATACACATAACACTACCCTATATTATGTAATTCATATGCATAGCTTAAGCATACGTATAAGTATAGTCTTTAATGACCATGTGAAATATTCTTTGGTCAATGATATGATGGTGACAATTTACGGAATATATGCCATATAATTAACAAATTACTAACTTCAAATAAAAAAAAGAGTATGTTCAACAACAACATTGTGTGGTCTCTTGTGCAGGAATGTATAATGAAACCAAATATACATATTTTGTGAGATGCTTGAATAATGAAAATCACGTCAAAGCCAGCGATATTTGTAGATCATCAATTTAATATATATTTTTATAAAGAATCGCTTTTAACCAATGATACAAATTATTTTGTCATGTCCGTGTAACATAATGCACAAATCTGATACTGTTACTACATGTACATCTAAATGTACGTACAATTATATTATGTTGATTATCAGCCAGTCAACTGTGATACCCAAATGAACCAGTTTATTCTTCTTATATAGAAGTGCAGTGAATTAAATACCTCATCGAAAATAACTGTAATGTTGGTGATACATTGCATAATTCAAAGAGCAACACAGATGATCATAGTCACACTATTTCAATCGCGTCTGCATAATTATGAGAATGTCCATCGATGAAGACATCAGTATCGGATGATTTCCAGAGCCGATAAGTGAACCTCGTGGAACCTCAAACAAATCACTTTTTCAAGAAGGTAATTTTGCTGGTCCAAGCTCTTTATATTTTTTGCATTGTTACCCTGATATAACAAAGTAACTTTCTTGGTCCCAAGGTACATGTTATAAAGTTCCACTGCAAGCACCTTGCAGCAAGCCGGGGCGAGCGGAGTGGCATTTCCCCAACAACGGTTTCGAGTGAGCATTGACACAAGGAGTTAATCACTATCATATAATAAACATACCATGATTTTTCTGCAACATATACATTATATATACTTGTATATTTTCTTTGATTTTGTTCAGATCTAAATGAAATGGTGGGTGATTCATAGAGTCCTGCTCGGTCTAATTATATCAATTTCATTAAATAGATATACTTGTAACAGAATAGGCCAAGAAAATGATCCTCCAACATTTGTGACCGTGAAAGGCAAAGGAGCAAAACACAGAACAAAAATGATGTATGGAATGGAAGCAAATGGTTTGTTCTTCATCTTTCCGTTACTGGAAGTACATAACCATGGTAACTGTTTTCTACTGAAAGCAAAAAAATAAACGATTCTTCGGTTAATCAAGAGCTCCCATATTGTGTCTAATATATCAAACTTTTATTTGTCATGTTACTGTTTTACTTTTGCAACGGTTTCGTTTTGCTCGTTTTGTTTTGTTGAACTGAAAAATCAGTCTCTTTGTATATTAGAAATAAAACATATCAATACATTTGATAACATGATCTAGAACTCCCATAGAGTGTCCTTCGAGACCTCGTCACCGCTGGCGGTAAACAAGCCACTCTGCTCGCCCTTGAGGAGCTTGCCGTTGCTCTCGGCGCGGATGGCGAACTTGGACAGCTCATGGTACTCCAGGAAGAAGACGCCCTGGGCGTCGCCAAGGACAATGCGACCGCTGTCATCTGCAGACCAGTACTTGCCGTTGGAATCTGGAGAGAAATGGACGGGGAAAGAACAACACAAAAGTAATTAATTTGAGCTCTTTCATTCTTATTCTCATGTTATTTTGGACAGTTCATGATACTTGAAGAAGACGACGACTTGCGCATCGCCAAGAACAAAGCGACCGCTGTCGTCCACTAACCAGTACTTGCCGCGGGAATCTGCAGAGAAATTGAAGAGAGAGAATCAACAATTTAGAAAATTAGCTCTTTGATTCTCCTCCTCTAGGGTAACTTGGACAGTTCATGGACAATAGATGTCCTGCCAAGCCTCACACGACCACTGCCGTCAACGAACCAGTACTTGCCACGGGAATCTGCAGAGGAATGGACGGGAGAAAAACACAAATGTCTACAATTATAACTATATTTAGCTCTTTCCGACCCTCTAAATGATTGTTCATCACTTTGACAGTTTCACACATTTTTAGGACGAAGAGGCCCATGCAAGTCATTGAGTACATCACGACAACTATGCTTGTATCTACAAGAATATAATAAATCGACCAGAATTGCAGAACATTATTGGATTATTGGATCATCATGGTCGGATCGTGGTCAGACTGAACTCAAGATAGCGTAGAACGTATTTTCCTGTGATGGAATTACAGTAAAAATAGCTCACCCTGGACGGTGTACCCGCCGTCTTTGTAGGTCACACTGAAGACGTCGAAGTTGGACCGGTTGCAGTCGACCGCCGACTTGCCTTCCTTCATGCCAACGAAGCCGTGCGTGCACTTGAGAACCAGTTTGGGCCGGTTGAGCAGGCGGAAGATGAAGCCCTTCTTCTCGTCCTGAAGGTACAGATGGCCGTTGTCACGCACACTCACGTATTTGCCGCCCGATGGCCTCAAGAACATGTGCTTGCCATCGTATTCCACGGAGAACTGGCAGTCTTGTTGGTCTCTGCGGAAGATGGAGCAAACATATAGTAGAATAATAATGACAACATTTTGTAACGATGACATAAATATTGTAACTTCATTGACATAATCTGTCCTGAATAAAACGATGACCGTTGCTTCCGACATTCAGGTACTTGCTTCCTGAAGCCGCTCACTTTCAGGTTTATTCAAATGTAGTGAATCCTAGGTTGGGTTTGTATTTGGTTTGGCGATTGCCCTTACATAGGTAATGATAAACTTAAATCAATTATTTTTTAGGACATTCTGAGACAAGCAAATTTAGAAGATCCGGTGCCTATATACCCGTTTGGAATCGTTCCCATTACTTTGAATCTAAACATGCTGCATATCTTGTAAAGTGTTAGATACATGTATTATAATTATTCATAATCCATTTGTCAGGTAGATCTACAGTGTAACCTGGATACAAGGGTTGACGTTATGATTACAGCACTGTGCACTCACTTTGAAGATCCGTTGGCCTGGATACCAGCCGGGTACTTCTTCCAGTATTTGGCGTCTCTCGAGTTCTTGGTCGGGTCGCACACCCTGATGGCATAGGTGTCTGTCTTGACGAACTCCAGCTGGAAGGTCTCTGTGTCTTCGATCTCATCCGTGTGTGGCTTGAAGGAAACATCCTCTCCTGCAAATTGCAAAAATGAGAAGAAAAGTTGGAGGGTTAATGGTCAAATTTAAATGTCTTCTAACTATAAAGGTTAAAAGAGTCACACTGTCAATAAAGTAGCCTCAACGATGTCCCCAGTACACCATGACAGAACTTGACAAAAAGTGGAATGAAATAGAAATTCATTCTGAATATAAAGGTTACAAGAGTCACATTGTCAATATAGTGGTCTCAATGACGTTCCAAGTGTTGATGGTTGGGCCACATTTGTTTGTTTAGAAAACGCAAGCTTGACGGTTTCCATATTCTCAATATCATCCGGGTAAGGCTTGAAGGAAACGCCCTCACTAGGAAGTGAATACAATTCAAATTGGATATTCTGCTGGGTTCAGGGAAAGGCCGCCGCACGCAAGAGCTTCTAGCTTTATAGTGATCAGAGCGACAGTCTAGCAATCGGGAGGTCTCTGGTTTGATTCCTGTAGAAGCCAATTTGTTTGCTCTTTTTTAATTGCCTTTTCATGTAATATAAAGATTGATGATGATTCTAGACGATGAAGTCGTGTGGGCCAAACTATATGCAAATTGTGTCATAGACTACAGTATTCACTGAATGAATCATTGTCGAGAGGTAACAGGTCAAATGTAAAGTTCGAAGGAACACGGGTATTTTAGGTTAAATTGTACAATGTTCACCGACTTCGAATGATCTATTTCAATGTACAAACAAATAATTGGTGGTTGTTGTTTTATTCGGAGTATGTTCTCACATTGGCGTTGAGATGCAAAAAATAATTAACTTCCGCAATTAAAATGTGGACGTTGTATTTGGATTACAAGGGCATGCAGCCATCGCAAACAACACGCCTCCTCTTTATCCATTTTACCATTGACTACCATGACTATACTGCATGATAAGCTGGAAAACGTTGGCATCTACAAATGTACTACGTGTGCATGAATCAAAGCACACAGACAATCAGTTTCCAATATTTGCTCAAGGGTTGCTTATACAGGGTGGCCACCCAAAAACGGAACGGGGCACTTCCCAAAATATAGTAACAAAATTATTATGTCCATCGGATAGGGTATCTTTTCCAATGAAAAACGATACCAAGAACAGTAATTTTGGTCGTGTAGTTTTTGTTTTAGGGCGCTCTGAGTGACACCATGTCAGGTTCCCATTTTTGTCAATTTGTATCAAGTCAGTGCCTGATAAATCGCACTTGCTGCCCGGCCGTCATAGCATAGAACAACGAGCAATACGCGCGCTATTGTTAGTGTGCATTCAGCTGTGTGCCGAGAGAATGGGCATGGTTGTTCGATGCTATGACGGGTAGGAAGTACGATTTATCAGGCACGACCAAAATTACCGTTCTTGGTATCGTTTTTCATTGGAAAATACACCCTATCCGATGGACATAATCATTTTGTTACTATATATTGGGAAGTGCCCCGTTCCGTTTTGGTTTGGCCACCCTGTATATATGATGACAGAAGAATATCCATCAGCCCACGATGTTTAGATAAGGATGGGCAATTGAAGTCGTGACAATGTCACTGTCGGCATCTGAATGACGAAACAAGCCTAAAACAAATACATGTACGAAACAAACAACTTCATCCTAATGCATCATTCCTACATAAGCATTAAGCAAATACGTTATACTAATTTTTTATAGAACCCTTATTGTCTTGGGTAAGTAGTTGAATTTGCCGGTCCACTCGCTATATGTTATTTTCAGATGTTATTTGTAGGAATACCGATCTTTATGCCAATTTAACCCTATGATTACTATGAGTTTGTGAATTCTCAACTGTCAATACTTAAAATTAGTATAGCTGCTATACATTTGCTTATCTGGGACAGAAATAGTTGCTTTGCTAAGAAACAAAGGGCAATACAAATACGGAAGTTAACTCACTGTATTTACTTGTCTTGTTGTTTGTAAATCTAAGTTGGTACATGTAATTACACGGAAAGATCGACGTAATCTAACATATTCGTTACAAAACCGCTATTATCACTGCACAGTAACTAATGAAGTGCAATGTTTACACTGTGATAGATAATTGCCTAATGGTGTTTATACAGAAGTCGAATAGATACGATAAAGTTGTGATGCATTTAGAAAATGTTTCGAGAAGCAATGACGTTAAAGATCGAATATGAAGGGGAAAATGGTATATAGGGGCTACACAACACAGTCATATGTATATAAACTTTATTTAGAATAAACCGTGTCAGAAAAAACATTAATATTGAAAGAGGGAATGCCATTCTAAATGTTAATATCATTTTCTATTCAAATAGGACAGGATAGCTTTCGGCAAAGCAATATTACCATGCACGTAAACATGACACATGATAAACTTACAAGTATAATATCGTTATGTCAGTAACAATGTCCTTTGAGGCTTTCTGTGTTGATAGATGACAAGATTAAAGTAATCGTATCACCATAAGTGATATAACAAAGAGTCGAGAATTACGCAAATTAAGTACTTTCACACCATGCCATCCGCACGTACAGATAATGCAAAAACCGCGCCAGAAGTGCGGCAGTGATGGTGTCACCATGGAAACCCGCATCTTGTGCTGATGGGAGAAAAGTACTCGCAATAGTACTCGCTGTCATCTCGATGTCCTTTGTTCCATACACATCTTAGTACGGGCGTAGCCACATACAGAGCGGGGGGGGGGGGGGGGGGGGGCTGGGCACATCCCCCAATCCATTTCACAAGTGCCCCAAGCATCAAATACATTTTTTATAATTGCTCCATGCATGTCATGTACGATTCATTAGTGCTACAGACAGTTCAATGGCCCATATGTGCCCAACAAAAACAAATAGTTATCATTGTAGATCCTAATCCCATCCACTATATACTTGTGTCGACTCTGCTCCCCCATGATAACATGTCACCACTACCCCAGTCCCCAACTTCGAGAAGAAAACAAACAATTACTAGCAACACCGCTCCTTCTAATGAATAGTTTATACATCTTATTTCTTTGTTGCAGTCTCTCATATCTGTCAGTATAACGAGTCATGCGCTCATGTTGTCCACTGATGAAATACTATCAAGGTTGAGAGGCTAAAAAGGTCTTCTGTGGAGCGCTAATGCGTCAACAAAGTGAAAATCTAATAATGCTTCATGCTTGTAGTCTGCTGAAAACCATCGCCACTATGAGCATGAAAAGCTGTTATATTATATGAAAATGCATACCATTTCACCACGCATGTAAAGAGATCAACATATTTGTATGTAAAAAATGAATTACTTATATATTAATCATTTTAAAATTTGAGTGGATCAGCTCTATTATAAGTATTAACAAAGAGCTTGTCAGATAGATTGCCAAACGCAATAATGAACGATGACACGAATGTATACAATGTACATGTGACATGTACAATTTGATTTATGTTTCCACATAATTTGATATATCGACCTCATCATCTAATTTCAAATTAAACTCATGAAAACGACATTTGGCATTTTAAAATGAGGACTGGTAACGGATTGATGGGAATCCCCTATACAGCTCCATCTCGTTCTCTGCTTTGCCTCCAGAAAATCGCCACCGTGATCATCGGAGTGTGATTAATTATCTTCACAGGTTCATTTCCCAAATTATATGGGATGGAGAGCGAAATAAAGAGCTGCTAGAGAGGGGAGAAGGAAACAGGGAGACGATGAAAAGGGGTGTGGGTGTGGGGTAGTGAGATAGATGATGAGAGGGGAGAGATGAGGTGGGAGGGTGCGAAGGAGTAGAGAGGGTGGGAACAGAGGGGGTGGGTGGGAGGTTAGATTAGAGAATAGCATTACAGGGAGATAGAGGGGAGAAATAAGACGGGGAGTTGAGAGGGGGATAACGACGGGAGGGGGGGGGGGGGGGGGGTGATGGGAGAGCGGAAGCGAGAGGGGTCAAACGTAGGGGAAGATGAAGGGGAGGGGGTAGCATAGCGAGAAATTGGGTGGAGGGTGGAAAGAGAGAAAGGAGAAGAGGGAGATGGTATGATGAGAGAGAAAGGGCTAACAGAGTGCATCTCTGATGATGACCGAAACCTTGCACTTAACCTGGAAAATACCATTCTCAGAAACAACAATTTGCCACAATGACTGGTCCGCTGGTATATACACACCCTTCGCATCGACGTCTTGAGTCATCGAGATTTTACAGAGTAAAACCAACTTCCCTAAAACCAACTTATCATCTCGCCATCTCATCAAGGAGTAAGCAGATTCTATTCATCTCGAAGAATGGTACTATGACTAGTGGCCATGTATGCCTAACGGCATTGTAAAAATAATATAGCTACAAACACAAACATTAACATTATGTCAAGATCTCGCTGTACTGGAAAGGTAACAAATAGTGGTAATGAGGGGGCGCAGGCGCAAACATCTCTACTATACTAGTCTCTCCGCCACTACTTTTAACGTGAAATTAAAGGACTAATGACACAACTAAGTGCTGGGCTGCTGGCATATATGAAATATATCTCTCTAAAATGCCCAAAGCAGTATACTTTCTCATAATTTAGTTGAATTATGATATACGAGAGGGGTGGCGAACAAAGGGCGTGTGGAAATGAGATAGGATGCCATCTGCCTGTGTATTATCGACAACCAACACGCTGAAAAATAATTGGCAAGCGTAACAAAAATCAACATAATTTTATGATAATAATTTTGCGATTTGGTCAACTTTATGAAATTAAATTGCATTTCAAATCATGCAAAGAGCACCCCAAAATGTGCGTCCACATCTAGTAAAGCATAATCCCCACGGGAATAGCGCTATATAAATAACCTTTATTATTATTCATTATTTATAATTATAGCTATCGTAGTTCAAAATTATCTTCTGTGTAATTATCGCGAAAATAATCGCTTTTACTAGAGGATTAATGGTAAAAATGACATATTATAGTAATTTTTTAGTATAGGCCTTACAATATCAGATGCTCGCACAATAAAACATTCATATCTGTCCTTCATTTTCCGATGCATAAGTCACCTGTGTTCTGAGCAATATACATTCCGAGAAAAGGAATCACGTGGCATGCTATTTTTTGCCTTTGGCAGCGCTGTAATGGTTAATGAGCCTTAAAGTATAACACTTCTATAATTGCCTGTCAGTGTCAAGTTGTCAACGCATTCCCAATGAATTTACTCTTTTGATATCGATGGGTATAATACTTGGGAAAGAATGAGGTATGGATATGACAACTATACTGACAAATGATGGGAGACCGGGTGATTGCATTTATGTATCACTTGATTCAGGACTTTAAAGGACTTCTCATGGATTCGCATGAAATGAATCTGCAAACACTGGAATTATTTCTAATATATTGGATGTATAATTATCGCGACATAATCGCTTTTACTTGAGGATTAATGGTAAAAATGACATATGTTATTTTCTCCTTGTATATCCAAAATTCATTGGGCCGATTTTGTTTTAATAAAACATTAATGTACCTCCATGCATGATTATATTTTAAGTTTCACACGGTATTTTAATATACCATTATCGAGTTACTATAACACATTGATGGAAACATAATCTGCAAACCCATGCATGGTCTTTTAATTTTCTAATCTTGGATTCGGACACCCCAAAAGGTGAGGTGCAAGAAAGGCGCAGGTGGTTTCCTGGTAAGTCGTGCAAAGAGCACCCTAAAATGTGCGTCCACATCTATTATAACAAATTATATATATTTAGCATAATGTGAAAGTTACTTGGTGACCCACAGTTTCAAGTGAAATTAGCGCTGATCTATCCCTGCCTGTCCACATCACATGCATGACAATTTTGTTAGAGCGTATTCCATGTCTCTAGAAGCTAAAGAGCGGTTAATTATATGTGATCCTGAATCAAAACTGCAATGAGCGCTGATCTACTGATTTCCTCTTCCAGACATTATAATACTGTGTATCATTCTAGAGTCTCGAGTTAAAGAATGTGTGCTCTAAACTTAGGATCATCACAGCATAATGATATGAACTATCATGTCCCGAGTATAATTATAACACGAGTGCCGACTGCTGAAAGTACCTAATCAATAGTACTTGTTTGACTTACGGTGATTCTGACCCTAAAAGCACGTGTGGACGCGAGTAAATAGATCGATAACGCCCGCTAACTCTTCACTGCGTGTAAGCCATTAGTCATGGAGTACTGCCATACAATGTGAAATGCCATGTGAATAAACACACACATAACTATTAACAATACCACATATCAAGCAAACTGAAAACGATATCGTCTGTATTTGCATAGGATAAATCAACAAATGGCACTTATTTGCCTTTGCAAACACACTTACACATAATTACGAAAATTGTATGAAAGGATTTCCCAAATGGGGAGACATCAAGTTTCCTAATTTCATATACTAGTAAGCTATTGTTTTACCACTGCTAATGCGCCCCCTTAGCATGCTTAAGTACGTGACATTATTGCCGATTTCATAATTACATATAATAATGCCGGTCGATTGCAAATTTCTAAAGTAAATAATCTCAAATCACAAATCATACCATTTGAATGAGAAAGCACCGTGTCGTTATGGTATTAGTGGGCGATAATGGAAATGATCACATTGAAAAGGTCATGGTTCGCCCGGATGGTTCGACATTTTCAGGCACGTTATTAATAGTGATGGACAACTATAATGCCCGGCGCAGGCAGAGCCGACTCGACCCGATCCGACTGGTTTTCAGCCTGATTAATTCAGTATACGCTGCCTCAGGACTCTGGTTTTGCCAGTCAATAGTCTAATCAGGTTATGAAAAGCAGCATTTTTTTTGGCTATAATCTTGGCAATGGTTTTTAATGTGTTCTAAATACATCAATGAAAAGGAAAAATGATGTTTCCATTTTTTTTGTTTGGTCCCAGGGTGCATTTTGGCGATTTTAAAGATAATTAGCTAATTTGCATATTTCTGAACTAAGGTCAGGGGTCATTTTCCATCTAGGAATAGTACAGTAGTAATCAAAACAATCATGACAGGGTAATATGGGGCAAGGAATCCATTTCCAGTGCTCATTTTCATGTGTCGTATGGGCAACGCCCTAAAATCCAAGATGGCTTCCCCTAATTTGCATATTTATGAATATTATTGATTTACAGTAGCTACATCCTCTAATAAGTATTAATTACAGGTCATACAGATTAAATTAGGCTCTTAATGTATATTAAAGATACTTCAGCTTGGTTGCCACCATGGCAACCTCTGACAAAGCCTATAATTAGCTTAATTTGATTATTGACCTAATTTGCATATTCCCAGAAATCATGTAAATTTGTGTGTTTTGTGAACCCAGCAAGTAAAATCAACGAGAAATACCACTTTTCCATGGTTTTAAAGGGCAACGAATCCATTTATGATACTTATTTCGACGTATCACCTCGGTAACCCACATAAATCCAAGATGGCGGCCTTCGTCATTTTAAAGTAAATAATGCTATTTGCTACTTTAATGGCATATTATTTATAAAATTATGATTTGTTTACTGTAAGCAAACAACTACATTGTGATTCAAGTATTCTGGTTGCTTATTCCAATAATTAAAAGTCAAAACATTATAATATTAATCTAATATAACCGAAATAATATAATCGTGTATCATAACATGTGTTATTTGGGGAGCAGCCATCTTGGATTTGAGATGGTTGCCATGGTGATACAGGTAAATAAGTATCAAAAATGGATCTGTTGCCCCCCTAAACCTTGGAAAAGTGGTATTACTTGTCTTTTTTACTTGCCGGGTTCCCAATATACTGGATTTGGGGGAATATGCAAATTAGGTAAAATACATAATTATGCAAATAATATGCAATGCTAGAGGTTACCACGATGGCAACTCATCTTTGATATCTTAAATACATACTTGGAACATAACTAAAAAATAATAATCCGGAATTATTGCTTATTAGGGGCTGTAGCCACTGAAAATCAATAATATTCATAAATATGCAAATTGGGGGCAGCCATCTTGGATTTCAGAGTGTTTCCCATACAGCACTTACAAACGAGCACTGGAAATGGAATCCTTGCCCCAAAATACCCTAGAATACTAGTTTGTATCAATATTGTACTATTCCTAGATAGAAAATGACCCCTGACCTTATTTCACAAATATGCAAATTAGCTAATTATCTTTAAAATCGCCAAAATTCACCCTGGGACCAAAAATAAAAAATGGAAACATCACTTTTTCTCATCAGTAATGTATTTAGACCAAATTAAGAACTGTTTCCAAGATTATAGTAAAAAAATTCACAACATTTATGTGTACTACATTAGGGGATATACTACAAGAGCCAGTTGAAGGTCATTCGAGGCCGATTCAACATGTTGGATCGGCTCCGACTGAGCGAAACTGACTCTAACCTGACTGAAAACCAGTCGGATCGGGTCGAGTCGGCTCTGTCTGCGCCGGGCTTTAGGACGGGATCAAAGATTTTTAGCTAAAATTATCTACTACATAACCCGATACAATTATCTAAAAAACTGAATAACACTGAATATGATATTGTAGAAGAAAAACAAAACAAAATAACGGCTTCAAAAGAAGAATCGATACCAGATTGATGCATGTACTTAAAGCCCTCCGCACACAGCGCCGATTCGACCCGATCCGACTGGTTTTCACTTTTTCAGTCAGGCTAGAGTCGGTTTCACTCAGTCGTAGCCGATTCAACATGTTGAATCGGCCTCGCCCTCGAATGATCTCCGACTAGCTCTTGACCGGCAAAACAGAAGTCCCGAGGCAACGTATTATACTGAGCTGAACCGACTGAAAACCAGTCGGATCGGTTCGAGTCGGCTCTGTGTGCGGAGGGCTCGATGTCAATAACTTATTTGTGTTATTTTTACTTCTCACTAAAGAAGCTATACAATGAGAGAAAGTTTAGAAACAAACAGAAACTGATATTCTACCATCAGTTCCTTTTTAACGATATATAATCTGGTAAAGAAGAAACATATAAATATGAAAAGAAACCACAATTATGTTATGTTGGTTCAATTTACAAGGAACTGGCAACTGGTGTATTGTTTCAGGATATCCGGTAAAATGAAACCGGTAAAATGAAACTGGTAAAAATAGAAATCGTATTTGTTTGGGGAAGAATATTCTGCAAAAGAATGCGAATACCGATATCGATGTTATTTCCTTAACGTTCTTTAGCTTCTTTTACATTTTAAAGGGATAGTTGAGTTTTGGTAAAGAGAGTACAGTTTTGGTCAAACTGAATTTTAGTAAACAAAACCTGCACAATTACATTGCAAACTAATAGTTATAACTCCACCATGCTCGAAAGGAATGACAAAATTACAAATGACTAAGTAAAAAGCCTGTTATCATTTTAAAAAAAAGACCCGTTAAAACTCAAGAGGGTGCTCTCTAAAAGCTCATTGGTTTCAAACATTTAAAATAAAATATTGTGCATGTGATGTTTTGTTGAAATAATAGAGAGATAATCAACAACTATTTAAAAACCTCTTTTGTAAATTTGTGAAAAGAGGAAGCATTAAAAAAAAAAAATTAACGGCTGGTTCAAAATTGGCCCACAAATATTACAAGTTTATGTTTATCGATATTTCAGCCATTTCTGAACCGATTTTGATCAAATAAAGTTTATTCTGTCATCAAAATTGTATGCTCTTTCAAATTTGACACTCAGTTTTTCATTATTTCACAACAAATTTATTTTGTGTAGCGCCCTCTATACCAAAACTCAACTGTTTAAAGCGGTGATCGCAATCTGCTATGTTTCTCAAGATAACCTGTTTCCTGTATTTATGTACGCTTTGATCGTAATTGAAATACGATGATTATTATAATGTTTATATTGATTGGGTCGGTTAATACCTTTTATTATCTCTGCTGTTTAATCTCTAGTTCACGATTCTCTTATAGACTTTAACCGCGTGAACCAAGTATTGATAGACAACGGTTCTATTCTATTCTATCGATAAAGGATGTTTTAAAAATCAGTATGGCGCCAGCTCAGACTATTATAGCTTCATGATTACGACTACCTTCCTGTCAACAAAAATATAACGGAGGGTTCATAATTATCTTTAGGTGCAGTCTATAGTCACAGACATAACATTATGGTTATGGAAGCAAAGTGATATCATGGATTGTATCTCCCTATAGTACAATAAATGGTGATACAAATGTGTTGTTCAGATACACAATCACTATGGGCATAGGGGCACATTTTCCCAGGGGCAGGGGGCCGAGGGCTTTTGCCCGAAAACCACCTTCCCCATTTTCACCTGACAAGCACACCCAAAAATCACAACAGGCAGGCAGAAAGTGATAATACTTGTTATTTACTTTGCGCGAAAATGACATGATTTTGCCCGAATATGATATGAGTTTGCTCGGATATGACATGCTTTATACCTGAATATGGTTGTTTTCAAAACTCTATATAGGGGGTAGGGGCTGCAGCCCCCCCCCCCCCCCCCCCCGCCTTCTACGCCTGTGACGATCACCTTATACCAAGAAGTCTCCCCTTCCTGATACAACATAATATGCATGTACCATACATCACGAGTCTCAAGACATGGTATTTCATGTTATGGCATATAGGGTGAAGTGGGAGAAACTAATTTCATTTTGTCGAGCCGGGGTCATTTATCTGGCTCAGTGAATTTTGTAATAATATTGGTTTCAGCTCCAGGCGCAGAATGCATGAGTCATGAATGATTATGAACACAATTTTTCTTCAGCATTATTTCATATTTTACATGACTGCTACTTTTAATGAATGTCTTATCAAATGAAATATATAATAATATTATTAATTTATTGTTACAGTATTTCTTGTTCCGTGTTCCCCGGGGCGCGTGTAATGATTGATTAAAAATGTCTTGCTTGGTTAAATAATGACATATTATTGTCGGTCTAATTCCCCCGAGGTAAAAAATCTTCAAATAACATCTTCGGAATCATGCTCGATGGACCACGACCCCCTCTTAACGTCATAACAAACAGTGGCGTAGCCAGGGGGGGGGGGGGGGGTTAGGGACGGGTCCCAAATTGTCCCAAATATAAATTATTGCTCACCCCACCCCCCTTGTGGGTAAGTCCAAATGAATAAAGAAATGCATTAATTCTAGAAAGTCAGAAACTGATATAATAATACTGACTGGTCAATTTAATAAATGGAATTAAACTAAATTATACGAATTTGGCTCAGAAACTGATATAATAATACTGACTGGATCAATTAAATAAATGGAATAAAACTAAATTATACGAATTTGGCTCTGTAAAAATTGAAATCAAACCCGAGACCTCCGGATAGCCAGCCTATTAAGCAATTCTTATTTGTTTTCCGTAAGTACCACACATTTTATTGATAATTGCTGTCCCAATAAATATTCTCGCCCTACATTTGCCACCCCCCCCCCCCCACCCCCCGATTTGGTTTGAGCTCGTCTACGCCGCTGATCACGACTCGTTTCGACAGTGAAATATTTCAAACATAAATCGACCATCATGATGGTTCATGCCCGAATCATTTCTCGTTCTAATGATATAGTTGGAACTTCAAATTACGCATTCTTGATTGACGGCCGAAAGTTCACCGATTTCAATTTGGAACGTGATGTGCACGTTTGTACTGGAAATCTGCAATCCATATTTATTAATATTATAATATAATAATGAAATCCATTTCCCTAGGAATTCGGAGGAATCTGATTTACTGTAATCATGGTAATCAAATTCAAATCTAATCAAATTAATTATGGTTTCGACACTTTTACCACATTTTATGCCAACATGTGGTCTCATCAAGACACAAATTTCAATTTCCCAGGGAATGTTGCTTAACTTAATAAAATTACTACGGGTGTCGAAAAAATAGTAGATAATTATGATTTTGTTTTTTAAGGGGTAGCGTCATGGGCAAAGTATGCTAGTGGCGAAGCTTAGAGAGAGACAGGCAAGGGGAACAATTCTCAAATGTTAGACTTTTGCCCCCCCCCCCCCAACCTCCGGACATTAAGAGGGGGAAATTAAAGATATCATTACAATTTGGGTCACTAGCAGCTCCTTCATAGTTATGTAGGTCATATAGGCCTACTAGATAACCCAAAATATTGACCCATCCTTGCCCAATCGTTCATGCCAGTCTAAAACCTGGACACGCCACAGATGTGGCCCAATAATGTTGAACCATAATAAATCAGAATACCATCGTGCCATTTCACCGAGTAATAGAATTCCTTGTGGTCAAAAGGGAAGCCATGCGGTGGTGTAGCGTGGTCCAACCGATTAGGGTGGGGGGGGGGGGGGGGTGGGCGCACATTATTATGGGGCCCCCTCATGTATTTATTTCAAATTTGTAAAGGACATCACATTCCCCATATATATTTTATAGTTTGGCAAAGTATTGATATGTTATCATATTAGGCGTTATATAAATCGAACCTATTATCAAATTAATGGAGGCACGTCCCCCCCCCCCCCCCGTAACTACGCCACTGAGGGGGGGGGGGGGCATTTGTGAAAAGCAATAACAACGACTAACAACTACTGTCTACCTATAAGGTAAATACCACCAGCAATGAAATCAACGGTTTGGGGGTTTGGCGGTGGCCGCATTTGCATTTTGCCACACCTGAAGTTCGCAAATCGTGCAGTCGTCACGGTCACGGCCATGATCCATCAAAGTAAATATCGCCAATTCTAAACAATTATTTCGGTTTCTTTATGTCGATGAGGTTAATTCGTGGGTGTCATTTGAAGAGGGAAGTTTAGTTTTCTTTTTAAATACAATCTAAATTGCTACATAGTATAATAAATTCATGTAACAATACTAAAAGGTAAATACAAATTCAACACCAAGCAGGGAATAATCATTACTTATAATCTATGTAATGTAATTGATTTAATTAAATGTCACATCAATCATATAATGGTGAAAGGACTCTACTTATAACATGGGCCAAGTACCATTCCATTTCTCAAGTTCGTAGTCCATTTCATTTTCAAGTGAATTATTGTATGCTGTCTTTTATTTAGAAATTTTAGAGTGAATAATTATACCAATTTATATCCGTGAACGTGAAACCACAATGCATAACTTGTTCGGTAGTTTGCATTTGTCGTCACGGTGTAGTATAAACAAATAAGCTTTTGAAGAAAAAAAAGAAACAGAATCGGAACTAAAAGTGAAACATGATCATTTTTAAATTCGCAACGCATGAAATAATATCAACCCCCCTTTCTAGAATAACATTATAATGTCTAGTTCATTTCCTCCATATAGACTCCAATTTCCCTGGTATAACTATGCCTTTGTTCCCGCACCCGGGACTAAGAAACACTCGAGCCATTTGGTCACGTCTCAAGTCCTCAGGATGAACCCTATACTGTATTAGGTTTAAAACAGTGGCGTAGCGTGGTCGGACTGGGGGGGGGGGGGGGGGGATTGGGGTACAATCTGTGTGTTGATTTTTAAAATAATGTTATTTCCCCCTGGTTTGTTTTGGTCAAATTAGTGATGGGGGATACGTGGATCCAAACATATCAGTGCATCAATGTACCATTTTTGTTTTTTTTTGTTTTTGGAAAAGCAGACATCACCGCCTGTCTTTCATCCAGACGTAATAATACTGCAACCCATATAATCCAACCACTGACGAAACATGTGCCTTATCGATCACTCTGCGAAGAAGACGTCATCCTCTTTGAGTCACTCCAGTTGTGGTCGAAAGGTGACTCGAGGCGAGCAAGAAAGGGAGCCAGTGGAAAAGAATCATTCAATGCTTGAGGTTCGCAGGTTGGTATGATATCAAGGAGGTTCAAACTCCTTGCTATTATGATCTATCTTTATATTGTATCCCTTCATAAATATCGAACCTTTTAATTTATGCCATAATCTTCCTGCTTATCGATCACTCTTTGAAGACTTCATCTTCTTGAGTCATCCCTTTTTGTGGTCGAAGGGTGACTCCAGCGAGGGAGACCAAAATGGTACACGTGGAAAAGAATGATTCAATGTTTCTGAGGTTTGCAGCTTGATATTATGATACATTTTACTATCATATTTCTTCTTATAATTATGTCGAACCGTGGAATAAGTATACCATAATCTCACTGAGTCATCCGGTTTGTGGTTTAGAGTCATTTGGAGATGACATGAGGAGATGACGAAGAGGAGAAAAATAATATCATCTGACGCTTGTAGGTAGTTGGTATACATGTATTTGCATAATATACCAATATCATACTATTATTGTATCAATCATAGCGTAACAATATGATATAATAATATATAGATACAAAGTATCTCCTTATCTCCGTATAGATAATTTTGAAACACCCCTTTGTGGTCGAAAGATAAGAACAAATGTAAACATTTGAGGTTTGCATGATATTGCTGGCATATTATCTTTTCATGTATAATCGTGCACCTCTAAACATGATATCTATTCTGTAATTAGCATGTACTTGAATAAACTCATTTGTGGCCGAGATGACTGGATGGATGAATGTCAGTGATAAATGTCTCGAATCCTGATTTGCATCGATCATCTTGGCACATTCAAGGATGCTCCCGTGATAATCTGCGGAGGGTGGTGGAGGCAACACCCATACATCTTCCTTATGACTATGTAGCCTACATTATACATAGCTTCAATCTTCAGAAGTTAATTGATGTTCATTAATCCAAATCAGACAGGTTCAGTGTGTCCAGGTGGCTATATCCGGTCTATATAAAGTTGCCGCATTGTTGTAGGTTTTCTAATCTCAGCGCTCTATTCGCCATAGTCATTGATAGTAGGATCAGGGAAATGGAAGTTTAGATATGTAAAAGAGCATGGAACTAAATCGATGTCGGACTATTCGACTGCATGTATATGATTCGATAAAGATTACTGTAAAGAAAACCTAGGGTAAGGTCCAATTGATTGGTTCATTAAGAACATGCCCCCCCCCCCCCCCCCCCCCCCCCTTGCTTCAGAATCACTGGTTGATTCTGGTGACACTCGCGTAATGAATGCCATGACATACATTGCCTTGCAATTAGATATGGAAATATGAGAATACCTCCTTTTGTAAATACGTGCATATTTGCACCACCCGTAGGTCTATGCACCACCCCACTGGATATAAAGTTAATAGTTCTTCGCACGACCTATTTCCTAACAGCAACAGGTAGTGGGTCATATATAATGCAAGATGACCTCCGTGTGGATGTCGCACATTGAAGCAAACATTACCATCTGCTCCAAAGTGGATTAGTCTTAGTATCAATCTGATGATATCCCTAAAAAGTATGAACTATATACAACAAACTATAATCATGACATTATGTCATCTTTTGGGGGACAATGGGTGTCCCAGGACGGTGGCAGGACTGTCTGGACGATCTATGACTGGATGATTTCTACAGACTTAAAACGCCGCTAAACAATTTCAAACTTATCGTAATTAATGCCGTTAATGCCAGCTAAATATACTAAAGAAACATTATTCATCAGTTTAGTAACTAGGCTACAGAAGAATTGGCTCGCTGTAATAGGAAATACACATGTCATGATATTTACAGCTGTTTCTTTGCTGAGAGCTACCCCAATGCTCATTGCTCTACCAGATCTCCAACCCTGTGATTGACGACATGGGTACAAAATGAACATTATTGAAACACTCGTCTTTCAAGATCATCAAGGAAATGTTTATTTTTTGCCTCACTTGTGGGAAGCCTTATCCACCCAACTTCTTGCCCCCCCCCCCCCCCCCCCGCCTTGGGTTGTACCCGTCTATGCCCCGCGCTGTTCTCATTGCTGTACCATATCTACAACGATTGGAGACACCTATACAACATGATAATTCGTATGAAGTAACACTTGTCTGTCGAAGTCGAGGACATTTTTATATTCTGCGCACTGTGCCCCACTTATTATCCGACCCCTCCTCGCTCCCCGCCTTGCAATGGTTATGTCTCTTGTTGTCTACCCAAATCTCATTGATGTGCCCGTTCTCTAATTCCATGATTGAAGGCATCAGTACAAAATGATAATTCGTATGCAGTAACACTTGTCTTTCGAGTTCAAGGAAATACATTTGTTTTGGCGCCCTTCGTCCCACTTGTGGGGAACGTTATCCAGCCTGGGTTGCACGGGCTTGCACCTGACTCTTGTTGTCTACCCAAAGTGCATTGATGTACCCGTTCTCCAACTACGTGATTGAAGGCATCATAACGAAATGATAATTCGTATGCAGTAACACGGTTTGTCTTTCAAGTTCGAGGAGATACATTTATTTTGGGCGCACTCTGTCCCACTGTCTTTTGGGGAACCTTGGCTTATATCCAACCCCTCCTCACCCTGTGCCTGAAGTGCATCTGGCTATGCCCTACACGTCTGCTCAAAGCTCATTCTAGCTCATTGCATTACCAGACTCCGACCTTCTGAATACATTGGTACAAAATGATAATTTGTATGTAGTAACACTCGTCGTCAAGTTCAAGGAAATTTATTTTCGTCCGCAGTTCGTCCGCTACAAGTACACTTACAATTGCAGACTACCAAATTAAATATTCACTTGTTGAGACCAAAATGGCAGTGAAATATAGAACTCTCAAGCTCTGGACACTTTGTCATATTTGTAGAGAAACCAGAAATGATTTCTGCCAGCTTCCTTTGGGACTATACGTGCTGCTAAGTGATCTTGTGAATTTAATTAGACTATTATAAACATTTAATAAATATAATTTTGTAATTCGTTTGATAAGTAAAAATGCAGACAGTCAATTGAAAAGTGTTAGGCGATGTTTGGTGAGTCGGTGAGAAGCTAACATTTCGCCTTTCGGTCTCAGATTAATGTTTCTGGGTTGACGCACACCGTGAACTCACCTTTCGAATCAAGAACATTCATCTTCTGCATCACTTGCCTTACTTTTATAAATTGATTATTTAGATAGTGAATAAGAGCGAGAAAAAAGGGGAAGGAAGAATAATGTTGATAGTAGACAGCGCGATGGAGACAGTAATATACTAATAATACAAAAAGAAGTGGGATTATTATATTGAGAGAGGTAGAGAGAGAGTGAGACCAACTAATAAAGGATGACACCTGAAACTTGAAACTGAAAGGTCGATTACAGACATAACATTACTAACATGATTACAGAAACATAAATAAAACTTCACTATGTTATTACTTTACAAACGCAGAGTGTTCCTACGGTATATATATTTATCAAATAAACATGATAAATGAAATCAAAATTAATGTTCTCATTACACACAATTCGTATGAACTAACGGAGTTGGCGTTATTGAATGACGGCTAGAAAAGTCCTTGGAGTTTGATCAAGGAGGTACTAGCCTAGTACCTCCTTGGTTTGACTGAGAACTAATAGTGATCAAACACATGACGCGACGTTGAGTGTTTCCATCAGTCGTCATTATATAACCTGCTGCACATTCCAGCAAACCACCCAACATCAATTTGATTTCAATATCCCCGAATATCCTCTACTTTGTGCCCTTCTGATAGCCGCGGCAGCCTTTCTTTCATGTTTTTTTTTTTTTATTGTTCACTAAACCTTGATTAAATCTGTCGATATTTAAGAAATATATTGACATTTACTTCGTATGCACGTTCACAGGCGTACCCGGGGGCGAATTTTTTACCCGGGGGGGGGGGGTTCAACCCCCCCCCCCCCCCTTTGACCAAAAATGTGCTGTTTTGGGGGGTTTGAACCCCCCCCCCCCCTCCCCCCCCCCCCCCTTTTCCAAATTTTAGCCGGTCTTGAGGCTACTTTTAAGCGGTCTCGACCGTCTTAAACCTGGTCTCGACCCACTAAAACCTGGTCTCGACCGACAAAAATCCAGTCTCGGCCCCAAAAATGTGTGATGATCTCTGGTCTCGGGCTCGAAAATGTTGATAGTAGTACTTGGTCTCTGCTTCGAATTTTGTTTACGGACACCCCCCCCCCCCCCCCCCCCCCCACTCAGAGGGGTTTGCGAACACGATGTACCGTATATTGGCCACTTCAAGATATGGCGCCATGCAACAGGAAATTGTCGGGCAGATATGGAGCTATTGATAATATAGTCTATCATCAAATTCAAGGACTGTAATATGTACATTTTTATTTTCATATTTTCATAGAAATACAAAAAATATTTTTAAAAGAAATTTTACAGCCAAACGGTGGTAACGCAGCCAAATGCATACATACTGCATAATAGACAAACACACATACGCACAAACCACACAACTGACAGTACAAAACGCATTTCATGACATCAGTAGGCAATTCGGGTGAGATGTAGGCTATATGAAATATGATGGGCCTTGGCCGCAGGGGGGCACGTGGAATAAACGAGGCAAGTTGTTTGTACAACTAGCAATATAATAAATCAATTTGTTCCCACTTCCAGAGAGAAGGAATTCTTATTTCCTCAATTTGTTCCGGGTCAATTTGCAAATATAAACAAATCATGTACCCATCACGAAGTACAGTGCTTGTAAATTGCATGAGGGGCCAGTTCCTTCATCACTTGACACGTCTCAATACTTGCATATTTATTATTTCCCACAGTATATAAATAATGATTTCACTTCGAAATCACTTTTCTCAAATTAATTCCGGGTCATTTGCAACTATATAAACAAACCGTTCATATACCCATTATAAAACGTAAATGCAATTTATATCACCATGCCCGCGGTGCATGGAGACTGAATATGAACGATATTACGTATTGTACACGACATTTTGACAATATCTATTCAATACCCGTTTGTATTGCTTCTCCCAATATTGGGAATAGTTCATAAAAGGAATTTTGGGAGATCATTATCGCATTTTCTCCCATGGAAAACAAAGTGATAACACTTTGGGAGGCAAACAGGCAATATACTTCGCATTTCATCATTTCAATAACAAAGGGCACATCACTCATAATAAAAAAGTCTGTCGGAATAAATACATTATAATGCAATACTGCTCTTTGTAAATGCAAAGTGAAATAACGTGGCTCCGAACAAATCTGTCAAATTGAATCTATATTCATTGCAGAAATGACATTTTGTTGACAAAGTTCCATTGTTACGATTAATTTCATTATGGTTCCTACATTCTTTTTACAAACAAATAAATTATTATAAGTGACTGATTGTTTTATACCCTCTCCATAACATGGCTTAGTTCAACCATGACCCTACTGGTTCAACCATGGACCATACTGTGGGCATCACTTCCACGAATCTGCCTCGACCCCATTTATTACCCTGGTGGCGTACCTATTGGGGATATGGGGCACGTGCCCCCAATATTCTTTCAAAAAGATAGGGGCAAATCCTTTAAAAAAATGAGAAATACATTGAGGGTGCATGTGTCCCCAATTAATATTTCGCGTATAACCCCAAAATCAGTCAAATTATGCTAAGACACCAGGGGGTGGGGGGATGCCTCCCCCAAGAGCTAGGTTAAACCACTGACTATACAGGGTGTCCCAGAAAGAATGCAACACCTACGATCGTTAATTTCATCAACACCATCTACCAAATGTCATATTGTTTTGTTTGATTGGGTAGAACATTCTTTTTCAAACAAAATGATACCATGAGCATTGATTTTAGGTTAGGCGTTTGAATACTAGGGCCATTTTCTGAGGCAATGTCGTTTCCTAAATTTGCTACTTTTTCGTCTCCAGCGATCCTCTAACACTGAGACATTCTCGCCCCACGAACCGCATGACTGCTCTCCCTTTGATAAGGAAGACAATGTGAGCCATACCGTACGGGGTACTCGATTACGCAACATTGTCTTCCTTATCAAAGGGAGAGCAGTCATGCAGTTCTTCTGTACAGCTATAATTTTATGGGAGGCCGTGGGGCGAGAATGTCTGTGTTCAGAGGATCGCTGGAGACGAAAAAGTAGCAAATTTAGGAAACGACATTGCCTCAGAAAATGGCCATAGGATCCAAACGCCTAACCTAAAATCAATGCTCATGGTATCATTTTGTTGGAAAAAGAATGTTCTACCCAATCAAACAAAGAAACATGACATTTGATCGATGATATTGATGAAATTAACGATCGTAGGTGTTGTATTCTTTCTGGGACACCCTGTATACCAGCAACAACCATTGCAACGCTATGAATATGATCATAATAGCAGGTAGTTCAGATTCTGCATGTATACCGTAAATATGGAGCCATTATTAAGGACAAGGAGGCGTGTATAAGGATTTCATTTTCGCTGAAGCGTTGGCGAAATAATTCCTGGTTGCTTCTACCTGCATGTGTACCGGTTTAACGCTTTCAATATCAAGTTAAGAAATCCATATTGAATTATAAGACAGGAAAGTAGGAAACGCTTACTTGAGAACGACGGGCTTTAATTTCTTGTTGGTTCTTCACCCTCCTTTTACCGGACTGCAGTATAGGGTCTGTATTATTATTATTATTATATTATATTATAAATCACCGACCCCTTTTATATCGATCCAATTTAATTGCAAGTTCCATGAATGGGAGAGATGCGTGTGTCCTTGATAATATTATTATCATTCCAGAAATGTTTATCACTACATTTCAGACTTGTATTGTGTTTTAATCTCTGAGCAATTTATATGATTCTATCTTCAAATTCAACAATGACGATCAAAACCCGTCTCCTGCTTGAAAACGTGCTTAATCTAAAACAAATAATTCCAATTTCACATCAATTGATGGTGACAATAGGCTAGCATATCAGGTTTGTGCATACAGTAGTAGTATGATTATAAGTGTGTTTATATAAGCAAATATATATTGTATAAGATTATTTCAATTCTCAAAAGAACGATGTATTTATAGAATTATCGATCAGTTCAAACAGATCAAAATGTAAAGGTCTATCAAAGTGTAATCATTACGTAAACCTTATGAATCAATAAGCTCATGATATATATCCCATAATAATTTCGACTGGCTAACAGTAAAAGGGGAGTAACACACCCTGCCACACTGTCACACAAAATGTATTTGTAAGTAAACATCCATTATTTGATCAGACGATGTAGTTTTTGTCTGAGAAACTTCAAAGCCCGTTTGTTGAAGGTGTTACATTTGGCATTGTCATGTCACCTTACATTGTTCACGGATGACACAGTAAACATGACCCCGACGAGCGGGTGCACGGTAGCCAGTATAGAAAAAGGGTTAAAGGAACTACAGCGTCTAGATGGTGTAATTTTCACAATTCGGCTCTCTCTATGTAATTTTTCCCGAAGAAAAAGAATTTGGCAGTCATTTCTCATGAAATCAATCAATTTTGGGGTAATTAGTTAATATCTAATTGTCCGGGGAACGCCCCTTTTAAATCGCCAAAATGTGACGTCATCTAAAGAACGGACTAATGAACTAAATTCTGTAGATGACGCGTCATGACGTAAGCCAATGAATTGTCAATCACATGTCGATCACGCTGCCGATTCCGGACCCTAAATGTGGGTGGGGGCGGAAACTGGTGCTAAGTGAGATTTGGCATCAGAAAACTAGTCTTAAATCACTACTGTGTTTATTTTCATGGATTTTTTTCCCGGCAGACCTATGTTTCAAGTCATCAACTATAGAATAAGTGTCAAAGTACGTTGTATTCTTTAGGTCCTTTAACAAATGTCGCTCCATGCATGGTTTATTACAGATAAAACTCATATGTAAATTCAATTCCAAGTTAAAATTATGTTCATGTGATATCCCTTTTGGGGATTTTTTACGTAACAATAATTATTATTTATGATCCTAGTCCCACGAACCCCACGGTCGGAAGCCCATTGCTCAATATAAATGTCTCGAAATGGCCAATTAATAATACATTGTATTAAAACGAATACAGTAGTCATTTTCACTGCTTTAACAAAAAACAGGTAATTATTTATCATGACTCCCCGTTTGATTGACAATATTACGACTCAGTTTTAGGATACTCGTAATATACCTTCTCTATACGTGTACTAGCTTGTGTGGAGCAATGTCTCTAGCAATTTTTCTACAAAGTAACACGCTATATATACCTCAGTTCTATGTCAAGAAATGGTAATGAAGTCATCGTAAGCCAAATGAACTGTCCGTGTAAAGAAGATGGCAATTCCAATCCCAATGACCCGATGTCAAAAGTCGAGACCTCGCAGACTGAAAAGAAATTCGAACCCTAATCATGCTAATGTGAAGGGGACTCCTCAATTATTTTCCCACTTATTCTGTCATCTGAAATAATGATATCTACTCCATTCATGATGGCTTCGAAGCATCGTAAGATTCTAAACAGTTCGTTTTGGAGGGGGGGGGGGGGGGGGAGCCGCCCCCTTATTCGACGAAATATACCATTTGATTTTCCCAATTTGATATGCCTATGTCTATCTGGAAGGGGTGAAAAGGTTTGTCATACATCATTATTAACTCCCTATAACTAGCAGTTTAGTGGGTCAATGTCCGAAAAGTTCTGATACATTTTTTTTGGGGGGGGGGGGAGGGGGAGGGGGGGGAGGGGCTGTAGCCCCAATCAATTAGTACACCAGTGGGAGAGATACCGGATGAATGTTGATTTATGCCATCTCATTATGAGTTATAACGTATATGAAATGGGAAAACACGAATATAAAGTGTGAAAATAGAACACGTCTAGACTGAATGGAAACCGGATTATTCGTGGTTTGGAAGTTATCTTCAGGAAATACTTATTGTAAAATAATTCCCAGGTGTCTCTCTCGGGAATAAAGGAAGGAGGACGAAGTATTTGGTAGCCGAAACAAGGAAGTTTCATGAAGAACTATCATGATAATGCGGAACATCCTGTGTTCCGTATCTGGGGTTTTATTACATTACCCGGTTTCCTCCTTTCTTCCACATGAATAATGATCATGATGATAAGAACAAACAAAGATTACTCTTTTCTCTCTTCTTTTGATTCGAATGTACAAGGACAAAAGTTAAAACACGCGGTATGCATGCAGTGCTTCAAATTTGAAAATAAAACATTTTGGTGTAGTGGTAGTTGATGGTTGAGTACCTCCTTGGTTGAACCATGGTTGAACCAGGAGGGTCCATGGTTGAACGCAACTCAAATTGTTTACAAATTACACGTACGTTTAAATATACAAATGTATATTACGTGAAGATGTGCATTACAATGCTAAACGTTGTCGACTAGCTTCAGGCTGAAAAAGTAAATGCTACTTGAGTTCGTATATTTTTGTTAAAAATCTTGGTTCCAAACATACATGGGCCCAAAGGTATTACCATTATATTATGTGGCTAGCGTGAATATCAATATTTATAAATCGATAAATCAATGAATCAATAACAAATCATTAATATGTTGAACCTGACCCAGTTCGAATGAACTCCGTATGTCACGATGTCGCGAGCACCTGGGGGGTGTTTCACAAAGATCCTAAGTTGATCTTAGCACTAAGATGGTCTTAAATATTATGGAAAGCAATTAGTGTCTTGAAACAGTTTTGTAAAAGTTATGTTGAAATGCATAAAATGTTGATTCAAATCATATATCAAAGAGATTCATGATCTTCACATAAAATTCATGAAATTTCTTTGATAATTAGAAAATATATATGATTTGAATCAACATTTTATGCATTTCAACATAACTTTTACAAAACTGTTTCAAGACACTAATGGCTTTCCATAATATTTAAGACCATCTTAGTGCTAAGATCAACTTAGGATCTCTGTGAAACACCCCCCCCCCCCCCCCCCCCCGGTTGTAATAGGATTATGAATCCAACAATGCTCATTATTATACTTGCTCGAGTGCCGTCACATCCCAGTATATGGAAGCATACAGGGTAAAACATGCATGTATGGAATAATGGTTAATTCTGAGTGACTGCGCTCATGAACAACATCCCAACAGTAACCGTATATAATATAGCCAGACTCTAAACTAGGAGGTGACACCCCCGAGAGCAAATGGATTGGCAAACGGAGGGGGGGGGGGGGGGGGGGGGGGGGGGCAATAATTGAGGGATACCACGTGAGCTAAATGTATAGTAGTTGAGAGCCTGAAAATGAGTCATGACTCATGAGACTCAGTCATGATACCTGATATGTGTGTGCAGAATGGTACACAATGAGATTGAGACTGAATTCCTAAGTGACCATGGCTTGAATTTCAGGCTTTTTCCTGAAATTGGGAAAACTGGCATCTTTGATAATTATAAAGGGCGCCAATGTCCCATTCTCGCTGTCTCATTACCTTAAATACGTACATCTAATAAAGGGTAAGGCGCAGGACCTTTTCTTGGATAACACTTTCTTCAAGATGACTTTGTCGAAGAGGGTATTCCATCAACGACCAGAAACAATTTCCTCCACCAGTTCGTCTAGATTCGTCATAGATCATTAATTTCAAAGAACATGAGTCAGAAACATAATACCCACGAAAACTATGTATGACAAAATGAGAAACTGGAAAACAATTTATTACTGTATTTCATAATACTCGCTGACATGAAGGATGTGGTATTGTAAACCAGAGAGGTGCCTCTCTGTGTAAACTATGTTTGACACTCTCATAGTCATGGTATATAATTAAATTATTCTCCAACCTATACGCACTAACGCTTGTAACCACTCTTCTTCGGTAGTATCATTTCTTATAGTTATACTACAGTATGTATATTGTATACATGTATCATACTGGTATATATAGATTATTCGTGCCTATTTCATTAGAGTTCAACTAAACATACAATCATGATTCATTCTTGTACTAAAAATAATGAGTGTGAGTAATTGAAGACTGCATTGAGCATGTTGCTGCCAAGTATAGAATGATTGAAATAAATAGTATGGACACTTTTGAAATAAATGAAGAATTGGTTTCCATTTACGGACAATCTATCCCCATTCAACAATCCCCGTTCGTAATATTAGCAATGATTAGGGGTGGGCATTCGACTTTAAATTTGAAATGTCGAACAAACACTGTCTTTATTTTTGTTCCATGGTCGTGTATCTAATCAGAACAAGGTCTTCCCATCTCTCTGAATCAAACATGAAGTTATAAAATAACATTGACAGCCAATTAAATCATGTTAAAACGGAGATAAAGCACTAGCCTGCAGGCTGCATGCACCCAATTAGTAAAATACTCTATAGATAATACTAATATTATGTAAGGTCTAGACCTATCACCAAAATTATCGTTCATCTTGGCTCGTCTATATAATATGTGTATACCGGTAGTACCGGTATCAGTATCGATTATGGGTTTAATTGTACAATGGCGGATAATAAAGACAAAAGCACCCGACTGATATGTTTCCTTTAATTTGACCGAGCGATTCCAAGGCCAAGGAATGTGTTGGGTTAATTATCTATACTATAAGATAAGTATGGATAGCCAGGCTACATCCTGGCCAAGACCGCAGGAACAGGAAATAAGGCAAATCCTGTTTTTGCGAGACGGATCCTTTCATTTTTTTTTCTTCATTTAATCTTTTTTGTATTCCAAGGTCCCTGGTTTGCACGATGTTCACCTTCCTGTAGAATCCAGTGATAAGGTAACTGGTGAGGCTAACAAGCAAGTGCAGAAGCGTATTTGATTGTCTTGAGTGTGTTTTGTTTAAAGGTCTTATAGAGTTGAGATTGAATGATTGAATGATTGAAAGGAAATGCACTATACCTTTTAAATACCTGATTACAATTATTTTCACCAACTCTCAATTCACAACAAACTTATATTTTACTCAGTCTAAACCATTTTACTTGATAAAACATTTATAAAATACATAATCCTCTAAAGAGTATATGACAGGCATGATGATACGCCTTCTATATATTTTCAGTATGGGAAGAATGTATGGCCTCCGGGATTTCAAGGAACATCGAATTGATCAAAGCCCCTTGCTCAACGTTCGTCCACTAATGATTCATGAAGAAGAAATTCCTCGTAAATCACATACAGATGTCTTCCGATGTGTTCCGATGTTTAGGAACTCACGAGTTATCCTTGGCTCCTTGAGTGCCGAAAATAAAGCTTCGTGACAGAATTCTTTGTCAAATTGAGGCCATCTTTCAACCTCCGGTGACATTTTGATTTGATCCTGGATACAGGTCAGGCTACAGGAGGCATGAACGTGTGTCATTTGAGCGGAGAAGACTAACAAACGCACGTATATAGTACCTAGAGGCAACGAACAAACAACTTGCAATATGAATTTTCATTATGACTGCAACTGCAAGTATAAGACACATCACGCGATGTGAAATATATTTGCGATATTGATGTGGAAACTATGAAGACTAATTGATGAAGTATTACTTGAGAATGAACACTTGAAATCATTGTAACGCGTTATAAACCTTTCTTGCTCTTGGCTGTAATGAGATGAACAATCAATTGCGAGGCACATTTTCATTTCAAGGTGTTTTTCACACACAACATATTACAAACACAAAACAAAATTCAGTGTACAGATGCAGATATACAGGATGATAGACTTACCTTGTTTGAGGGATGCGAACCTTTCGTTGTATTCAAAAGCACCTTGTGGGCAACTGTCTTCCAGATTGAAGTAGTTGGCCTTCGTGAGGCCTGCTTTGGTGGAGGACTTGAGTACCCTGGTCCCGCTGTCCACCCCTAAGTACCGATCCTCGCTGTCCTTTAGCGCCAGGTGACCTGATATGAAGATGAGGGTGAACTGCGACTGCGGTGTCGCAGACCCAACAAGCTGTCCATCGGACTGGACGAACTTGCCGTTGAAAGCCTCGAGGGCGTACTTTCCCTTGCCGAGGTAGACG
>JBAMJV010000578.1:0-147217 GCA_037951105.1 Echinarachnius parma | reverse complement strand
TCATCTGGCATTCAGCTCACATTTACTAGTCTGATAATGCCTTTAAATTGAAGTTCTCCCCCCCCCCCCCCACACCTGACCATAGGCATAGCTAAGGGGGAGCATGGGGGGCACGTGCCCCACCCCAAATCATTTGACAAAACAGAAGGGGAAAATCCTCAATGAAATAAAGAGATACATAAGAGTGTCCCCCTAGTGGTATGCGTGCCCCCTCCCACCTCAATCAGTTTGACCACGCTCTGCCACTGCCCCCAACCACCCACATCCCACCAGCCTCTACCTTGCCGGGTAGTAACATGTAATTCTTTCATTGCTCTCCTGCCAATTTGATGATACCTGTGTATAGTGACCATTAAAGGAAAACAAGAAAAATGGCCACTGTAGACAGGTGACCTCCCACCCACATCTCACCAGCCTCTACCTTGCCGGGTAGTAACATGTAATTCTCTCATTGCTCTCCTGCCAGTTTGATTGCAATCTCGTCAATCTACTTACACGCACCATCAGCATAATTGTTTCAGGGACGGGCGAAGAAAAAAAACTGCTTCCGATTGTTTTGCCATCAAAGAGGTGGGGTTTGTTCCTCCGCGCTCGCAATGCATTGATGTGAATTGAATTGAATTGCCTCTGCTCTCCACCGCCGTGTCTGTAAGTGGAGCAAGAGTGACTGCGAATAACTCAGCCAGATATAATTTGGTTATTAGATGGCATTTATGATAATGGTTCAGAAAGTGAACTCGCACATTATGGCATGACACTTGTTATGATAATGCTCAGAGATTGGGATTCCACTGACTTGATGAGAAGAAATTTATGATAATAATGGTCACAAGTCGAGCTTGATTATGGAATGACATTTATGATAATAGTTCCAATATGAGCTTCCCGCATTATGACATGACACTTATTATGATAACGGTCAGAGATTTGGATTGCATATATGATGAGATGAAATTTATGATAATAATGGTCTGAATTTGAGCTTGCGCATTATGACATGACATGTATGATATTACAATAATGGTCACAAGTTGATTTTGTAAATTATGGAATGACATTTGTGAATATAATGGTCACAAGTTGAGTTTGTAAACTATGGAATGACATTTGTGAATATAATGGTCACAAGTTGAGTTTGTAAACTATGGAATGACATTTGTGAATATAATGGTCACAAGTTGAGTTTGTAAATTATGGAATGACATTTGTGAATATAATGGTCACAAGTTGAGTTTGTAAATTATGGAATGACATTTGTGAATATAATGGTCACAAGTTGAGTTTGTAAATTATGGAATGACATTTGTGAATATAATGGTCACAATTTGTTGAGTTTGTAAATTATGGAATGACATTTGTGAATATAATTGTCTCAAGTTGAGCTCCATCATTATGACATGACACTTTATGATAATGGTCCGAGATATGGATTGTACATTATGAGATGAAATTTATGAAAATAATGGTCCCAAGTTGCACATGTATGCATGCACATCATGGTATGACATTTATGATGATAGTAGTCACAAGTTGAGCTTACATTATGACATGGAATTTATGATGATAATAATAGTTACTAGATAGATGAAAACACATGTTGAGAAACATTATGACATGATACATGGCAATACATGTTGAGAAACCACATTATGTGGTGACATTCATGATAATAATTATGGCCACAAGTTGAGCGTGCACATTATAAGATAAAATGTATATGATAATAATATGTACAAGCAAATCTTGCACATTATGGAATGACATTCAAGATTTAATGTCCACAAGTTGATATGGCACGTTATGGCATGGCAATCATGATAATGATGGTCACTAATTGAGTTCACATATTATGAGATGAAATTTATGTTAATAAGTGTTACAATTTGAGCTTGCTCATTAGAACAATTAATGGTCACAAGTTGACTCGCTAACAAATTATGCAAGGATATTAGCAATGATAACGGTCACAAGTTGATATAGCACATTATTGAATAACATTTATGATATCATTAGTGCTCAGAGTTTTAGATTGCAAATTATTTCATGATATTTATGATAATGGTAATCAGGAGTATAGTAATAATAGTCTGCCCATAATTTGGTTTTGCAACGAGTAAAATGGTAATTTGATGATCTGCGACCATGAATCTGAGAGTTAATGCGGATGTTTGTTTCCCTTTTTTCTCCCTCTGTTTTTCGTCATTATTCCGTGATGACATTAAGTTCACATTTACTATACACCTTCATTAACAAGGACTTGCTCTTAAACTCCCCTTGTGCATTTTGTGTATTTATATTGCATATATATGTATCATTAAAAAGCTACATAATTATAAAAAAATGATTTATGTTCTGTAGGTAATTTCTGAAATCCAAATTTATACTTAACCCTATTGTGTGAACAAGACTCATACTGTATGTTTTATAATAATGTATAATTATAATTTCATACCAGATTGTTCTTATTGTGTGAATGTTTCTGTTATGCGTACAATCCTTCCAGGGCTTGAAATGGTTGTAATGTAAAACATTTTGCATCGTGTGCAACACGCATACTATTAAAGGGACTTAGTAACATTGTCCAAATCCTCAAAATCCAATTGGAATTCTAGCGGTTCCCTCATACCTTGTTGTATTTGCGTTAACAATAAAAGCATGGGACAGGTTTCGGTTTTTCAAATTTCCCTTTCGTTAAAAAGATATTAACGATTGAAGTGTTCAGATGTTAAATTATCCACTGGACCGCGAAAACTGTGTACAAAGTGAGTGCAATGAGTTAGTGAATATCACTTTGCATTTTTGCTCATTACTCGTACCAACCACTCATCACTCTTTGCACATGTCAACAAAGTTACTAGATCCCTTTAAGCAGATTGTCCCCAGGCATCAGTCTATTGAGGTCACTCAGCTAGGATAGTGATCTTCATTATTGAGAAGGGGGATTATCTGCCGTGTTAATCAAATAATAATAGTTTTGATTTATATAGCGTCTAATATGATACAATATCATGTATAAGCACTAACAAGCATGTCAGCTTTTCCCACTGTGTGCTAATTTTGGTTGATTTCATGTGTACACCATTTTAAGCAGCAGTTGCATGTATCGTATTACAGAAGCCCTGACAAAAAATCCCATAGTGTGAACATGCATGCCTGCTATTAGACTGTCTCCAGGAATTAGTGAATTATGGTCACGCAAGCAAGGAAAGTGATCTCAGGGAGATTATTGAGAAGTGGATTATCTGTCCTGTTAATCTGATACAATCCCGTCAATCAGTCTGCCGGCCCATGCTGTTTGCCGATTCGTACTCGTTGGCTTCATCTGTATACATACGGCAGTTGTTGCATGTACAGTGTATTACATTAGCCTATGGAAACATTTTTCCATCGTGTGAACATGGCCGCTAAGAAGACTGTCCCAATGAGCCAATTATATTAATCCTCTGAGTGCCAGAATTAAATTGGAAGAATCCACTTGACCAGGTTCTTTTAATAGGCTTTAGTCAATTTCACATCCCTGGATAGTATAATCCCCTTATTCATCTACAAAGAATACAAATGATATAATTCATCTGGGTAAGAAGTGTGTGAATGCACAATTCCTTCCACACTTATTGTTGTTTGCAATATGGAACAAATAACTAGATAGGATCAAATTAGTATTGTGACAATCAAACCTGTGTATAGTGACCATTAAAGGAAAACAAGAAAATGGCCACTCTAGACAGGTGACCTTTATAGACAGGTTCCATAACATTGTTTTTCTCTGCAGGGGATCGCTTTTGGTGGCCACTATAGGCAGGTTGGCCGCTAAGACAGGCTTTTACTGTATTTTATGTTTCCCAGTACTGCCGTTTCGCTTTAAAATGATAATGTGGCAAATTGCCAATAAACCCTCGTAGCAATTGTTGAAGGAGCAAATTATGTGTCACATGTAGGTGATAGCCAAACATTTAGGAAGTAAATCATTGTATTGTGAACAAAATCGTGAAACAAATCTTCAAATGTTGAACGCTCATGTTAATGAATTTGTATACTGATCATAGTTTTTCATTTTAATTCTCAAAGTTATGTCACCTGTATGTGATATCCAAACATTTCTGAAGTAAATAATTGTATTAAAAAAAATAAACAAAATTACAAAATTTATCTTTATGCTGAACATGCATGTTAAAGGTACACTTGAGTATTGGTACTTCACAAAAATGCCCCTTGATACTAAATTGGTTAGTTTTAATTCCATTTGAAAGTTCATTGAATAAAACATGTGAAATGAGAATCATTCCCTTTAGAATGCTCTCATAGTTGTCAAATTTGATTTAAAATTATTTTATTTATAGATTATCTGGCCAGGCGATATCTTGAATCTTAAAGTAACATTGTCCAAATCCTCAAAATAAAATTTTAATTCTACCGGTTCCCTCATACCTTGTTGTATTCGTATTAACAATTAAATCATGGGACCGGTTTCGGTTTTTCAAATTTCCCTTTCGTTACAAAGATATGTATGATCGAAGTATTCAGATACGAAAAACTCCGGGCGAGGATTTCTTCTGTGTACAAAGTGAGTGCAGTGAGTTAGTGAATATCACTTTGTATTTTCACTCATTACTTGGCCATGCAATGTCCATTTGACTTGAAATTTCCACACAATACCCTGTGGACATATGAGATAACAACAATATACATTGCATCAACCCTTCATCACTTTTTGCACATGTCAACAAAGTTACTAGATCCCTTTAACAAAATACATACAATGCATATACATGCACTTATTTTAAAAAAAAATCAAATGCGGTTTTAAATAGTTGTTGATGATATCTCTATTTAATCATTATTTGAACAAGACATTACAGTTGTAACAGCTCCTTTTGAATGATAACAGGGTTTTTACTTAGTCGTTTGTAATTATCGTTTGTAATTAAGTATAAGTTTCGAGCATGGTGGAGTTATAACTTTTAGTTTGTACTGTAATAGTGCAGGTTTTGGTTTCTAAAATTCAGTTTGACCAAAACTCAACTATCCCTTTAATGAATTGTTATACTGTTTCCTTTTATTTTCTCAAAGTTATTATAGATGAATGTTTCTAAAATATCTCAAGGTTGAGTGTATGGAGACTGCTTGTGTTACTACAATCAAAATCACCCTTAAAAAAGGTTCCTGCTTAATAGATGCATCATTGCTTCTACAAATAAGGTACACTTCTTGAAGAAAACAGTGCTTACTGCAATATACATCAGGGCGACTTTAATAGAAAGTACTATGTGTACATATTATATTCTTGATATTAACATTCCAGGGCATACACAGTATTTATGAACATCTATTTAGATCACAGAAAAAATGCATAAATCTTCTTTTGCAATATTCACAATTTAAACAATTTAAACAGTATAACAAGTGAACAATTGAACAAGTGAACAATTCTTGTGAACATAGTACTTTACACACACCTGCTATACAAGAACCTCATTAAATATATTTACTACCATATTCATACAGTAACAGCTTGCATAATACTACAAGAAAATGTATACATTATTTTTTTTTTTTTTAATAATACAGTTTAATAACAAATTAAACAATTATTTAAATCTGTTAAAGTACAGCTTGTAAATTTGCAATGCATATGTGCATATGTGAGCTTTAATAGATGAATAATGTATAAAAGAAAATAGACTTATTTACTACTGAAGACAAAATTAAATTGTTTATTTTTGTTAAATGTGTAAGAAAGCAGAGCACTGGGAGTTGTTTACTGGATTGAGATGTGATAACCCAACTACTTATCCAAAAAAAAAAAAAAATAGTGTATAAGAAAGCAGAGCGCTGGGAGTTGTTTACTAGATTGAGATGTGATGACCCAGCTACTTATCCAAGATGAATCAAAGCCGTACGTTGCACCGCCGGAGTCGCAAATCATCACATATGATAATGATTGGTTCATGGGGATATAGATCACCATGGCGACCGCACACAGTACATGGTGCAATAATTCACCCCTGCGCTGGCTGCGTGTCAGGCCGTACTTGTACGTACGTCGTCTGCACACTGCACTCCGCACTCGCTTGTTTACTCAGCCACCTGACGGGTGTTTACCAAATATTTCCCCCCCTTTATTCCGGCTCACTGTTAATGTATGCAATGTCTACGTACCCAGGCTCGGCGCATGAAACATTCATGTTAACATGATTGGGGGGTACGAGAATCACTGTATATACAGTACATGTATGAATGAGTGTGCTGGCGTATTTGTGTGTGTGTGCATGAGGTGTTTGTGTGTGTGTATGCATGTTTTTGTGCTTGTTAGTGTGTGGTTGAGGATGTGCGTGTGTATGTATGTGTGTTTTTTGTGTGTGCGTGTGTTTTTTTGTGGCCGTCTATGTGTACATGCATTTGTTTGTGTGTGTGTGTGTGTGTGTGCGCATATGTATATGTTAATTGAATCCCCAGCCTCCTGATTACAGACACCATTAACACTAGGCCAACAAGATTGCCAGTAAATTAAGACTTATAATAAGTTCTTGTTTACAAAATAACAGTGAGCCCTGCTGTATAGTCTACTGACTACGGGAGGCTTGTGGCCCCTATACAAACTCTATAGGGATTGCCAAATGCAGTAAATTAGAACTCAACAGGTTAATTCAACTAATAACTGTTTCACTAGTTTGTTTGAGTAAAAATTATGAATGTTGTTTGATGTCTCAAACATATAAAGGAGGTATATCATCTCGTGACACAAAATAAGTTAATTGAAATAATAAGATAATTGAAATTTAATAAATATTTATTCTGTTTGAAATAATAACTTTAAATGAAGAAAACAAAAATGAAAATGGGCTTCTCCCAATTGCTAGACCACCGATATTCTTATCAACTGAGCTAGTTGTTTGTCTCTAAAACCCTTTTCATTGCTCAATGGAATAATAACTGTTTGTTTTGTGTTGAGTAAAGATGATTAATTTTGTTTATGTCTCAAACAGGTGCCGAGGTATATCATCTCACTACATGAGCTGCTGGCCCACACACCCGAAGACCATGTGGAGAGAAAGAGTCTGGAGTACGCCAAGAAAAAGCTGGAAGACCTGTCCAGGGTGAGTTGTCTGTCTGTCTAGTTGTCTGTTTGTCCCTTTGTGTGTGTGTGTGTGTGTCTGTTGATAAATTTAATGTGTGTTTGTAACCTCAATGGCCATGTGAATAGAAAGAGCCTGTGCCCCATTTCATAAAACACTTGCAATTGTTGTAAGTGTCCAATTATTGTAACTATTAGATCAACAGCCAATCAGCATTGAGCATTCCAGCTATTGCCATGGTAGTTACAATAATTGGACACTTACAACAATTTCAAGTGTTTTATGAAAAGGGACACTGGAGTACGTAACCAGGAAAAAGCTGAAAGACCTTTTTGTGTGTGCCTGTGTATATGTTTTTGTTTGCGTGTCTATGTGTGAATGTGTGTATTTGTGGTGCCTGTTACAAAAAATAGTGTTATAACACTAAAAACATGTCCAGGGCAAGTTATCTGCCTTGCAGTGTGTTCTCTCTAAGAAATCGAGATTACTGGGCTGTGATTCTTTTCAATACTTAAGTAAAACATGTTATAAGCAATGTACTTAATTTTTGGCTTATATGAATTTTTAATGCCCAAATTGGGATTCAATGAATTCAAAATGTTACAAAAATGGGGACATCATAATTTCTTGAGTTATTTTACTTAGATTTCATTTTACATAAGTAAAAGTCGATAATGTGATTGAATACAAGATAAGTAAATGTCATATCCTAGCAAATAGTGCATTTTTTCTTACTTAGACTAAGTATTGAATAGAATACTTGCTCCGGTCTTTATAGACAGGTGGCATTCATTCACAGGTTGCCGCTAAAACAGGTTTGACCCCTTTATGCTACTCATGTAAGTTTGTTTAGATAGAGCTGGATTCTGACAATTTAATTTGGCGAGCAAGAACGCATAAGTTCATCGCTCCCAGCCGAGAAGCGGCGCTGTCTCTCTCTCTCTCACCAGCTCCACATCTGCCCAGGATGTCACGGTGTCCTCCGCTTCGGACTACCGAGATGATTATATTGAAAATTGTCTGGCTCCTGACCTTTTGCACGACAGCATTATCCGGTCGGTTGTCAATTAGAACAACGGAATAATGATCTCTCTGCCGTCTCCGGCAATCCCCTTGTTTGTTTATACCTCCATTTTTTGTTGTACTCTGTAAAATTAAAGGTTCTCCCTGCCCTGTGTTTCTATACAGTCAAATTTGTCCGGGAAGTCTGCTCAAAAGATACTAAAAATGTGGTCTCTATTTAGCAGGTGGTTCTCATACACACAATCATTAACCCCAAAACAAACCGTTTCCTAAGGAGTCATGAGAAGAGTTAAGATTACGGGTTTTTAATATATGAGCGAATTTAAATCATAGTCAGTGTCTATGTAATATTTCATACAATGTATATATCTACAGTCATATTGCCATCTATCTATGCCCAACAGATACAGAAAAGGGTGGTATCAAAGAGGAGATGGTCCTCATACGCACATTCATTAACCTGAAAACAGTTTCCTAAGGAATGAATTAGAGACAGGAGTTACTGGTCTTTCTGTACATGTCTTAATAAACAGGTGGTTTATAATGCAGGCTTCATTGTTGTACTTTTAAATAAACTGAAATGATGAATCAAGTGTCTTTATTTTGTGCGTGTATACCTTTTTATATGAAAAGACTATTTGTGATGCATGATTGTGCTAAGAATATATTTATTTTATCATAGACATGATTCTAATCACTCTCCCTCATCCCCTCTCACCTCTATCCCCCATTTTCACTCCCCTCCCCTTTTACCTCCCATCATCTATTCCCCACTTCTCTCATTTTCTCCTTCTTCCCTCCCACTCTCTCATTATCTCCCTCTTCCGTCCCTCTCCCCCATTCTCTTCCTCTCTTTACCGTCCTATTCTACCCGTTGCTCTGCTCTTTCTCTTTTCACCATCTCTCCCATTTTCACCCCCCTCCCCTTTTACCTCCCATCATCTATTCCCTCATTTTCTCCTCCTTCCCTCCCACTCTCTCATTATCTCCCTCTTTCGTCACTCTCCCCCTCTCTCTTCCTTTCTTTACTGTCCTATTCTACCCGTTGCTCTGCTCTTTCTCTTTTTTCCCCATCTCTCTCTCCCTTTCTCTCCTCCTCTGTTTGCGTTTCTCCAGGTGATGCATGATGAGGTCTCGGAGACGGAGAGCATCCGAAGGAACCTGTCCATCGAGCGGATGATCGTAGAGGGATGTGACCTCTTACTTGACGTCCAACAGATGTTTGTCAGACAAGGTAAGATGGCAACAAGCGATCTCTGTGTAACAAATCTGGACAGATTGTTACTTTTGTTACTGTATGTGAAGAGGTGACACTACTAATTCGCCATTTTCCACATGATATTATTCATCTGTTTGTTTATGAAAGAATTATGATTGGGTAAAACAATGAATAGGTAAACAAGCAATAAGAATTAGAAATGTTTGATAAAAATATGAGAAAATATAGAAATAATGTTATTATTCTGAATATTTCTGAAAATTGACTGTCTGACTGACCTAGTAATTTACTAAGTAACTGACTGCCCGACTGATTGACTAATTGACTGACTGACTAACTATTTGACTGACTAAGATTTACTGACTGTCTGACTGATTGACTGACTGATCGACTGACTGACTGACTGGCTATTTGACTGTTTGACTGACTAAATGACTAACTGACCACTTACTCACTGATTCATCGGATAATCAATTGATTAAATTATGATTATTTCATGACAGGCAACTTGATCCAGGTGACCCATGAGAGGACAAGGCAGAGTCGGAGCAGACTCGGATCACTGGGAGGAAAGGTTGAGAGTCGGAAGGAGGGGATCCGCCAGTGTTTCCTATTTACCAAACATCTCCTCATCACATCACGGACGTCAGGAGGAAAGCTGCATTTATCAAAGGTTTGTCTATCCATCAGTATGTTTGGGCGCAATATAATAAATGCTTAAAGGGATAGTTGAGTTCTGGTAAGGAGAGTACAGTTTTGGTGAAACTGAATTTTAGTAACCAAAACCTGCATCATTACATTACAAACTAATAGTTATAACTAGAAAGGAACACAAAATTACAAATGACATAGAAAAGATCATGTTATCATTCAAAAAGAGCCGTTAAAACGTAAGAGGGCGCTCTCTAAACACTCTAAAAAATCTCTATAAAATATTGTGCATGTGATGCTTTGCTGAAATAGTGATTAGATAGAGAAATAACCAACAACTATTTAAATACCTATTTTGTAACTTTTTGAAAAGAGGAAGCATTTTTTTGAATTTTTAACAGCTGGTTCAAAATTCTCTAATAAACCTGGGGCCCCAGGTTTATTACAAATTGTGATATTTATGGATATTTCAGCCGTCTCTGAACCGATTTTGATCAAACAAAGATGATTTTATTATTTAAATATTATGCTCTTTCAAATTTAACACTCAGTTTTTCATTACCTCACAAAAAAAATAAGTAGTCTAGCGCCCTCTCTACCAAAACTCAACTATCCCTTTAACACTGTATTGTGTACCAAGTTTTGGCCTGACAAAGTTTTATATTTCTTTTTCGAGCCTTATACTATTCAGACCAATTTAAATAACATAGATTGGCTCTAAAACTAGAATGGAATAGTTAACTAAAACTCCATTATGAAATGGTAAATTCTTTATGCAGTATCCTAATTATAATTTTTAATTCATATTTTTAAATTTGACTTTAATTATTAATTTAAATACGTATTGTACATTTTTAACGTTTTATTTAAACATATCAACTATTTTTAGTTGTGTAAGAAAAAGAAAAATCTTATTTGTTTCTTGTTTTATATCCTAGGTTGGAGGCAAAATCCCCCTCATAGATTCAACACTGGTGGAAGACTTTGACCCGTTTGATGATGATAGTAAGTACGCAATTTGAATTAGCTTTGTCACACCTTTTTACCAGCAAAAAATTTTTTGCAACTGCATGATATTTTTTATTTTTTTAAATTTTGATAGCTTGGTGGGACAATTAAGCAACTAGTCATACAAGCATCTGCTTTGGTATAACACCTTAGAATATTTTCGAGTTGTGATTGGTTGAATTCAGATCACATGATATTGAGAAGAAATGATCTATTGCACTCCCTACTGATGATCCGAGTGCAATAGTGCACTACGATTCGTGAAATAGACTGGCCTCGCATACAAAAATCATTAACTATTTCCTTAATAGATGTTGGCCAGGTAATCAATTAGGCCTTTTTATAGGAGTATCTTCATTTTAGGCATAATTCCCTAAAATGTATGACTATACATATATTTTAGAGAAATGCTCTACGTGTTGTAAGGTGAGAGTAAAAAGGGCATAAAGTCAATGCTGTGGCTAAATTGAGTTATGCATATACCATCATGTAGGTTATAGCCTCCTCTATGCGATGCAACATTTACAGATAATAACATAATGTTGGGAATACTTGTCAGATTACAAGAGAGCTACGTTTGATTTCTACAACATGGATTACAAACTTGAGACATGAATATCTCTGAAGTACAAAAACTGATGTACGCCCTTCCTTTTTCTCAACTGATGATGTAATGTCAATAACATAAACTAAAGTGCTGGAATGGTGACATGTTTTAGTCCTTATCAGTCAGTCAGCCATCCATCATCCCCATTCAGACTGATTGCCAATGCAGGCTGGAACACACATTTATCAGTTGCCCTTATCACAAAACTACAGATAGGAAATCCATCTTTATTAATTTGTTTCTTGTTTAACTCATTGACTCTTTTAAGAGCTCATTTTCATTTCCATGTCGGTTAACCCATCAAGGACGAGAGCTATTTTAAGGCAAAATTGATCATTGTTTTCCTCTACAAATTGGCAACTCCTAAATGTTGTCGACCTATTAATGACATAAAAATAGGTGGAAAATATTAAGTTATTACAATTTAAGACAAATATGAGGTGACTTTGCCGCAAAGTTGCCAATTTGAACGCCAATATCTGTTTTTAAGATATCACAATGTGTTGCCAATTTAAGGATTTTTCTAAATTATAGCGATTTACGCAATAATAAACATCATTAAAAAATAACTAAAGCAGGTAGAGTAACAACATAGGGCTCTAAAAATAGAGATATTTATACTCTTTCTTCTTGTACACTTCACACAACTAGTCTTCTTGTTGTTAAAGTGTAGGACTACCAAACCACAAATATGTGGGCCTTAGAAACCTCCAGTATTATTTATTATACAAATCTCCTAACTCATCATTTTGTCTCTATTTTGTGTCCCTTGCTTTCAGTTGATAAAACATATGTTCATGGAACATGCCATAGTTGGTTTGCAAAAGTATGTGACATTCATGAAATGTATTTACAAAAATCATGAAACTTCTTTGAAATTGTCCCCTGTCCCATATACATGTATGCATACCTGTATGTATAGTGTGAACTGTCTTTATTATGTGATTTAATTATTTTTTAATTTCTGTTGTTAACAACATTGACAACACCATTTAAACAAATAAATAAAAATGTGATGATGTAAGACTTATACAATAAAAATAATTTTGGAATAGAATTAGGAAAGCATGTTTCTTTTTATACAGTTCTCATTTCAACCTCGACTTTCAAATTGTCTTCTTATGATGTACATGTGTAGGTGTTCGGAAACCACTTGAGCAAACATGACTATGAAAACCTTGGACTTCAAACTGCAATGAATGAAACTGAAAAGGGAAAAAAGTTTGTTTTTATTCAGTAATTATTTCACCACCTAAATTACTTTTCTATTGATGTAGGTGTTCAGAGCCAGTCGAGCCAGAATGACTATGATAACCTGGACTTCAAGCTGATTGTGGATTCTAAGAGTGGTCCCCCGATTGTCATCACGCTGGTTGCCTCAACCCCTCAGGAGAAAGCTGCATGGACCAGTGATATCAGTCAGGTAAACCAAACCTGTATATAAAGACCATTCAAGTCAGTTTTATTTATGCAGCCAACCCTGTCTATAAAGACCACCAGGGCTGATTGTGGATTCTAAGAGTGGTCCCCCGATTGTCATCACGCTGGTCGCCTCAACCCCTCAGGAGAAAGCTGCATGGACCAGTGATATCAGTCAGGTAAACCATGTCTTGTTGACACAACCAAACCTGTATATAAAGACCATTCAAGTCAGTTTTTATTTATGCAGCCAAACCTGTCTAAAGATAAAGACCACCAGAGCTGACAGTGGGTTCTAGAGTGGTCCTCCAATTGTCATTACTTCTATTTATATATTTTTATTTTATTTTTTTGTTATTTATTCTCCAATCATGGGATGGATTGCTTTTGTCAGCTACAAGCTGTTTTTCAAAGGGGTCCAAGGGTTCCAAGGGCACTCTGTGATATGAGTCAGGTAAACTAGTCTTATCAATATAGTCAACCCTATAAAGACCACCAGAGCTGATTGTGGATTATAAGAGTGGTGCGCCGCTGGTCATCACACTGGTCCCCTCAACCCCTCAGGAGAAAGCTGCATGGACCAGTGATATCAGTCAGGTAAACCAGTCTTGTTGATACAGCCAAACCTGTATACACAAACCATTTGAGTCAGTTTTTATTTATCCTGCCCATTGTAAAGGGAGACACAAAGTGGTCTTCATTAGGTGATTCTGTTGTTAGTTTGATTTCCACCATCGTGGTAATCAACTCGGTCACATTCTTATCAGTTTCTGACAGTTTTGTCACTACTGGCAACAATCCCAGCTGTGTTTACTGCCCCCCCCCCCCCCCGAGGCCCAGTGCTATCACAGAGAGAGGGGCAAGTGATAAGAAAGTGTCAACGCTGATACAAATCTCCTGGATGCAGGCTTGAGAGCGGAAAACTCGCACCGCTTGTCAGGCCCTCAGAAGCGGTTTTCAGCAAGCGATAAAATTACGTTTATCAGCAGATTTTCTTGATGAACAGGTTCATCATCATAATATTTTCTAGGGAGTCTCTTGTTTAATATATTTCCAAACTTGTGGGCGGAACACCCTATCAACCACAGGCTGGCTTTCGTAGGGGTCCTTACAATAAAAAATACATAACACAATGAAATCATTTTACATAACAATAATACAACTATACCCAGTCCCTACGCTATCTACATTGACAATTCAAAACGGTCCAGGTGACATATTACCTACATGTGTTATTTTAACTATTGGGGGAAATTATAAAAACAACCAAAAAGCATCAAATCAATATCATGAATGTAACAACATTAATTTTTGAGAATCTGTTTAAATGTTATGTGTAAGTTTATCTGCCTTTTATGTTCTCTCTGTCTTTACTCACAGTGTATAGATAACCTGCACTACAATGGTTTACTGGACAGCTCCTATGAAGACAGTGGTTCATCTATACACCTTCCACAGTGCATCAAGTGAGTATAATTAACCCGTTCACTTCGAGAATCTAAAATCCCCATAGACTTTGTACATAGCCCACTCGGTTCCCATAAGCAACGGGTTAAAGGTACTTCAGATTCGTCAAATCAGATGCGCGGCGCCATCTTAAGTACACGTTGCGCACGGTGCGTGATGCACGTTAGCTCAGTGTCATGCGGTGCGCGCAAACTAACCCAGTTCAAAATGGCGACCCGCTATGTAGCATCCCCACGCTTGATGCCCTTTAAACTCTTACATCCTTAACTCAATCGCAGTACTGTACTATAAAAAAGGAAATTGAGTTATACAGTCTATATGTGCAGTTGGTATGCAAATTTGTTAATGGGTGCAGCATCAGCTTTTCATCAGCATTTACTTAATAAAAATGCCATTTCATTTCAATTGTTTCATTTCAAAACATGGGATAACAAAAAAAAAGCAATCATCAGCATATTTCCACTCCCTTGGGAGCATTCTGGGAAGCCTACTTTTTGTTTCTTTTTCTTTTTGTGTTTTTTTTACAGATGCAGACATGCTTTGCAAAAATAATTTCAGTCATTTTATTTCCATACTTGGACTATCTAATAATAATAATAATGTTGAATATTTCCCATTCCATTTGGAGCATTTGGCTAGGTGCTTGTTAACAGGTACATGCAGATATGCTTTACAATCATCCTCCATTTTGAATCATTTCATCCTATGAATTATGCCTTTGGATGAAGAAGATATTTGGTTTATTTTTGATGAATTTAACCCATTCAGGACTAACTGATTTTGGTATATCATGCATTCTCCATAGACCAATGCCCGAGTATCATCGGGACCAGTTCTGATAGGGTTAATGCGTGTACATCAGTGGCTTTGTGATAAAAACTGTGTTGTCGGATAAAGTAGTAGAAGGTCACTAAGTTTGTATGATATTTGTGGACCCAATGTCCTTTTGCTTCCCAATATGTTCACATCTTAAGTAGATGGGACCCTATTTGAATTTGAAGTTTGATATTCATAGATTTACTTCCTCCTGCCCGGCAGTCAGAATCGTGCTTCAGTTGAAATGCTGTTGCACTTTGAAGTTACATGTAGATTTGTACAATATTATCTCTAGACTTAGGTCCTTCTGTTTCTTGTAGTAAACCACATCTAGGGTATAGCACCAATTGACATGTAATTATTTGAATTTGAAGTTCACTTTGCACAATATCAATATACTTCATTCCTTTTGCTAGGCAATACGACTTGTGCTCCATTTAAAATGCTGTTTGAATTTGAAGTTAAGTCCTTCTTGTAGTAAATCACATCTAGGATATAGCATCGATTGACATGTAATTGTTTGAATTTGAAGTTCACTTTGCACAATATCTATAGATTTAATTCCTTTTGCTAGGCAATACGACTTAATTGTGCTCCATTTAAAATGCTGTTTGAATTTGAGCTTAAGTCCTTCTGGTAGTAAATCACATCTACCGTATTTGCTGGTGTATTAACCGCACCTTTTAAAAAAATTGTGGGTTTTTTTTCAAAAATGGGGGTGCGGTTAATACACGGGTGCGGTTTATAGCGTATTAACCGCACTGTTTTTAAAAAAATTGCAAAAAGGGGGGTGCGGTTAATACACAGGTGCGGTTTATACACCGGCAAATACGGTAGGATATAGCTTCGATTGACATGTAATTGTTTGACCTTGTTTGTGTCCCTGCTTCACGCAGCATGTGGAAAGTGTGTGCCAGTATGGTTAGCTGTTTGTGCACAACGCCATATAGGTAGTATCAAAGCAACATACTAGCAATCATTGGCCCATTTTCTATAATCAAACATTTAAGCATGAATCTGTCAGATATATAATCATATATAAATTGCTTTTCTAGGAAAAGAATTCTTTGGACTTCCTCTTCACTCGTTTTCATTCCGAGATTAGCATTTCAGAGTTAATTTGTGAATGTTAATTTAAAGAAAAATACAAGTTCTATCTATTTGGGATCCTGGCAGGAATGAATTCCTTCAAATGGCAGCCCGGCTATACCATGGTTTATTATAAAACACTATATAACTTTTATCTATTATTATTATTATTATTCTCATTATTATCATTAATAGTAATATTATGATTATTATTAGAAGTAGAAGTAGTAGTGGTAGTGGTAGTGGAAGTGGGAGTGGAGGTAGCAGTGGTAGTAGTAGTATTAATAGTAGTAGTAGTAGTGATTTTATTATTATTGAATGAAAAAGAGCAAAGAAAATGGGATTCCAACGGGATTCAAACTCGAGACCTCCGGATGCTAGACCGGTGCTCTTACCAACTGAGCTATAGAAAACCCTAGAACGGTGTTCTTCCCTGAAACCCTTTAATTTTCATTGCTCGTGTGGTCAGAAGCTATTATAAACCTGAAATAAACCCGAAGAATAGAAATCAATATGTCAACTTGGGGATATATGCGAGGGATCACCAAAGTGATGCAGCTTTTTTGTATAATTAATTTAAACATATAGAGAAACTGACCCAGAAATATATAATATGAATGAAAAAGAGCAAAGAAAATGGGATTCCAACGGGATTCGACCTCGAGACCATTGTTAACATTATTATTATTATTATTTTTATAATTACAATATACAGAATTATGTTTCATTTATTGCAATATATATCTTTTATTATTTTGGGAAGGGGATAGCATGGTATCGGATATGCATGAATTGACTGTTGATATGTTCAATGCAATGCAAATTCAAGCATGGGCAAAGCTTTCTAAAGTAGGCATGTAATATAATTATTTCAGTTCATACCTCAGGCCCATAGCCAGGGGGGGGTGCGGTGCATTGGGTGCGTACGCTCCCCCACATTCAGAAAGGTCCACTTTTTGCCGGTCTTGGGTCCACTTTCACCGGTCTCGGGTCCACTTTTTACCGGTCTCGACCATCTAAACCAGTGGTCTCGACCTCGGCCACAAAATGTTTTGGTGACACGGGCCTCCTCCCCCCCCCCCCCCCCTCGCTTACACGAATCTCAACAAGTGGTCTCGGTCTCGGTCCCGTTTTTGTAAATTACGCACCCCTCCTTGAAAAATCCTGGATACGGGCCTGTACCTTCTATTTTTCTTCAGGTGTAGCCTTTATATTACAGCATTGGAATATCTATCAGTTTATGTCTGTCCATTGTATTTTCTGTAGGGCAATTTACCTATATTCCCTTAGAAGTATCCTGTTATGTCATTCTGGTAGCATTAACAAAGGTTGTAAATAATTTTGTTGAAATGCTTTTAAAATGAGGAAAAGTAAAGATATATATTTTAACGTTCAGATTGAACCTTCGTGTATAACCAAGAAGCGTTTGCCATTGAAAAGAATAATTGTTTGTTTCATTCTTAGGCATATATTCTGTGACTACATGTACTTATTTCAACAGAAAAAAATACATAAAACTTTGTAAATACAAGTATGTTTTATCACTTTTATGCCACTTCAATGATTTGTTATTTTAAGTACTAACATACGCATGTTATTTCATTTTTGACATTTTCCATATGTAAAAAACATGAAACCAATTGAAATAAAAAATATATTTCCTATACCGTACATCAGACATGCATCTTAACACAATAGTGATCGGACATGCGTTTAAATGAAATGCAAATGAAATGTATTTCCTGTACCGTAGATCTGACACTCGTCTCTTCAAGGACGACCACGACATCCGGTTCAGCAAGATCCTGAACTCCTGCAAGGTGCCCCAGATCCGTTATGCCAGCCTGGAGCGGCTGCTGGAGCGTCTGACGGACCTACGATTCCTCAGCATCGACTTCCTCAACACGTTCCTGCTCACGTACCGAGTATTCACCGACTGGCAGAACATCTTGGGCACCCTGGAGAGAGTTTACCGCAACCCGGACACCGTGGAGAGCCAGCTCAAGTGAGTCAAGCCAGTACCACTTTGTAGTTGATATCACTTACTTTGAAAAATAGATTTTGAGTCAAACTGATATTCTACTTGGGTCTGAGTTACTTTATCATGGTTTAGACATACTGGTAGTTTGAATTTTTTCTTTGTGACTGACACCGTAGCTCAAGTGAGTGAAGACAGTGGCATGAGTTTAAGAAGAGCTTATAAACTTAACTCTGGTTTGGATTGGTTTGAGTTTCTCAATGACGTGTAAATGATATTTGAGTTTTAAACCTTGGGATTTTTTAAGTGGGTTTGATTTCCTTGACTTCCCTAACACGTTCCTGCTGACGTAAGTCTTCCACTGGCGGAACATCTTTGGCACCCTGGAGAAAGTTTACCGCAATCCGAACACCGTAGATAGCCAGCTCAAGTGAGTTCTGGTTTGTTTGAGTTTCTCAGTGATATGTTAGTTTAACATTGAAACGTTTCAAATGGGGTTGATGTTTAAAAGTTACATTTGAGAACCCATCCCTGCATTCCTCCAATTAAGTCTTTAATTATATTTCTATATTCTTACCCTTACAATTACTCATACAGTCAAATATTTATGTGATGCCCACCTAAGTTAAAACAAAAGTTTTAAAACAAAAGTCCTTCCTGTGCCAATTTTGGCACAAAATCTCTGATTCATTAGCCCACATGTCTACTAAATGTAGCGAAAGCTACAGAAGGGGGCCGGTCCTCTGGTAGCTTGTGTGATTAACTTTCCCTTCTCCATTCTAGAAATGCCGAGCACCTGGCTAGAAGGCAGAAGGTACCATTTTAAAAGTCTTTGGTATGACCCGGTCTTGGTTCAAACCCGGGACCTCCCATGCGTGAGGCGGACACTCTAACCGCTAAGCCACCATGCTAGGATGCCCACCTAAAGGGAACAATACAAGCGGCTACTGTAGACAGGTGACTTCTACATACAGGTTCCATTACTCTGGTTTTCTCTGCAGTGTATCAATCTTGGTGGCCACTATAGGCAGGTTGGCTGCTATAGACAGGTGGCCACTAAGACAGGTTTGACTGTATATCATCTCGTATCGTCTTAATACCATCTTGATTGCAGTGTGCAGCCACCTCCACCGGCCTCACCCAGCCATCACTCTTCATCGGTGGACCCGCACCACGGCTACGGGAGCCAGTACGAGCACAGCCCTCCTCCAGCCAGCCCCTCGCGCTCCTTCATCGATCGGCGGCCCAGCGGGAGCAACCACCCCGCCCTGGCCAGCGTCCGCGTCACCATGACGAGACCGCATCACGAGGAGATGGAGTACGTGGACGGGGGAGGAGGAGGGCGGACGTTTGAAGCCAACACGACTCTCAGGATGCATCCCTTTAGGAGAAGTTTTAGGAAAGGTAAATGAATTCAACCGTAGAGGAAACTGACCAGCAATAATTAAATTAAATAAAATGATCAAATAAAAATAGTCTGGAAATCGAACCAAAGACCTCTCCTCTGTATTATTAATAGACCGGTGCTTTAAGCATTGAGCAACCAAACTCTTGTATATAGGATTAAACAAGTAGTGATTCTTTCTTGATTTGCTTGTGAACATTTTGAAGTCAAGTGTAAAGAGTGTTTTTCTTGGGTATGTTGCAAAGAGGGCAGATCGTTAAAATTTTTGATTGTCTATCTACCAGAAATTGTGCTCACAATGGATCAATGTCAAACTTATTACATTTAACCTGTTCTGGACTGCTCCCAGAAATACTTGGGCATGTGTCTATGGAGAAGGAGTGATATAACAAAATCAAACCATCTTCAATTGTTTAAAGTGTAATTAATTTCATAATTAATGTATATTTGTATCCATCTTTCTCTCTATTATCTGCAGCTATAGATGATTCCACCAGCAAGACAGACTCTAGCTTCGATGGTGGCTAGGAACCATGAATCCCCCTTTCCATCACGATAATTATAAGTATAATCTTTAAAATGGTGTGAATTGAATTGCTGCTGATATTGGTATCCATCTGTCTATTTATATATGCAGCTATAGACGATTCCACCAGCAAGACGGATTCTTCCGTGGTGGCTATGAACATAGCAGATCCTCACATCTCACCTCCAGACTCGCCCCCCTTCTTCCACACCCTCACCCCGCCCGCCAGCCCCAAACAACTGGAGACGCTGAGGCTTCACCCAAAGAGAATGCTTTCCATGAGTCACTCGGCCCCAAACATCGCTGCGCTGGTCAAAGCTACGTGTACAAATAAACCAGGTAGGCTAAGTATAACCTATGGAGTGCCGCAGAAGCCTTTATATATGGTGCAACACTATCTTTCATTTTTAGCACTACAATCATACTACATTTATCACCTTTTTGTTATTGAAGATGCACAACGCCATGTCATCACCACCCAAATCAGATGCTGTACATTAGCCATACTCGGCACCAACTATTTCTATATAATTATGATAAAGATCAAATTGAACAAGCCAGGTAAGCAAAACAACAAACATGGCCACTTAGAGAGCACATTCATGTCTGTGACATCCTGGCGCAATGATCATCTGCTGGGTATACATATTGAACGTGGCTGTAGGAACTCCCCATCCCGTGACTTGCGTTAGTTTAATCCACTAATCAACCAGAGATGCTTGACCCAAAGTGAATGCTGCCCTTGAGTCAGTCATCACCAAACATTACAGACGTGACGAGGTATAGATTTAACCCCTTGACTACGGGAACCGAGTGGGTTATGTACAAAGTCTATGGAGATTTCAGAATCTTGAAGGGAATGGGTTAAAGTGAAATCCTCCATAACTGTATTTTTGTAGGCCTATAGCAGAATAGACATGCCCTTTAATAGAGTGGACCATAACAGTCCTGCATGTTGTGACTTGCATAGTGTAAGGAGCCATCCACTTGAGGTGCTGTGATTTCCCTTGCAAACTTAGCGTTGTCCCCAAGATACTCCTAATTAGAGAATAAATACATAAAGTTAGTCAAATGCATGTATGATTGCGACATGTAAGCTAGCTAAGTATTCCCTGCCCCCTTCCTCAACCTTCCTCAATGCTGAGTGATAGAAAAGTGTCCAACTCAATTTGAACCACCATAGCTTGTTCATCCAGTGTGTTTATATGTACCACCTTCAAGAACGGCAACACAAATAAAATAGACCACTCATTGCACCTATCTGTCATCTTTCTGTACCATATGATGTCAATTGCTTCGTTCATATTGTCTATGTACAGTAATAGACTTCTCACAAGGGCATTTACATTGCTATTTGTTGAATAATGTACGTTTTGGAGGACATAACCATGTACATTATGTTGTGTCTTATAGATTGAAACAAGTACGTCGGTGTGTATGTTACTTGTTAAATTTGTGTAACCTTGTTTAGTGTTACATTTAAATGTATGTCCTAAAGGGGTGTCAGTTTAATGTTTTACTGTTTTATATCCATGTAAATGCAAAGACGAATGGCTCCCCAAATATGAATTTTTTTGTTAAGTTCCTCGCTTTTGAAAATATCAGCTTTCCCTGTTAGGAATGCTCAGTTAAAACCTGACATTTATAAACTGCAACTATAAAAGGAGATAATTAATTAAAAAACAATTGTTCTTGTATTTTGTAAAGACATATTTCCCGTAATCCACATATATTTATACAAAAATAAGATCTTACTTATTTTGTACATACAGAGTTAAACGTTTTAAAGCATCATTACTTGAATAGTATAGGTGAGGCCTTTTCGACTAATTAGATTCATGCATTCTTAACTGTTGGAAAAGTTCAAAATAATGGTCGGTTTAGATAACTTGCTGTCTGACATTGTAATGTAAAGTAAGTGTAATGTATGCACCCTCCCATCTACATGTATCTGTACAGTACACGTCTCTCTCTCTTTCTCTCTCTCTGTTTCTTTCTCTCTGTCACCACCCCACTCTCCACCCCACCCCATCCATAGATGACCCCATCCCCATCCCCTCCTCCCCCCACCGCTCCCCTGGAGGTAACTTCTTCCAGTTTAGCAGCTCACCCCCTAACTCCTGTTACGTGTCTGCGGGGGTGGTGGTCACCTCGTCGCGTATGTCCACCCGTAGGTCCAGCTGTTCGTCGGCGGCCGTGGCGTTCGCCGTCGCCACGGCCGGTGCAACGACCAATGCCTCCAAGGAGTTCCCGACCGCGGGCCCCAACAACGTGCTGAGCAGAAAGCGGCCCAAGAAAAGCCTCGGACGTAAGACAGACCTCTTTGGGGTTACTAGAAAATGATGGTGCCATTTGAAGTAGGGCTCTTGATTTGAGATCTAGCTGTTACTGAAAAAAAAAAAGCTATGGAGGTTATAAAGACATTTTTGGTATTACTAGTAAATGCTGGTGCCATATGAAGTATAGCTCTTTTATTTAGACCTAGCTTTTGAAACAAACCTTGGAATTGTTGCAAATGGGACATGCATTTGCTAATGAATTTTCCAAAAAGAAGAGGTATGTACATAAATGTTTTTAATTTGCACTTGTGACTTGTTAATGTACATGTTCCTATCATTTACTACATCAACGCACACTCATTCATTTTGTGGGAGTTGTTTTGTCATATTTTGAACATACACTTTACACAAAAACAACAGCCAGTGAAACCTGAAAAGAAACATAAGCTTATTAAACTTATTTTTGCTTTCTCCTACTACATGTAAGCTAGATCCTAGGAAATATGTCACTTTGTTGCCCAACTCTGGCAGGTGTGCTCTTGAGCACGGCACTGTATCCACATTTACTGCTCTCAACGCAGGTGTAGTAAACTAGTACTCGGCCCTATTTTCAAACAAAATTTAAATCAATATGAGCAGAACAAGATTTTGAAAAAGAATGTTCTATACCTAGCTTACACTGATACTAAGAATAACAGAGTCTGTACTGTTACGTAAGATTTAAGTCGAAGATATTGAATAACATAATTCAAACATAGGGGAACCAGAATTATATCAAATAAATACTAATGAAAAACAAGCACAGAAAATTGACCTTCCCAAAGAATTGAATCTGAGACCTCAAGATTGATAGACCGGTGCTCTAACCACAGAGCTGGGAAGCTCTTCAAAGGGTTCCACCACCCAAAATTAATATTCTTATATATAAACAGTAACATTTTTAGTAGTCCATTCCACCAACAAGTTTCCAGAAAAATTATGTAATAAAACAAAAAAGTATCACCATACTATGGGTCTGCATACAAAGACTACCTTTTGTCTAGAACGTCCGTGATTCTATTGTCTCCAAACGTACGTGTGAATAGAATTGGCGCGCTCGCAAACGTTTGGCGCATACGGAACCATGCATGAGGCCATAATGGTTCTGTAAGTGGTGGTAATTAATTGCATTGTTTATGAAGAACACAACCGTTTGCAAAATGTTGGGCATCTCTTTGATATCAGACAATGGTACCAAAACATATGATTATGTGATGTTCTTTGCCTGGTGGTAATCCTTTTCAACGCTCGTGCTAGACATATGCTTTGTATCTCATTAATAAGAGCACCAATCTGGGGTCCTACTATTTAGCGCGAACAATTGCGAAGCAATTTACTGCGAACAAATTTCCCATTCGCATAGCATGCACTTGTTCGCAGTAATTAGTAATTGAGCGCAGCAATTACTAACTACTGCGAACAAGCGCGAACGGGATTTACTGCGATCAAATTTTTTCGCATATGAAATCCCATTCGTGCTTGTTTGCATTCCTTTTTTTCCCCTAACCCTAACCCTTACCCTAACCTGAAATATTGATGGCTTATTTGCGCTATATAGTTCGCGCTTGTTCGCAGTACTTTGTGCTTGTTTGCGCTAATCTGAGCTAACAATTTAGCAGTCTGAGGTGGAAGCTAAATTTTCTTTGCTTGTTTTTCTCTTTAAAAAAAATCAAATAACTAAAAAGATTTCTTTATTTATGTGTTTCTTTGCCCTTTAGGAGGCAAACTGCAGAGCTGTCTGAGCAAGGAGGTGATCAGCTCAGCAGCCACTGTCAGGGTCATCAACGTCATACGACATTGGGTCTCTAAGTTCTCAAAGGTACAAATACATAGCACTAATATCCCTAATAAGGCGGGGCTATTTTAGAGCTTTTCATATCAATTATCAGCATTAAGTCAAATTTCAGCTGAAATAAGTTCTGTGTACGATCTTGTCAGTCAGAGCCTACTGTATGTGATACCACATTGTAAGCCAATTATATTAATTTTTTAAAATGTTTATCAAAAGTAAAAGAGAGCTACATTTGGTTTATACAAGGCTCCAAATGTTTAAACATAATAATTTAGAAGTAAAACAAAAATTGGCTTAATTTGCACACTTGTTCTTCTTCAACGGAAAAAATCATGAAAATTAGCAACCATGAAGCTGGGGTTGGATGAGAATGTATGTAGTATCACAATCGATTTGTCTTTAACAATATAACACATTTGGAACATTTTCCTTGTTTTTGTTTTTTTACAGCTACAGAATTTCTTGAAGAAGTTAAATAATCACAACAGATATTATAATTATATGAATTAAAATTGATGCATTTGAATGCTGTACAGTGATGAAATTAATCATTTATTGCTCCTGTCTAACTCAATGCAATGTTTTATTTATTTCCTTTGTTTCCTTTTAAAAGGATTTTGAATCCAACGAGCCGCTTCGAAACCAAGTGATAGCGTTCCTAGAAGAGGTAGCGAACAACCCCAACCTCCTACCTTCAGAGCACAGAGCAGCTAACACAATTCACAGGTTAATATATGAATAATAATAATAATAATGATAATAATAGATCGTATTTGTATAGCGCCTAATGCAGAACAGCCTCTAAGCGCTTAATTATTATTATCCCTGGTCATTTGGTACAGTGTTCAGACAAGCACAATTATCTTATATGATCAGGCTACCAAATATGGCCCCCCTGCTTATCGGCTGATTAAGCGCATTAAGAAAGATAATCTCGCGCAGTGTGTTTAATTTCCTTATCCTTTTTCTTTGTTGTTAAGCGCACTAAGAGTCATTGCGCAAGCAAAAACCATCTTTTGCGCGCTCATAGTCAATTGTGTACAAATGAATGGGAAATTTGTTTGCACAGGGAAATAAATGACATTGTTTTCGAATCGGCTCAGATTAGGCAGATTTGTCACATTTATTCAAATGTTTTGTGGATAAATGTAATCTTGAGGATTTAAAGAACACTTTGATGGCACTTTCATTGGAAAAGTTTGTTATTTAAAAAAAAAAAACAGACTTTTAAAAAAGGGGGGCTATTTTACGGCACCCTCTTTCAATGCGATTTTTTTTTTTCGCCATGAAATGCAACTCGCTATTACGGGACAATTACGATCGCAGTCGGCAGATAAGGTATGGCATCATTTTCATCTTCATTTAAAGTTCATTCTTAACAAATTTTGTGTTTTTTCAGATATTGTTTGTTAAAGTTAAGGGGGGCCATATTTGGACTCCCCTGGGAACATACTAGCCGCGGGCAACCATATTGGTGCACCAAATTAATTTTCACCAGACCAGGAATGACATCTAACATTGGGTACCTTTTTTTTAATCACACATTTTTATAAAATTTGTAATGATTTGCTCATGTGGTTATTCAATATACAGTATATTCTGTAGAAAGGAGAACATGTTTTTTTGCTTTAAGTATACCAATTGTCTATGTCTTTTTTAGTCTCTCCTGTTCTTCACAAAAATAAAAATTATAAAAATCCAAACAAATTTGCAGTTAATAACTAACTAACTTGGAGGAGTGGGTGCAGATTCATGGCACCATAAAGGTGCTAGATTTTCATGAGCTAGTCAATAATGAACATATTTTTCATTCTCTTTTCAGACAAATATTACAGGATCACATGAGCCTATATCTTTGGAAGGTTAATGATAGTTACATTTTTATGCCTCCGCCAACAAAGTGGCCGGAGGCATTATGTTTTCGGGTTGTCCGTGCTTCCGTCTGCACGTACGTACGTCCATCCATCCGTCCGTCCGTCTCGTTTTTGTTCTTACATATCTCACCAACCAGTTGACGGATCAATTTCAAACTTGATATGAGTGTACATATTGGGGTGACAATGATCTGATTAGATTTTGGGTAAAATTGAGTTTACAAAATTAATTCAGTGCATGTTAATTTGGGCTCAATATACAAATGTTGTGATAGCAGAGGCATCATTTTCGACTGCGCGCAGTCGAAGATCCATCTAGTTTCTGATAAATCATAAACCATCCTGGATGACCCCAATGAGACATTTGAAAACTTAGATCTTACATGTACATGTTTTCCTTTTTTCAGATTAACAAGTCACTAGATATTAAAATAACTTCTCAAAATGTTTACTTTGCTGACACATATTGCAGGATCACATGAGCCTGCTGTTGGAAGGTGAAGTAGAGTCACCTGAACTTGTTTCTGAACAAGGCCTTCCGGACTACTCTGGATAAGTCACTTGAAATGGCTAATCTTTAGACCAATATATGTTTGACTAGCTATTCAAACAATTTCTTGGGTTTGCCTCATTGCAGACAAATATTGGCGGATCACATGAGCCTGCTGTTGCAAGGTGAAGTTGAGTTAGCCCTTGTTCCTTAGCAAACTTTTCTGGATTACTCCTGATGAGTCAGTTGAACTATCTATCCTTTCTTTAAGATACAATTTTGACCAGATATTCAAGTTAATTCTCCACATTTTCTCATTCTAGACAAATATTAGCGGACCACATGAGCCTGCCGTTGGAGGGTGAAGTGGAGTTGGCTGCCCTTGTTCCTGATAACCCCCTCCCTGAAGACTCCTTTGACAGGATGTCAGCGCTAGAGCTAGCAGAACAACTCACCTACCTAGAACACAAACTACTCAGGGCTATCCCATATTGGTAAGATCTTAGAACACAAACTACCCAGGGCTGTCCTATATTGGTAAGATCTTAGAACACAAGCTACTCGGAGCTATTCCATATTGGTAAGATCTTAGAACACAAACTACTCAGAGCTATTCCATATTGGTAAGATCTTAGAACACAAACTACCCAGGGCTGTCCTATATTGGTAAGATCTTAGAACACAAGCTACTCGGAGCTATCCCATATTGGTAAGATCTTAGAACACAAACTACTCAGGGCTATCCCATATTGGTAAGATCTTAGAACACAAACTACCCAGGGCTATTCCATATTGGTAAGATCTTAGAGCACAAACTATGCAGGTAGGGCTATCCCATATTGGTGAGATCCTAGAACACAAACAACTCGGGGGAAACAAAAAAATGCTAACAACATTACCTTAAAAGTGGAATATTTCACCTACCTAGCACACAAACTACTCTGGGCTATCCCATTTTGGTAAAATCTTAGAGCACAAACTATTCGGGCTATCCCATATTGGTAAGATATTAGAGCACAAACTAATTAGACCTATCCCATATTGGTAAGAAATTACAATACAATTGTTCAGGTATTTCTCATCTTATATCGCAATCTACAAATCTACTAAGGGCTGTCCAATATTGTTTATCTCCTAATTGCCATAGAACATGGAAATATACAATCTCTGGGCTTTCATGTGCTGATACAGCAACAAAGCAGCTATTATTTGGTTGTAATTTTGCGTGAAAATGCTATTGCAAGATAAATGTTTTCACCTAGATCTAAAGAAGATGTGAAAATACTATGAACAAAATTAAAATATATTTTTTACAATAATCCTTGCCATATTTTCAATTTAATAAACAGTTTATTTATCATAATTATATTTAATTTTGTATTATACCTTTACAGGGAGTTTCTAAATCAAAGTTGGATGAAACAGGACAAGTCAACAAGGGCACCAAATATCTTGGCTGTCACAAGAAGATTTAATGAGGTAAGGGAGCCTAGATTATTCAAAATGTTTTGAATAGTAACACCAATGAAATGATAATGATGACGACGACGACGACAATGACAATGATGATAATGATACTTATAATAATGTTGGACATGGTCAGTCTTTTCACTCTTTAATACTTTCTTTGTTGACATTGTTTTTCATTGCTTTATAATTTCAGGTCAGCAAGCTGGTATCGTCTGAGATCCTGCGTCAGAAGTCTGTATCGGCCAGAGCAATGGCCATTGAGCGGTGGGCAGGGGTAGCGGACATCTGCCGCTGCATGCACAACTTCAACAGCGTCTTGGAGATCACATCGGCTCTCATGAACAGCTCCGTCTACAGACTCAAGAAAGTTTGGGAGAAGGTTCCCAAACAGGTCAGTGTGATAGAAATGTTATAAGTTGTATTCAATCTTTTTATCAAATAAATGAAAATGAGCATAGAAAAGGGAGCTTTCCAAGAAATTGAAGCTGACACCCCTGAATTGCTATGCGGATTGATTTCAAATTCAGTAAAAAAAAAAAAATGGTTATAGTCATTTGCAATGTTTACATATAAAAATAACTGAAATATTTAAAACAAAGTTATAGCAATGACACAAATTGTGGGAATATGAAATAACATCTAAGCTAGAAGCTATTATGATACCTGTGCTTCAAAGAAACCCTCTGTGTACAATGCTCATTCTATATTTTTCATAATTGCATCAAATAGAGCATCCAAATTAAAGCCCAACCTTAAGACCACAAATAACCTCTCATGCAAAAATTATGTTAAAGACTCTGGGTGCAGTTGTACCTGTCCCAAGTTGTTTCATGCACTCCTTCTATTTCCAGACCAAGTCTCTTCTGGACAAGCTACAAGTGTTGGTGTCGTCGGATGGAAGGTTCAAGAACATGAGAGAAGCTCTGCACAGGTATTATAGACAATTCAAAATAGCTGCAGAGTTAAGCCCAATTAACACGGAGCCAACTTGACCTGATCGGAATCGTTTTAAGTTGGATCGAGACAGTGTGCGTTGCCTCATGACTCAAATTTTGCCAGTCTGGAGCCATTCAGAAGCCAGACGGGGCAGATGGCTCCGACTGATGGGGCCTGACTGAGAACCAATCAGTTTTGGTCAAGTTGGCTCTGCGTTGGACTTTACATGTATGTTTATAACATTACTCAATAACTAATCTATAGTTATGTTATTGTTTTCACTCTGCATGTGTTACCTATGTCTGTACGTATTAGATTTAAGATATGTTTCATGCTCAATAAAAATATGTATAACTCCGCCCCTAACGATCTGTCTTATTGTGATTTATGTGATAACCATTCTCGCCCCCTTTATTCATTATAAGACACTATTAGAATGATTGTACCATGTGTGCCATATGGTACCTAGACTTGTCTCCGGCAGGTCCTGATAGATCTAGCCTAAGTTATTTCATAGTAGAAATATCTACATGTAGGTCTGTTCATAGAATTTAATTTTCTGTGTAATAATTATGGACCACTAATTCAATTCATCAAGAGATTGTCATTTTTCTTCATTTGACCCCAGAATCGACCCGCCCTGTGTGCCCTACCTAGGCTTCTACCTGACTGATCTTGCATTCATAGAGGACGGGACACCAAACATCACTGATGATGGGCTCATCAACTTCTCAAAGATGAGGATGGTAAGAATTAGGGGAAACAAAAGGGAAATAAAAATAAAATGTCCTCAACTGAAAATGAAGTAGCCTGGTTAGACTCATTTTGTTTTCTTTAGGGGGGAGGGGGGGGGGGGTGTGGCACACGAATGATTGGCTAGATAGATAGATAGATAGATAGATAGATAGATAGATAGATAGATAGATAGATAGATAGATAGATAGATAGATAGATAGATAGACAGACAGACAGACAGACAGACAGACAGACAGACAGACAGACAGACAGACAGACAGACAGACAGACAGACAGACAGACAGACAGGCAGATAGATAGATGGTAGATCGATAGATAGATGGTAGATAGATAATTGGTTTGTATTCAACATTCAAAATACTTAAAAACGCATCAATAGTCACATGACTAAACTTGAGGCGCTAACAAAATTGGATACATTAACAAATCATAATTGAATAGCTATCTTTAATAACTCTGGCACTTCAATCATTGCTATATTCTCATTCGTTTTGTCTCTCATGTAAACTTTTGTTTGTGCAGATTTTCTCCACAGAGCAATTTGTCACCAGAGCAAATGCTGTAAGGGTAAATGTCTCGAGACATTTAGATCATTCAAAGACATTTTGTACATTGTGTTCCTGATAGAAGAACAGGAGAGGTTAGGATGTTAGGAGATTGCAGTATACATTTATTTGATAAGTAGCAATAATTCAAATGCCATTAGGTTTGATTAGAACCATTATGATGCAATTCAAGAGCTGCATCGATGGTCACGTTTGTGTCTTATGCATACAAATTATATCGTGCAGGATTAAGTGACGTCATTGGAAATATTTTGTTTTCTCTTTCAGATTGCGCATGTAGTGAGAGAGATAAGGCACTTCCAGGCAACTGTCTACAACATAGACCAGGACAAAAGGGTGAGAAATTATATTATAAACTTATGTAAAAGAAAATGTATCCTACCAAATCCTACAGTAACACTGTTATTCCCAAAGATATTGTATATAATACACAGGTTCATGTAAGCAATAGGTTAATATCTTCTAAAGATAACAAAACAAATTTCAGGAAATTGTATTATTTTAATCCATTAAGGACTGGTGTCAGACCTTCTATAGCGAATGCGAACGATACCCACAATCGGAGCTGTTCAACCTGTCATAACTTTTTTGACTGCTCTACCTTAATTGCTAAGATTTTCGCTCATTATTCCTCGAATTCACGTTATTTCATAGCAAACATCAAATTTCTAGGATGGAATTCCCCTTAACTTTATATTATGTTTGTAAAATAAATGATGTCTCTGTCTTGTTGCCTCTACCCTCAGGTGATCAACTACTTGCTGGACACCTCTCTGATCATGGACGATGACGAGATGTATGCACTCTCCCTGGAGCTAGAGCCACGCCAATCAACCAGGATGGCCAAGAGCTACTGAGCAGGGATCAGATTATCCTCAACCAGAGTCAAGTAACTGTATGTCAATCCTGACTTGGATTATCTTAATCCTGACATGGATTATCTTAATCCTGACATGGATTATCTTAATCCTGACTTGGATTATCTTAATCCTGACTTAGATTATCTTAATCCAGACTTGGATTATCTTAATCCCGACATGGATTATCTTAATCCTGACTTGGATTATCTTAATCCCATCACCCAGATAGAAGCCTCCCGTTTTACGATCTGTTGCTAGGTTACCTAGATCTTGTTCAGAACCCCACCAATCAACTAGGATGGCCAAGAGCTACTGAGCAGGGATCAGATTATCCTGAAGTCAAGTACTTATGTCAATCCTGACTTGGATTATCTTAATCCTGACTTGGATTATCTTAATCCTGACTTGGATTATCTTAATCCCATCACCCAGATAGAAGCCTCCTGTCTTACGATCTGTTGCTAGGTTACCTAGATCTTGTTCAGAACCCCACCAATCAACTAGGATGGCCAAGAGCTACTGAGCAGGGAGGGATCAGATTATCCTCAACTTCATCAACCAGATTAAAGGCTTTTCTTATCCCACTCTAGCTCTCTAGAGGCGGTTTTGAGCCATGGCAATTTTACTAATCGGGTAATATTGACATGAGCTATTACATGTGAGGGATTACTTCATCCTTGACCTAAATAGATTTGATCATCATCAGCCTTGATTAGGGATGATCCTAATCCCATAATTAGTTTAGAGCCAATCTAGTGTAGAACTACAAACACTATAATAGTGTAATGTACATTTATCTGTAAGGAGGCATGATTATTCTATTATGTACATTTGGTCATGCAACTAACCGAACAAGCTTGAAGAACAAGTTGGATATGTTAACATTTTTATCACTTTTAAGAATATTTTTCCTCTATGCACAGTTTCATACTACTACATGTATGTGTGTTAAAAAAACACACATGCAAATTTAGAAGAGTGAAAATGTATATCTCTAGCTTGCAGCAAGCAGATATGTAATGACTGATATCTTGTTTGAGACACAATAAATATCATGTGACAATTTCAACCTTTTTGCTCCTCCCTTTTCCCCTTGATTTTGAATAATAAGTTTTAATAAGTTTTTAAATAAGTTTTAATTGGAGTTTTACAGTGCCAAAGGCCAATATTTATTCATGATGATGATGATGATGATGGTGATGGTGATAGTAGAGACAATATGTTACTGACAATCATCTCAACGACTGAAATAATTGGAAATGTATATTCAGCGTCAGTTTGGTTGCGTCTTTTAGATCACTTTGTCGGAAGGAAATGAAATTTAACTTCTCATTTCAATTGTATACGTCAGAGGCCTAGTTCAAGCCTTACTGAGCTGAGCGTGTGCATGCACAGAAAGTTCTGAAACACTAAGGCTCGAACCAAACAGAATTGTGAATATTTTAAATTTATATGTATATTAGAATATAAGCTGTTTCAAATATATTTGTATGGTAATTAGCTGTTTCTAATTTATTTGTATATTACAAGATATGTTGTTTCTAATTCATTTGTATATTAGAATCTATTATGTAGTTAAAAGAACATTTATAAGCATATCAATAACGAAAGATTTAGAGCCTTAGTATAGTACTTTTCACACTCAACAAACTTTATATGCAAATAAAAATAACGACACAGTATGTAATAATTCTATGGCATGTATATTTGCTGCTGCACGTAGCAAAATATATTTTAATCGCTTCGTACATTTTATTAGCGCATTCAGTGATCTATGCCTTTAGATGTTCGATTTTTACTGAGTAATTAACGCTTTACTATACACTTGAGAGCTTTTTTATCATTCAATAACGAATTTACTGAAAGTAATAGGATGCATTCTATGCTGTACAGTTTCTTGTATTTCTTCAAACTATGTAATTACTTGAATCATAATTATACTTTGTGAAACTTGCTTGACATTTTATGAGAAACATTGATTTATTTGCTGATAAGTGTTCATGTTTGCAGTAATCACTAATATAAAAATGTGTTGGGGTATTTCTAACTACCGTATTTGCCGGTGTATAAACCGCACCTGTGTATTAATTGCACCCCCGAATTTGGGTTGTCATTGAAGAGGAAAAAACTTTTTCTAGATAATAAAACTGTGCTGGGAATCATAGCACTATAATCAAATTCCATGATTTCCCTCTCACTTATGTAAACTTTAAGTACACAAAACAACAACAGCAACAGCACAAGTCACATACTTGTTTCTGATTGGAGTAAAGCCCATCAAGTTTTTCACTCCACATAATATACTGATATTATAGCCATATGTGGTATTTTCCTGAAATATGTTTCTCTATCTCTGTGTATTAACTGCTCCCCCCTTTTTGCAAGTTCTTCTGTATGGAAAAAGGTGCGGTTAATACACCAGCAAATACGGGTACACATCAATTGTGTATTTTTTCTTGTTTATACTGAAATGTTTTACTTGAATTTTATTGTCACATATTGTCTAATGTTTTGCATCAATTGAACGAAGCATTCCACGTCTAAGAATTTTCGCTGTTTTTGTTTTTTACTGCCGGTGCAACGAATTAGTATTCTATCTCACAGATTCCCACATGTACAGATATATACATTGTATGTCAAGAAACTTGCTAAATCTCTTTAAATCTGGTCTATACAGTGACTGCATTTGTGTTCATAGGAGAAAATAATACAACTGTGGTTTTAATCAAGACCACCAGATTCAAACCTTGTCCTAGGATTCAAACGTTGTACAATATGTTGTGACTGTAGTTTTACTTACATCGATATTACTTGAATTTCAGCAAATATCTGCAAAATTTTTTTTTTTTTTTGTTTGCGTTACACATTTACATGTTTATTCATTCATGATGTTAATTTTTAAGGATGTTTTCTTGAAATAAGTAACAGATCATTTAACTTTGAGATACTTTAACAATACTCAACACTACATGAAGCTGCGCTTAATATTCTCTATTTTTTTCCTATAGTGAACATATAAATGCATTTTATTTTATTTAAAATTTGTTTTGTACTTTACATGAAGCAACTATGATTTTTTATATTACTTTTACTTTGTATATTTTGCAACTGTAAATTTTCTTCTTTAAACCAGTATTTTGATTTATTTTCTACATGAACTTCTGTTCCCACTTATTTATTTTTCAAATCTGTGCAATCTGTTTTCTTTCTTCCTCAGCGGTATCCATGGATACCAATCTTTGACTTCCTGTGCACTCAGTTTTGAATTACTATCAGATGTTAGAATTAATTAATTGTCAGTTGTTATAATTTTATGCTCCTGGAATTACTATACATGTAGATATCACTCATTTTTGTGTGTGTACATGCTTCCAAATCAATTCTGTATATGATAGCACCACACCCCTATCCCTAGGCCACTGTAATTGTCACTGACATAGATCTGATAGGCCCTGTTTCATAAATGTGTTCCCTATTGTTATTGTTGTGGGTGTCTTATCATTCTAACTACTATGGTATTACACATCAATAATGGCTCATGTTTATTGGCTGCTGACACAATATAGTTACATTAATTGAACATTTACAACAATTAGTAAAGTTTGATGAAACAGGGCATTGCTGTTAGCAGTTTCTTTTGATCAGGGGGCCCTTTTCATACAAACTTTTCCAATTATAAATGTCCAATTCTTGTAACTGCTGTTTCAACAGCCAATCAACATCAAGGATTTAAAGCTGTTGCTATGGTGGTTACAATAATTAAGACACTTACAACAATTGGAAAAGTTTGATGAAACAGGCCCCTGGCCTGGGGGGTTATCTATGCATTTAATCATCTCTCAAATCTATGCCAGTGGTTTTAGCTAGTTGCACTGCACTGATATAAATACAATCATTTACGTTTTGCTGATAAGCAAACAAGACGCACCATGTGTAGATCAATGAACAAACTATGCAGTCGAACAAAAACATGTCATTACTCAGCCATCATCAGCTACCATAGGAGTACAAATTGAATTTACAGTATCATAATATTCATTTTTAATAATATTCATTCTATCCTTTATTATCCTGTCCTAAAGAATATACCCAGTTTATGTATATATTATTATTTTTTATTGTGTAATATCTCAGAAGAAAAGAAACAGACCTGAAATAATTGTATGGTGTTCTTTTTTTTTCCGGCATCAATTATTCTTCCTATCCCACCCCACCCCTGCAAATTCATAGTGAAATGTGTCCAAGTCGGGTATTATTGTTCTCGTTTCATCATTTGTAAGGTGTCAAGTATTTTGTGCATGACACATAAAATTGCTACCGAACAGTGCTGGACACTACGCATACTTTAAAAGTGAAAATCTTTATCTCATTTTATTCATCGTTGGTGTGAGCAGATTTATATACACAGACCAAATATTGGTTGAATACACAAAGGCCTTCATTTCATAGGTGGATACATGGAAATAAATGGTGAAATAGGGTTAAAAGTGTAGCATTCTTGTGCCTTTTCACTATCGTTTTACTGGCAGCTTTTTTGGAAGGGTTTTTTTTTTTTTTTAATCCCACCTCAACAACTTGGAATAAGATGAAACGATGTCACATTTTAAGCCATTGCGCATATATTATATTACCGTCTCTCACGTTGGTCCATTTACTGCTATCACGGCATATTTGTACCGCAGCTGACTCTGAGTTCCTCCAAATTTCATTCAAGTGATCTGACCCAGTCTATTCTAATCTTTAAATAACAACCGGCCCTGCTGAATTTTGCTTCATGCAGTCTTGGGGAAAATCAGTACAGAAATCATATCTGTTTATTTAACACATGTTAGCTGAACAATTTTATGAAATTTACTCAAAATTCTGAGGGAACTCAATACCTGGAAAAATGGCCCAGGTCTTGGAAGAGCAGCAACAAGGATTGTACGCATGGGCATCGATACTTACATAATACCTATTCATCAGGGGGGGGATGAATGAATAGATCACCCCCCCTGATGAATGGGTATCAATTACAGATCAACGCCCATGATTTTACGGTATGATTATTTTTCTTTATAAGTTGACCATGAAGCATGATATCCAATAATAAAAAAAAAACATTTACAAAATACTTGCATTACTTACAAAAATTACTGATTACTATTAATGACTAATGAATGCTGGATCAAGCACGTGTATTCGTAAGTTTGCAGGTTTTGATTTCTAGAGAGGATTCGAGAGACAACTCAATTTATGCATAATATACTCTTGGCTTAAACTTAAGTCATTGCATCTATAATTCACATAGTCATTGTGGTATTGGAAACAAATGCTTTATAGCGGGTATATTAGGAATATTGTCTTGACTGAGTTCTATTAGATATATTCCAACTAAATCTCATAAAACACTTTTAAATATTTACTTAGTATATGATGACACACGCGGTACCCCGGGGTACCGCGTTGTGTAGCGCCATCTAGCGTCCAACCGTACCGCAGCTATTGCGTTGTGCATGCAGTGCAGCGCGCGATTGTATGCACGCTATACCCACAGTACAGCCCTAAAAATTAAATAAATAATTAAACAAAATGGCGGATTTTCGTCTGGTACCCCGGGGTACCATTTATGTCATCATATGCACAGAATGGCATATGCATGATAGCAAAGTATCAATAGCTATCTCTATATCAGGGTCTCTAAAGAGCTTACACAGGGAAAGTAACTTGTTTAAAGAGGGGTTTCTTATTCGAGCCTTTTATAATGAGGTTCCATAAAATCTGTATGATAAAAAATGGTTCGCTACATTTCCCAATTCATATATTTGTTGCAATGAAAATGCATTTTCTAATTTGGTTCATGTATTTAATTCTAGTATTGTATAAAAAATGAGTATTATATACCCTTTGACCATGTTTCTCTTAATTATTTTTCTACTCGCATTTATGTACATGTATAATATTATGTATATTGTGGAAGCTATGATGGTTGTTCATGATTTACACGTTTAGTGTTTGGCTAGAACTCAGGGTAAGGAAAGAAAAAACAACAATAACCAAATTAGATGCAAGTGGTCTGAATTATGCCCGGTACATGTATGTTTTATTGCACTAAAATGTGTATCAACCTCAGTTAAAAGATATGAGAAAGTGCCGTGAATATATGTAACTGAAAACTGATGAAAAAAATGCAATACTTTTTCAATTTCTGAAAACCATGTGCATGCATGCAAAGGGTTTTAATGTACATGATATGGGTGTATATTCAACAAATAACAAGGTATGATTCGAAGAACAAGTCATAATTATTACGATAATGTAACAAAATTTAACTGAAGAACCAGTTTTATTGTGGTTTTTATTAGCCTATAAGCAAGTACTGTAAGCGTTGTGATTTTCGCGCGATTAATATTTCACGCTGAGCGACACAAAAACACATTCGCGGCTTTTAAATTTCGCGGCCGAGCAAGTGTTCACACGCATTGCAAATCACGCATTTATATTTGCGGACGCTGACTTCAGCGCGAAATCCGCACAAATTAATGCACCGCGAACATTACCACGTTTACAGTACCTGTTTGTGCAGTTTATTTTTAGGGAAAGAAAAAGCAAAACAAAAAATTGAACAACATAATATTTAGCTATTGTACAAATTTGAATCGGAATCTCTTCAATTATTTTTTTCTCTATAGCATAGTCTTGACTATTTGATGGGAGGAAGGAGAGGAGGGGGGGGGGGGGGGCATGCCATTTAATAGGCTTTATTTCTTTATTTTCAAAGAATGTTCACAAAATCATGCCTTTCTCCTTGTTTTTGTCAATTTATTGGGGGACAAATTAATTTTGTAACAGACAACTCAGTACTGATCGAGACCACTGTACTGTAGTAAGATACTGTACCAGGTCAGATTTTTTTTTAATGACATCTAAAAAGTCTGGTGAAATTTTAAAAAGATTTGTCTATATAATAGGAATATGGTGTGCTACATGTATGTACTAAAAGAGGTTGGCAATTATAATATCGTCGGGTGAGTGTGAGAAGGGCGTTCAGTCGTTTTTGGCTAAATTGAGTTATGCATACCATCTTGTAGCTCGGAGTCTCCTCATCTACGTCATGCGACATTTTCAGATACTAATGTCTTAATTTGGGGAATATTTTACATCAAATGATCAAAAAGAGAGTTATAGTACATTTAATTTCTAAATGGCTTTCAAACCTTAAATATGAATATCTCCGAGGTACAAAAAGTGACTTAGTGCCCTTCTCCTCAAACAATGATATCAAGTTGGCAGAGGGGCATACATTTGTGGTAAATTGTGCCATGGATTAAAGTGCAATGAGCATTGAGGCTGCGGTATGCTCGTTTTTAAATACAAGATGTACATTTTTAGTAGTTTAAAACGACTATAAACAGTCAAATATTTATACAAAATCATTGATATGAACATTTTATTTATTTGTCTATTATACTGTACGTGTACTATGTTTATTCACACTTTATAGTGAGTGTTTTGTATATTCTCGGATCTAACTGAAATCTTTAGTATGTTTAATATATATATATATATATATATATATTTATCGAAAACTCATGTTTCAATGTTATCTGTATAAAGTTTGGACAACTTATCCTTGTTTTGATTTGTAGGTACATATGGAAACAAATCAGTGACCTGTATAATTTATGTTGTCATATGTTTATATGACATTTTTTATTGAGACAGAATATTTTTGAAATTTGATGTACAGTGAAACCTCGTTATAGGGAGCACCTTCGGGCCCACTGAATTTACCTTGTTGTATCAGATATCTTGTTGTATCAGGGCTTAAAAATAATAAAAATACATAGAACCTGAACCTGTGAAAAAGCTTTGCTATATCAGGTACCTCGTTATAAACATAGTTCGTTATAAAGAGGTTCCACTGTATAAATATTGCCTTCTGCAAGAAAAGCCAGTGGGGGGTATTCGATGCAAAAGTACAATAACCCCACCAAAAATTTGATCTTTTTGGGTAGATGTATCTACTGATGAAACTGACCAGAAATAAATTAAATGAATGAAAAGAAGCATAACAAAGTATTCAGTCTTGCTAGGATTCATGATCTCCACTATCATGTATATATCCACTTCATTCTCTGGTAGTATATATTCCAGACAGTAACTGCTGTACGGATGAAACTCCTGCCAGTTGAGTTAGTTCTTGATGTAGATTCTCCGAGAACGTGACTTGGCATTGACACACTGGTGCAAGTTGCGCGTCGTCGTATGAGGTAGGGTTGAGGCAGCATCGCATTCAAGTCTGCCGAAGGACACATACCGGTGTCATATTGTAGAGGACAGCAGCATAATAACTCTGTAACCTTTCCACTAGTACAAAGTGATCTAAATTTGTTTTGAATGACATCTAAAAAGTCTGGTGAAATTTTTAAAAGATTTTTACCAATTTTCATGAAAATGGGGTTTTAATTCGTTACCTTTTTTCTCTCAAAAATGATTACAGAAAATTGGGCTCTGAGGGAACTCTTTATGTACAACAGGGTTTTGATTCAAGCGGTGTTCTATTGCAACCGTAGAGAGGTTCGTGTGTGCTAAATGAAATACAACTACAACTACTTGGTTTATTTTCAGGACAATGATTTGTAAAAACATATAGTAGTATAATGTGTATAAAGTGCTTTGAATTAGCTCTCTTTGTTTTGTTTTTTTCTACAAAAATTAGTTTTGAGACATTCCTTTCTTTTTCCATTCCATATCAAATGCTTATTTTATTTGTACGAAATGAATCTCTTTTGAGATGTCTAGAATACAATATCAGTCTATGTATATATTGTTTTTAACACTGCGTCAAGAAGACTTGTATTTAAACAAAATAGAATTACAAATGCATACAATGAAAACATTAGAATTGATTACAAATTGTAATGTACGTACTTTCATCGATTGACGCTGCACTGCTATTACATCAAATAAAACTAAGCATGGTCTTTCTTTATTTATTTTGTGTTATGCGTGCTTTGTTGTATTTGTTAACGAAATGGATGCCCCCGCCATTTATATGAGCATAGTCACATTTTACCTTTGACCTAGCGTCCCTTTAAATCTAATCAGTTCATTGGGTCCTCAAGATAATTGGTTATACATGTACCAAGTTATATGGCAATCTGTCAACCAAATCTAGATAGCTATTTTTTGCATACAATGAGCCCTGTGACCTTTGACCTCATGACCCCAAAAATCGAATCACTTCATTATCTCATTAAGATACATTCATGAACCAAGTTTCATGACAATAAGTCAATTGGTTCTTGAAATATCGTGATAACAAGCTATTTTTGCATATGTAATGAGCCTTGTGACCTTTGACCTCATGACCCACAAATCTAATCACTTCATTTGCTTCTCAACATAGATGCATAATACATGTGTGGTGCATATGTGTGTGTGTGTGTGTGTGTGTATGTATGGGTATGCTTGTGGGCGAATGTGTGTGTGTATGCATGTGTCTATTTATGTGGGTGTATGTGTGTTAGAGTCATTTGTCATGCGTGCAGTGTGTTTGTTTGTGTGTGTGTGTGTGTGTTGGTGCATGGAATGTGGATAATGCTCTGTGTACACATATCAAGAAACAATTTTACACAAGATAAAAAATAAAAATTGTGTAAATAAAATCATAAACCATAGAAAACTTGAACAGACACATCCATTATTTGTATTCAAATTTATTAGAGAAAACACAAAAGAAATCTACCATTGGGTAAGTATTATTGTCACAAATCAAAATAATGTAATGGTTTATATTGTTTACTCTCTCATTCAACATGTGCAAGTTGATCCCAATCTAAGCCTAGAAACAGGGAATCATTAGAAAGGCAAGACTTAAACAAAGAAACCAGAAATAATACAGTGTCTTCCATGTGTTTCCAGAAATTACACTTTAAATTTCTTTTTACATCTTTAAATTAATGACCAATTACCCAATTTTTAAAACAATTAGCATGAACAAAGAGATTTTCTATTACTATGTTTACTACATGTACATGTAAATGAATCACTAATGGTATCATTTTAAATGCAAAGTTGATTTTAAAAATGAAATGTTAAAATAAAGAACGATTAAAGGGATTTAGTAACTTTGTTGACATGTGCAAAAAGTGATGAATGGTTGATGCAATGTATACTGTTGTTATCTCATATGTCCACAGGGTATTGTGTGAAAATTTCAAGTCAAATGGACATTGCATGGCCAAGTAATGAGCGAAAATGCAAAGTCATATTGGGTGATATTCACTAACTCACTGCATTCACTTTGTACAGGGATGAAAAACTCGCCCGGAGTTTTTCTTATCTGAATAATTCGATCGTACATATCTTTGTAACAAAAGGGAAATTTGAAAAACCAAAACCTGTCCCATGATTTTATTGTTAATACGAATACAACAAGGTATGAAGGAACCGCTAGAATTAAAATTTTATTTTGAGGATTTGGACAATGTTACTAAGTCCCTTTAACCCTGAATGAAGCAAACATTACCCCAAAATTATTGTGAAGAAATTCAGATTCTACAAATTTAATTAAACCAGAAAATCAAATGATTACAAATCTTCTGAATACATGTCTATATTGCTTTTTGGCTGCATGTTCCATTATCATGTTTATATTTACAGTCTGTCAGCAAAAAAAAAAGATAACTAGTATTCTTCAGTGGTGGTTAACCAAATTATTGAAAACAATCATTATATTCTTATTGGAGAGTGCAAACTTAAAGTTTAAATATCGTAGTGCAACAAACTTAATGTAAACTTACATCTTTGACAGAATGCATATTACATTTTAAAAACATATTGTTCATACTAACGGCACCAAAATACTAATCTACCAACTTGCTCAGTTCTGCTAAAAATAAAGAGTTACTCTCAATTAAATATACATTTCGTTGCAAAGATTTGCCATTACACCCAGTTTCTCACCTAACATTAAGGATACACACAATTTCCCAACATAAATTCATTAAATAGTTACTCACTTGTCATCCTTTATACATGTACCTGATAAAGGCATACTAAATTCTTGTCACACATGATTGCATAATGATGTTACAGCACAATACAATTTAAAGACAAACTGTGGAGGATTTTCAAGCTACTGTAATTTGAAGAAACAAAAAATGATGTAAATCTGATAAATAATGCAGTCCATGAAGTTTTCCATGACACTCTTCATGTATGTACATCACTTGAAGCAGAAGTTTATGGCACTGCACACGATACTTTGTGGACCTTAAAGGGGACCACCAGGCAAAGGACAACACGTTACTATATGTTTTGGTACCGTTTTGTGATATCAAATAGATACCCAACATTTTGCAAAGGGTTGTGTAATTCATAAACAAAGCAATTAATTTCCACCACTTACGGAACCACGGCTATCTCGTGGTTCCACACGGGGCAGACATTTGCGAGTGCGCCAATGCAATTCACGCGTACGTCAATAGAATCCCGGATGATTCGTTCGCTCTGCATAGAGCGCCGCTGGCTCCACTCGCATAATAGTCTGCGCATTCAGACCGCATGACCGCATGGCTGAGAATGGTGATGCGTTTTCCAATTATATATTTTTTCTGAAAACATATTTTTGTGAACTTATTGAAGGAATGGAATACTAAAGATGTGACCTTTCTATAAAAAGATTATTATTTTCGGGTGGTGGTACCCTTTAAACTTCTTCTTTCAAGACAAATAATGTGCAAGATAAAATTCAACATTATTCAACCTTCACATCATTTATCTGAATTTCATCGACTTTCACACTTGTGTTAATAGCTTGATTTGACTGCATCGATTCCAGTTTACTTGAAAAATCTTCCCCCTTTCCCTTCACTCTGAATCTGCCAGTCTTGCAAATCTGCAGCATATAGCATTATAAACACAATGGACAATGCATGTGTTGGCGTGTCAACAAATACATGGGAACTGTGCATTGTCTATGTATTGCCTGCGACACACAACGGTATGGTTATGTGCATTTGAGTGGTTGAGGTCATGAATTATTCCAATCTACAAGCTGGCACTCACTGGTTTAATACATGTACATGTATACAAAGTCAATTGTACATAATGACAACATGTCAAATGCCATCTCTAGAATAAAAACAAAAATCATGCTCAACTTAATATAAGATTTGAAGAAAAAATAAGAAAAAAACATCAAAAGATCTGTTATAAAGCTTACACATAATAATAATATATCATATCATCTCTAGAAACAAAATGAACCTTGGATTATTGGATTAGAAAAATATCAAATAAAGAGAAGATGAAAATTAACTGAAGTTTACGAATAAACATATATATGTTGTTTTGGTAATGTATTTGCCTACAGTGTTTCTTATTATATACATGTGCAATAAATTATCAACATACCTAATGGAAGTATAGATGAATCAATATGTCCATACAAGAACTAATGGAAATATAAAAATATATCTTTTCCCCACTCAAACATGACAACCTTCGTTCATACCTTCTGTAAAAGCTTTTGAAGTGTACTGCTTTATGAAGGAAATAGAAAATGTATTGGTAAAGAAATTAATTGATGAATCAAAATTGAAAAGATGATGTTCTATATGGATTTAAATCATGCATGAAGTACTGATACAATAAATAAGTATCTTGCTAAATTCATTCAACTCAAATTAGATATATAAATACATGTTTATAGCTTACAATAACAATTTAGAAATATTTGACAGTTATCTCTTATTCCACCAAGCAAAAAAGAGAAAGGGAGAATTAGCAAATGCGATAATCTAAGATGAAAATCGAACATATATATAATCAAATTTACCTTCTTCAACAATGTACTTGTTATAGATTACAATTAAATGTATGCACATACATGTAATATAAATGCAAATGTAATATGTACATGTATACTAATTGATAAATTAAACAAAAAACAATATAAAAATATCTTCTTCATCAAAAAGATCACCAAATTTATACAACATATTAATACTCTCCTCTAGAAAATGCAAATGTACATGTGTTATTTTGTTGAGCATAGTATCTGATAAAATTGCAATGTTTGCTAATAATCAAAGAACAAAATGTCCAAACTCTCAGTTTTTACTAGTATCTGCCGTGATATAAGATTGACCTTTAATACACAAGGAAGGCACATGGATATTGCTTTCCTTCAAAAAGTTCAAAATCATGTTATTTTAAGAAACAAAATCAGAAAATATGTTAATTGTTTGTATTGTATATATTCAAATCTACATCTTGATCTACTATCAGTAAGGTATCATTTAAAAGACAATATTTTCCACTATATGATAGCTTTATCATCGTATAGCTTTATGTCAAAAACTTATACAAAATAGCTTTACCCTTTTTTTGCAGTATGACACCACTTTTTTTTTTTTATATCACGCATAAATGCATCTCAAATGATTTTCCATAACAACCAAGCAAGAGACCTACTAATGGCACAAAACAAAATATATTTACTCTGAAGGGATATGCATGTACAACTAGTAAGCTGAGAAATTAGCAAGGTCATTACTACAAATGAAATAAACTACACCAAAATTTTCAAAATTGTGTGGCTTTTTTGTGTCTACAAATGGACTTCCCCATGCTTCAAATTATGAGACCAAATAAAGATGACAATCAAAATCAGATTGAGATAAAATAGACTTGGAAATATAGGTTACCATTTTGTAAACATATAAATGTGACAGCAAGACTGCTACATGTATAATGATGATGTCATTTTCACAGTATTAATTACAGTAAGACACTTTTGGTCACATTGCTATTCCACGGTCGCCATATGATATCTAATGATGAGCATAGAATGTTACAAATAACAAAAAGAAACTGGGAAAGTATCATTCTGGCTGCATTAACACTGACTTTTAACAAGGGGACTGGAAGGATTTTGATAAGGATTTGATGAAGGATTTGATAAGGATTTGATGAAGGAACTGATAAGGATTTGATGAAGGATTTGATAAGAATTAGATGAAGGATTTGATAAGGATTTGATGAAAGATTTGATAAGGATTAGATAGAGGATTTGATAAGGATTTGATGAAGGAATTGATAATTTGATGAAGGATTTGATAAGGATTTGATAAGGATTAGATGAAGGATTTGATAAGGATTTGATGAAAGATTTGATAAGGATTAGATAGAGGATTTGATAAGGATTTGATGAAGGAATTGATAATTTGATGAAGGATTTGATGAAAGATTTGATAAGGATTAGATAGAGGATTTGATAAGGATTTGATGAAGGAATTGATAAGGATTTGATGAAGGATTTGATGAAGGATTTGATAAGGATTTTGAAGGATTTGATGAAGGATTTGATAAGGATTTGATAAGGATTTGATAAGGATTTGATAAGGATTTGATAAGGATTAGATGAAGGATTTGATAAGGATTAGATGAAGGATTTGATAAGGATTAGATGAAGGATTTGATAAGGATTTGATGAAGGATTTGATGAGGATTTGATAAGGATTAGATGAAGGATTTGATGAAGGATTTGATAAGGATTAGATGAAGGATTTGATGAAGGATTTGATGAAGGATTTGATAAGGATTAGATGAAGGATTTGATAAGGATTTGATGAAGGAATTGATAAGGATTTGATAAGGATTTGATGAAGGATTTGATGAAGGATTTGATGAAGGATTTGATAAGGATTTTGAAGGATTTGATGAAGGATTTGATAAGGATTTGATAAGGATTTGATAAGGATTTGATAAGGATTTGATAAGGATTAGATGAAGGATTTGATAAGGATTAGATGAAGGATTTGATAAGGATTAGATGAAGGATTTGATAAGGATTTGATGAAGGATTTGATGAGGATTTGATAAGGATTAGATGAAGGATTTGATGAAGGATTTGATAAGGATTAGATGAAGGATTTGATGAAGGATTTGATAAGGATTAGATGAAGGATTTGATAAGGATTTGATGAAGGATTTGATGAAGGATTTGATAAGGATTAGATGAAGGGTTAGGAACATTATAAAGGAACATTATAAATAAATACAAAAAGTCTATAATATTTTACATTTTGAAGAAATCATGTATAATCAACTAGAAAATTGAATTACAAATAAATCAAACAAGACAAAATGTAAACCAAAGTAAACCTTCAAGTCTACTTCAAGGGTTAGATTACTGGATGGAGGAGTGTATGACAAAGCACTAACAAAATATTCAAAAATATACAGCTATTAATAGTGACGATAACCCATTCAAAAATAGCACCCCAAAGTAAAAGAACACTGATAACCCCAACTATGACAAAAACTCTTACCAATATGTGACATCCAGCTAGACGTCTTGGAGTCTGCAATAGAGGGGAAGGAAAGTGCAGAATTCCTGTCACTTCTAGTTGTATATTTCCTTCTGGGTATCACGCATAATGGAAACAATCAATGTTTTTGAAACCACTATCAACTGTGTTTGACTGAGAACTGGAGGCTACCATGTTTTCTAACTGTACCATACACCGTATGAAACGTCATCTGAGCGCATCTGAGCGTGCAGTAACAAAAGCGGGTTGTGTAACCACTGTTGTTGAAATATGTCGCTATGTCATAGGTTACGTAACCAACACATAGCTACATTACTAAACTGTTGTTTGGAGCTAAACCTCTCCTGCTTGCTGCACTATTCACAACAACAAATTGTTTTTGCTGGCCGATTCCTCCCTCCATTTACCAGCAAATGAAAAACAAACTTTCGTTAATGTGATCCACAATTAATATAATTTGATAATCAATACCAACTCTGTTATTTTGAAGACCGCAAAATGTAGAATTTTTTTTTCTTTTTCTAAGTCTCTTTTCCATAGCGAGGCGGGAATAGGATATTGCGCAATAGTAAACTGTACAAAAGGCAGGTATAGCTACACCATATTTACGTAAATAGCGTGTAACTTGTCCAGCTGACTGGACCATTTACTTAGGTAGATGTGATGTAACCCACTTTTGTAAGTGCACACTCAGATTTCAAGCATTTCCTTCCCCTTTAACAAACCAGGTTAACCTTCTTAAAAGAAAAGATATTTGTTTTTACTCATGGCAATGTTTATAAAGCAACACATGGCAGAAGTACGTTTCACATAGATAACGAAAACATGTTCAATGCATATATAAACTTCTTTCTTCAGTTACCCCGCACAAAATTCACTAATGACTGCAAGTTCAATTATGTTCATTATGATCAATCCCATTTTTAAATATCTACAAAAATGACTGAACATCTTCATTATATTAATTAAGATCGATCCCATCCTTAGATATATAAAAAAACAAAAAAGCGAGTCTTAATAATCCCTTATTGCAAGCAAGCCTCATAAAGTCTGAGCGTTCCCATTCTTTGATGTGCTCACTTCCAGTAGCGTCTCCTCTTCGTCGTCCATATCGTCGTGGAGGCGCTGCAGCTTGCGGTACTCGTAGTCCTCGCTGTCGCTGCTGCTCGTGTCTTGGCCGCTGCACCACGAGAAGTATCCGTGGTCGACGAACTGCAGCAGGCCGAAGACGAAGAGGAAGAGCAGGAGGCAGGAACAGCAGAGCACAGCAATGTATCCACCCAGCACCAGCCCACTGGTGGTATGGAAGACACTACCTCCATTGTGTAACCCCGTCGGCACCAGGCAGTAGCTGTCGCTCTTCTCCAGGTGCTCGGCGCAGTCCACGCAGTTGCCGTTGTCGGGGCCGAAGCACGTCTTGCAGGCATTGTGGCATGCCTGGCACTCGTGGATAATGGTCTCGTTGATGGCCTCCGAGATCAGGTACTCCCCTGCGGTGCAGTGGAACGGTCCAACGTGGCTCTTGATGGGGTGGGGCTGGGTGCCGTAGAACAGCAGCGTCCACTCGTGAAGCAAGCCTGGAGCAAAAATGAAACATGGAGAAACATGTTTTGGGATAAATATATTAATAGAATATTATTTGTAAGATGGAAAGAATATTTGTAGAATAATAACATCATTTGCAGGATAGAAGGGATTATTTGTACAATGGAACGATTAATTGTTAGATGGTATATTTGTATATTTGTAAAACCTGAGAGGTGGAAGCAGGCATTAATGAAACAGTCATCAGTTTATTTTATTGATTCATTTGCATATCGCTTATTTCTCTGTTTGGGTAGGGCCAGGGGGTGGGCAGAGGGAGTCTGGTACTTGTACTCACCAGAGTGTACTACACTACCATGATGCTCAATCTCAAGCAGCCATTCCCCCTGTGGGTTCTCCCCCCACGTGTGAGTCGTCAGGAAACCCCACGACTTGAAGCCCTTCTTGGAGTGGTCATTTCGTCGCAGCGGCAACAACACGGACCTGGTGTTGGACGGAGAGATGAGCGTGATGGTGAGCTCGCCGCGCTGAGGGAAGTCCAGCGTGATGCGCGACACTGTGTGCTCCAGGAAGCGCACATGTTTCTCAGGGGTCTCCTGGCAACCCGTGGTCTGGATCCGAGTCACCAGCTTGCTGTTACCGTTGATTGTCCTTCAGATAAAAAACACGAATGGATTATTAAGCTTCGGCTTGTCCATTGTCTGGATATTTATAGAATGTGGAGAATTGATTAATTATAATTTGTACAGCTGCCACATTTGTCCTTCCATGCTGCTTTTAGTTATTAAGATAAATGTAACATTTCTATGTGTTATTTTTCCCTTGAATTCATTAATCATTGTTTGCAGATTTTTACTTCAATAAAGTTTTAAAAAAACAAAAAACAAGCGTACTCACTTTTACCCTCTGCAAAGATGATTTGTTTAAATACTCCAGATATGAATCATTTCATCATTCTTATCACATTCTGGAACCACAAACCAATGATAAACTTTTGTCATTAACTTTGTAATTATCATCATCAATACCATATCAATTTGTATTTATTATCATTAATATCATCTAAATGTCATCATTTGCTCAAAATAAATCAGAAATCTACTTACTTCCTTCCATCGCCGAGTCCTTCCATGGCGCAGACTCGCTGATCTGGGACAGTGGTCCAGTTCCTGGCTAGCGTTACCATGGCGCCCGCATCCATCAGACCAAAGCCATAGTCATGGCTCACTGAGAAGAAAGATGTACACAAGAAGTGAAAACATTTGAAAACACTGACACCTACATACACTTCATCCAATATTAAACAAACTCAGTGTATTCATTTATAGACACCATAATTGAACAAAAAAATAATGAGAAGTAAATAGTAAATACAAATATGCCTACCAAACTCGAAATCTAAACATTTCAAAATGTTCACGGTTTTGCAGATTCTATTGAAGGACGAGAAAAGTTTCCAAAGTTTGCTGAGGAACTTCAAATAATTTTAATCTAATTACATAAGCCTACACAAATCTTTTACAAATGTTACTATTTTTTCTCTTACAATTACAACCATTGAAAGTTTCTTTGAAGCTACCATACCTTTGTGGCCTACTCCGTTCTCTTTCCAGTCACCAGTTTTAAGGTTGCCTGGCCGTGCTGTCATCACTATAATATGCTGCATGTCACGCCACGTTATGTTGGGGCTGAAGAAAAAAAGAATTCCACGAAAATAAATTTTTGTATGATTCAGTTTATTTATTTATTTATTTTTAAAATTCATTTTGTTAGTGTTATCCACTCTTTTATTGACTTTATATTTCTTATCACATTTTTGTTATCTTCATTCCTTAATTTTCTTTTCTCACTGATTTGTATGTATCATGTTCTGTTTTTTGTTCAAGGTAATCATGAAGCTGCGTCATAATCATCAACATTATTTAATTATTTTTATTATCAGTAGCAATACAATATCCTCAAGTTATCAGTATTATTATCTTTATTATTATCCTTATGGTCATCACCATCACCATCACCAACACCAACACCAACACCATCACCGCCACCATCACCAACACCAACACCAACACCAACATCAACACCATCACCATCACCGCCAATCACCATCATCATCATCATCATCACCATCGCCGCCACCATCACCATCACCATCACCACCACCACCACTGCCACTATTACCATCACCATCATCATCATTACCCCTACTCACTTTGCTTCTAGAGCCAAGGCACATATACCAGCCGCCAGGGGGGCCGATGCTGAGGTCCCGCTGTGGGAGTCTGTACACAGCTTCCTCAGGTCAGTGGTTACCTGAAGACAGATTGAGAAACAAATTGAAAACAAATTGAAAAGCGCAAAAACCTTTTGACAACTGCTTATCTACTCAAATTACTGCATTGTAAATTGGGGGTGTAGGTAGCCTGACCTTCTTGATAACTAATTAAAGGCTATGATACGAAAGTTGACAACAGTTCCCAGAAGATAAGATAAGCTTATTTTTGTTTTTTAATCTTTGCTCGGTCATTAATCATTGTCATAATTTGGGAATGCAAAGCACAAGTTGGTGGTGAAAAGAAAAAAAAAGAAAGGAATTCATGTAAATCACATGTACATCACGTACAGTGTCCATGTCTACATATATTTAAATCTCTCTGCAACCTGCCACTATGTCTAAAAAAAGAACTTTAATTTTTGTATTATTTTTTCTTTCTTCATCTGACAACTTGTTCATGTACCTACCACTTGTTTCTCACAACTGTTGCCATTGCTGTATGTTGTAGCAAGTGTTGTTGCACAAGTCTCAGAGTACCATACTACATTTCACTCTCAATGAGATATATCTTGTATATGTTGGGACACATAACATAGACAACTTGTTTCTCTGCCACTGATGCATGTTGTTGGAAGTGTCAATGCACAAATCGTAGAGTTCGACACCACCACGTTTCACTTCTTAGAGATGTACAATTGGCGACTTCTTTCTCTACAATCTACCACTGCCACTGAGACTACCTCACAGAGTACCACACCACTTTTCAATCTCAATGACATGTAACGTTTTTGTGTTATGGCAATAATATGGACAATTTCTTTTCTCTACAATGTACCACTTGTTATTTGCCAGTGCTGCCACTGCTGTAGGTTGTAGCAAGTGTCGAGGCACAACTCCAAAGAGTACCACACCACGTTTCAATCTCAATGACATGTAATGTTTTTTGTGTTATGGCAATACTATAGACAACTTTTTTTCTCTACAACCTACCACTTGTTTCTCCCCACTGCCGCCACTGCTGTACGTTGTAGCAAGTGTTGAGGCACAGGTCTCAGAGTACCACGGCACGTTGCCCTTCTCGCTGACGCTGCTGACTGATATTGTGAAGATGGAGTTGGTGTAGCCGTCGCAGCCGCAGCTATCCTGCGATCGTCCGCCATTGCCCGACGCCCAGATGAAGATAGAGCCTAGACCGTTTCTCCCCTAAACAAGTTTGAATCAAAATAAAAATGTTAAAGATTTAAAGTTTTGGGCATAATTATTATTATTTGTTTTCAATTATGTAATTCAAAGCTGCTGCAGCCGCAACTATCCTGCGATCGCCCGCCATAGCCCGATACCCAGATTCAGATAGAGCCTAGACCGTTTCTCTCCTAAATACACTTCAAACAATATGAGATACTATTAAAGGGTACCACCACCCAAAAATAATATTCTTATTAAAGAAAGGTAACATCTTTAGTATTCCATTCCATCAACAAGTTCACAAAAATATGTTTCCAGAAAGAAAAAAATATATTTAGAAACGCATCACCATTCTAAAGCATGCGTTCATGCGGTCTGAATTACGCAGACTGCTATGTGTGCGGTGAATTGCAATGCGTGCAGAGTGAACGAATTGCCCAGGAATCTATTGTTTACAAACGTGCGCGTGAATAGCTGCATTGGCGCACTCGCAAATGGTTGGCCCGTATGGAACCAGTAAATAGCAGTAAGTGGTGGAAATTAATTGCTTTGTTTATGAATTACACAACCCTTTGCAAAATGTTGGGTATCTATTTGATATCACAAAACGGTACCAAAACATATAATAATGTGTTGTTCTTTTACTTCTTTGCCTGGTGGTCCCCTTTAACATGAATACATGCACCTACATGTATTAAAGGGTACCACCACCCAAAAATAATATTCTTATTATAGAAAGGTAACATCTTTAGTATTCCATTCCTTCAACAAGTTCACAAAAATATGTTTTCAGAAAAAAATATATAATTGGAAAACGCATCACCATTCTCAACCATGCGTTCATGTGGTCTGAATTGCGTAGACTACATGTGCGGAGAGCCAGAGCGCTCTGTGCAGAGCGAACGAATCATCTGGGATTCTATTGACGTACGCGTGAAAGCATTGGCGCACTCGCAAATGCTTGGCCCATGTGGAACCAGGAAATAGCAGTGGTTCCGTAAGTGGTGGAAATTAATTGCTTTGTTTATGAATCACACATCCCTTTGCAAAATGTTGGGTATATATTGGATATCACAAAACGGTACCATAACATGTAATAATGTGTTGTCCTTTGCCTGGTGGTCCCCTTTAAATACCTCCCTAAATTAATAGTGTAACATAATATGATCCACAAGCACATAAGGTATACACTAGCTACATGTACAGCAGCCCAGCGATGCAATGTCTGTATTGATTCCAAACAGGTTGCCATACATTGTAAATTAGAAGTGAATGATATGTTTTTACGCTTATACTTCCATAAAAGTACTACTACAGTAGTTCGAAACATATAACTGAATATTGGCATAGTGAACATTTTTTCTCAAAACAAAATGCTTTAAAAGTTAAAGACAATCCACACAAAATGCAGCATTATAATTACATTATCAATGTGTTTATTGAGGTATTTCCCATTGTGAAATGCTGTTTATATATATGTATTTGTTTAATCATAGGTAGTAAAATGGTCAACTTAATTTGTTAATTCAAAAGAGTCCCAAATCATTATTAAAACTGGGAAGTGAAAACTGCTAAATATCAATAATTAAACATAACTGAAATGGTACCATACAATTTACGTTTATATTTCACACACTAAGCTGGTCATGACAGTCCCAAAGGGGATATCAGCTGTACATATTAAAGGACGCAGTGATCTGGAAGAATAAAAAAATTTCTTATTCCATAGTCGGATATAATTTCAATAAATTAAGGCTTGTCATGCACGGGGATCGTAGAATTCGTCCAACCCCGTTCGAACATCCTAACTAGGCTAGTCTGTGCACACTACATATCACTGAGCCAGTGTGTATATCGTTCCCTGCGCAAGGGGTTTGCAACATGGCACCACTCATCTGATTTACCAATCCAACTAACTTGAATTACAGATATTTGATAATTGGATGGTATGCCAATTTATTTGACAGCCCCAATGGGGATATCAATTGTGCAAAAACATGGTGATTTTTAGCGATGGAAAGTGTGCATTTATGTATGTAGTGATCTAAAGAAATGAAAAGTGTTAAGTTCCAACTTGGGAAATCATTTCAACCAATTAATCAATGCTAAAGGTCAGTAATATCAGATATTTGACAATTGGATGGTTTGCCAATTCATTTGACAGACACAGTGGGGATATCAATTAAGCAAAAATATGGTGATCTTCAGCGAGGGAAAGTGTGCCTTTCACGCCCCTCTACACAGAGCTCAACATGTACATGTATGACAACCACAGTGGGATTTCAATTTGTGACTAGATACTGTATTTGAAATGTTGAAACATAAAAAAAGAGGTGTATATGACAGTCACAGAGGGGGTATCAATTGTTTAGAAATATGGTGATCAGTAGTAATGGTATTTAATGGAAAATGTTAAAAGTTTTACCCTTTCTTCACAGCCATGTGTAATTTAAGTATTACAGTGGGAATTCAGTCCTGTGAATTAATACATCTTACTGGTCAGTAATAGCCTAATATGGGAATACAATACTGCAAAAATGGGTTGATTTGTAGATGAAAGAAGTCCGCCTGTCATCCCTCTACACAGCTCTGAGCATCTTTGCTTAATTACTGATTGAAAGTCAACGATACACTGTTAACTTAAACTGGTGTGACTTTGGACAAAACTTGGTATCATTTTGCTCTTTGAACTGCGAAAGTACTTCTTTTTGAAATATTCAAACTTGAAATATCAAAACTTCTCTATGATCTAATGAACTACTTCTATAAAAAATGATAATATGTAAAGGGAGACATGAAACAAACGTAGACTAGAGTAAAATGCAATTGGTGTACTTTGTGTGCAGGATTGATTGCGAGGTGTATCTGTAGACCAGAGTACTACTATACATGTATGTAACGTGCTATGACACTCAATTTAAAAGCACTTCATCAAGTAGCCATAATAATTATTATCATTACAATTTTCTTTTTAAAGGGAATTAGTAACATTGTCCAAATCCTCAAAATCCAATTCTAGCAGTTCCCTCATACATTGTTTTATTTGTATTAACAATTAAAGCATGGGACAGGTTTTTTTTTCTTTTCAAATTTCCATTTCGTTCAAAAGATATTTACAATTGAAGTGTTCAGATTTGAAATTATCTACGGGACCTTTTCAACCGTGTACAAAGTAAGTGCGATGAGTAAGTAAATATCACTTTGCATTTTGCTCATTTCTCGGCTGAATAACATCCAATTAACTTGAAATTTTCACACATGACTTCCTGGAAATATCAGATCACGCCAATACACATTTTATTAACCATGCATCACTTTTTGCACTTGTCAACAAAGTTACTAGATCCCTTTAAGCTGATGTGTACCCGAGGAGTACCATTAACAAAAGACTTCTCTGTAAACTGTAAAGTGTGAACCTGTGTATAAAGTAGTACCATTTATAAAAAAGGAAAGCCATAGCTTAAAGCTGATTTGCATTTACCTGAGTGGTGCCATCCAGGAAAGCTTTCTTTGCCAGCTTGCCTGGTCCATCAACCGTCTCACCGTCATCGTCAGGCCCCCACGAGGCGCTGTAGACATCGATGACCTGGGGGTTGTGGCTTAGCGACCTCGCCTCCACCGCATCCGTGACGTCCCCATCCAACATACGCACGCCTGGAAGGGAGGTTGACATTGTCAGTGTATAATATGTCACAGAGTTTATCTACCTGCTTTCTGCATAGACCCGGCCCAAGTATTTGTGGGAGCAGTCCTGAATGAGTTAAACACTTTTCTTAAATACATGGGTTATGCCTTTATCAGAACATTGATTGATGCATTAAATTTACATGTACATGTATGTGAAATGTTGTGACTTGTGTAACTTGACAATAATGAGTGGTATCATTGCCTGGGTCATCACTTCACCTACAAAGCCCCCCCCCCCCCCCCCACCCCAACTCACTTTACCTCACCCCTACCCCTTCCATTTTACCCTATCATCCCCTTTAACCTTTGCTCATCTCCTATGCCAGCATTGTAGGCCACCCCTACCCTGCATATGCTGTTGTTGGCCTATACTGTAGATGCTACCACCTCACACCCCCTCCCTACCATCCATACTAGCTATCCCTCATCTTTATCCTTAATTCCTCAATTCAAATTTTGTTCTTCTTAAACAATTTGCTTACCTCCTATGCCAGCATTGTAGGCCACTCCTATGCTGCAGATGCTGTTGTTGGCCTGGGCAGCGACTTCACCTGCACACCTTGTTCCATGCCTGTGTGGACAAAGAATCATTATAACAATATTATTATTATATCAATATTATAACATTATTATAACAATATTGTTAACAAATAATAATAATACAGTATCAATAATAAATCATGTTTATGACCGATTATTGATAATATAACAATAATAGTAAAATAAAAGTATAATATCACAAAAATCTTGCTTAAATGTTGTCTGATGCATATATCATCTGAATGTGTACTTAATAAAGCAGTACATCCAGGGAATACACAATATCATTTCATTTTGACCCTGTATTTTTCTAAAAAAGAATATTGCATAATTTGTAAATGAGAAAGAGAAGGTTGATGTATGGATAAATTGAGTTATGCACTCCAACCTGTAGGTCTGAGTCTCCTCTATGTCACGCAAAATGTTCAGGGGGGTGTTTCACAAAGATCCTAAGTTGAACTTAACTCTAAGTTGGATTTAGAAACTATGGAAAGCCAATAGTTTCTTTGAAACAATTTTGTAAAATTTCTTTTAAAAGGTATAAAATGTTGATTAAAATCATTGATATTTTCTATTATCAAGGGGATTTCATGTTATTGACATAAAATCTATGAAAAGTCTAAAATACTTGCATTTTTTTGCTTTTGAATATATTTTATTCCAAGGATACAAATGGCTTTCCATAATATTTAAGTCCAACTTAGAGATAAGTTCAACTTAGGATCTTTGTGAAACACCCCCCAGATAATATTATGTCTAATATCGGAAATATTATTACAAAATAGAAGAGCTACAGTTGGTTTCTACATAGCTTTCAAAATTTAAAGACGATTATCTCCGAAGAACAAAAAGTGACTTTAATAGCGTCCTTCGCTTTCTCAACCGATAACTTGTAAATCTAAATACTGTACCTCTATTAAATAAAGAATGAGTCAACATACAAAATGCATTACAGTAAACAGACATGCATCACGTGATATATTTGTGGCTTATCAAATTTTAGTACTCATATAAATAATAAAATGGCATGTAATGATGTGGTCTTGTTAAATATGTATTATTGATGATAAACTGAAGATACTGTACTACAAAACAAACTGAAAATATAATTGTTAATCTGAATACAAAGACTACAGAGAAATTAAAGGAGTATTGATGAAATGAGGGATGAATCTACAATATGCAGGCCTAGATGTTAGGTACTTTTACAACATGTAAGAAAGGCAACTTATGAATTGGATACATGAGTCAAGAAACAACATGGTGTAAATCATTTATTTTCAAGTTTCTTATACATGTAATGGCGCTCTCAAATTTGTTTTGCATTGAACTCTGAGAATTTATTGGGACTCTGGTGTGATTTTCATGATTCTTCCTTGGAATTTCATGGGCTTAATTGCCCTGAGCATCCGTATATGTATTTCCATGGAAATATCTGGGGACATCATTACAAATACATAACGTCCGGTGAGAGTGAGAAGGGTAAAAAGCCAAATTTTTGCTAAATATACTGCTTCTGTAATGTATGCAAATAATATGCGTATGATGTAAGACTCCCCGTTGGCAAGCTTAACAATAGTAACTAGGTCCGGCAAGCTAAGTTTGCCGGAGCTTGCCGGACCTAGTTACTATTGTTAAGCTTGCCAACGGGGAGTCTGACGTCATACGCACATTATTTGCATACATTACAAAAGCGGTCTATTGAGCTCTGCATACCATAGGCTAAGCCTTCGCTGTATAATGCACAATTTTCAAATGATGACTTCTAATTTTGAGAATATTTATCAAATCAAAAGAGAGCTAAATTTGGTTTCTATCTAGGGCTCCAAAACTTTAAACATGATTTATTATTAATGTACAAAGAGTCACTTAATAGCACCCTTCTCTTTCTCAGCCGACAATACGGACATACATACAAACATGTGCAAGCTTTTCTTTCCTTCTGACTGGGAGAGTTAACATCTTTTGCAAGAAAAACATTAAGCAAACTACATGTACATTTAAAGGGGACCACCACTCGAAGAACAACAAAGGCATATATGTTTGGGTACCGTTGTTTTTTTACATTGCCTCATGCCTTATTAAAAGATGTCCAACTCTTTGGAAAAGGGTTTTGTAATTCATAAACAATGCAATAAATCACCAACACTAACGGAGCCAACAGGGCCTTTGGTTCCGTAAGCGCCATTTCTATACAATACAGGCGTACGTTTGGAGACAATAGAGCCACCAAAGATACTGTACATGTCATGTACGTCCTAGATAATAGAAAAGTCTTCTTCTGCAGACCCATATAAACTTGTAAACACATACTTGAGAATGGTGATGATTTTTAGAATATTTTTCTAAACTTGTTGGTGGAATGGACTATTAAAACTATTTACCTTTCATTTATAAGAAAATTATTTGTGGGTGTTGGTTCCCTTTAAACCTTAGAGATGATGATCGATCATCTTAGGCGCTATAAACATGCAAATCAAGTATTATATTCAGAAATCACATGTTTGCCTCGTGCCTTATTTCATCTAGGTAACTGCAATCATTAAAAGAAATGATAAAAATGTCCTTAAGCAAAAACACTTTAAGACTACTTCAATTCACTTCACAGAATTATCATCAATATATAAATTCATCATTCATGTAGTTCTGAGAAGAGATAATACTGATAATGGATTGCCCCGGGAAAATATAGTCTTGGCTACAGTCAGAGAAGATCAGTGGCGCATTAGAGGGGACACTAACTATTAGTTACTGGTAGTGGGGGACATAACAAACTATAATTGAGGACACACTATTACACATTCTTGGGGACAATACTATTAATAATTGGGGGCATTGTTTAGTATGCAATCCTGATTATTTTGTCGATTTAAAAGGGTTGGGGGGGGGGGGGGTTGGGGGCACATGCCCCATGCCCTCCCCCATGGCCAAGCCTCTGAAGGAGCTAATAGTAATCCATACAAAATTTAGCAAATGGCTTGGCTAAACCAGTCTTCAAAGAGCTCATCAAATCAATTCGACTTCAGATAACAAAGCAATGCAATAAATTATAAGTGGAAATAAATTAAATGAAATGATTAATATTCTTTAGTTATTTCACTGATCGAAACAAAAATATAGAAAGGTTATTTATATGGTCCCTAAACCCTTGACGGACTCTTTGTTATAATGAGGTTTCATTGCATATTAAATGGATGCAGTGATTAATAAAACAGGGAAATATTGTCAATTAATTGTTGGCGGGTCAAAAGAAAGACATTAAGAAACAAAGCCTGTTACAATATGCTGTCTCTAACGTAACAAAAACGTATTGTATGGCATACACTATTCATGGATAAAAATAGAATAAAAGTCTCAATCGGTATGTTTTATAACGGCTGGAATTAAATTAAATAAAAAGACAAATTAATTATAAATGGAACATCACTGATCAAATTTCCCACTACATGTGATTTTGAAACAGAGAAAATATTGGTTTGATGTTCAATTGTCAATGTTTAATTTCTTGTGTTACCCAGCCAAAGGGTATATTAAAGGGTATTGAAGAGCATTGAAGGGAGTTTTAGTTAAATTATATTAAAAGATGGAAGCAAAAATTAATCATATTTTCCATTGTATAATCTATCTTCTTTTTTTTAAACATAAAATATGAGGCAGGACCCCACATCGGCCCCTCTGCCCTCCCAGCTAATCACTTCAAGGTGACTGAATCACTCATTCCCATGATTTACTGATATGATAATTAATCCAGTTTGAATCTGTCATACATGTAGAATAAATCACAACTGCCAACAATGACATGTCTAATTCAGAGGGGTTTCAAACAACAATCGGGGAGATAGCTATAAAATACATGCAACATATATTTACTAACTTAAAGGCCAAGTTGAGTTTTGGTAATTTCCAAAGTGCCCCCCCAACATCGATTGTAACGGATTTGGTTGATTTCAATTCCATATGAAAGATCATCGAAAAAAACATGGGAAATAAGAATAATTTCCATTCAAATGCTCTAATTGTTGTGAAATTTGCTTTCAAAATATCATATAAAAGTGGTTGACGCCCGGGTATCACTTTTTAGAACCGCTAGTGCGAGGCACTAGCGTTCTATGTTCTCCTAATAAAAGACTGAAACCAAATATTTGTGTGCACGCTAATTGTGCTTAAAACTATACATATGATACGGTACTTACCAGCAATTTACTCTCCAATATGTGATCCAACTACCGGGTGGATTAAGATTATGATTTTTCCTTCCATTCCGCAAAAAATCAGTGACATATGCGCCTCATGGACCAGTCTCTCCGTGTGTTAGCGCGACTATGAACGAAAGGCGAACGAATGCGAATGGGGCTTGCGAGTTGCGTCAACGGCAGTGTTGGAGTCATACTTCTATGGTTGTGATACATAATATACACGTACTACTGTATAGTATTACCGCACACAGTGACTGCACTACAGTCCCGTATTACCGCACACTGCACTATACAGTCCCGTATTAGGACCTACAACGCTAGTGCTTCGCGCCGAGTTAATTTGACACTTCGAGTTGTAACGGCTCTTTTTGAATGATAACAGGGGTTTTACTTTGTCGTTTGTAATTGTGTATACTTTTCGAGCATGGTGAAGTTATAACTATTAGTTTGTATCGTAATCGTGCAGGTTTTGGTTACTAAAGTTAAGTTTGACCAATACTCAACTATCCCTTTAATAAGGGAGATTTTCAGTTTTGTTACTCAGGATAAGTAAAGATCTGTACATTTCCAGGGAGCCAGCTCCGGCAGAATCAGCCCTGAGACTTGGCAGCTCTAAGAATTATGATGGAATCACTTTAATATAAGTAATTTTGTTTAAAATGTCTTTATTTTTGTTGATTTCTAGCTTGTACATGAATATTACGACGACTAATACAATAACCCAGACTGATCCATCATCACACTTTGATGGAGTATCTTTATGTAATCACAATTGTTACAAATAATGTACACATGTAAGTCAAATTAGGTATTTTTTCTTGTACTGTAAACCGGGGTGACCTTGGCCGCCCAGGTGACTTTTGCCACTTTTTGAGACGAGTGTATTTTCATCGAGCTTCACTTTTTAGAACAAATTTCTTATTTTTTCCAATATAGTCTTATAGGGTAATGTACATGTATATAATCAGAAATTTGTTCTAAAGAGTGAGACTTGATGAAAACACATCCTTCTCAAAATGTGGCCAAAGTCACCCTGGTTTACGGTACTTGTAATCTTCTGCTCAGAACATTGCAGTATTACAATGACTGATATGATAATCCCAACAAGACATACATTAGTCATAGCATTTTGACTGAGTGACTTTATCGGATCACAATCGTCACATTCATGACAAATCACATATTTTTGTTTCAATTTCTCATATAGAATTCTCATCTGGACTGCAAACGCAACAATTATTACAATGAATGTATTATTTCTTCTATAACAGCATAATTTGATATGTTGAACAATACATTTGTAATCAATATCATTCTCAGTATCGAATACATTTCTAGAGAGCTTTGAAGGAAGACTCATAATACATTTGTATTTGAAATCAGACATATCAGAACTAAAAAAGTATTGACAATACCATACAATGTCTATTTAAAGAGTTATAGATAAGTGCAAGCACTTTATCTCATATTTCATTCCCGTGATATTTTGTAATTAATATCCCGTGATATTTTGAAACATTTCCTGTCTATTGGTGAATAAATCCTCTTCAAATGTACATATTTTCATTTTCACAATATTACTTTTCCCCACTAGCTGGTATCTAGGAAGTGAATATAACCGCCGAAGGTAAGTTTAGTGGAAAAAGGGAATACATTTCATATTATAGTTTGTGAATCGTGAAACGCATTAACCCATTCAGAATGGGTTCCAAAGATACTGACCTGTAGGCAAAGGTCTGTGGAAATGCATGGCATAGCAAGATCAAATCTGACCGGCTATAGCAAAACCCGGCACTTATTTATTTATTTATTTATTTTGGTATATATTTCAAACTGATCAGCAGCAGTGCTGAAAGGATCAGTGTACATTGAACATCAAAACATACATAGTACAAATAATACAATATAGCAATTGTTACATTCGAATTTGAATGAATTGGAACATTAATGTTAAGTACAAAATTTACAAAAGTAAATCACTATACAATAAACAAAGCTACACTACACAAAGAACAAATATCAAATCATTGTGCATAATTGCTAATCAACCACATTTACAACAATGAATTGTATACAGTGAATTGTCAGTAAAAATCTAAATGGAGATTTTCATACCATTACAAGGCCTCATCACACAAGCTTTCATTTGATGCTTTGTTCTAACTAATTGGTCAATAATTGGCGAAGATATAATTGTTTAAATTTTACAATCATAGGTATTTTACACACATTGTGTGAACTTAAAATGCGCATTCCTTCAAAACATGAATTACCGACAAGTGCCAGGTTTTGCTATAGCCGGTAACAAATAGTCTTGAACTAATTTCGAGTATTATTCGCAAGTATATTGAGTGAAGCTAGTTAGACGTACATTTGTATTGAGCATGTCAAACTAAGTGTAATAATTTGTAGGTATTTGAGGAAAAAGAGAAGAATACCATTTTGACTTTCGGTGTTTTTCCCTAAAGCGTCCCTCAAGTCAGTTCCTCTTAAGTTTGATAGCACTCAGAGTGAAATAGCAATATACTTTGTAAAGCGATGCAACAAGGAAATGCATTAGTAATATGAAGCCACATCCATATTTGGAAAAGAGAGATTTCTGCATTAAAAATGTTATTTTGTGTAATAAAAACCACAAGGCGGGATAATTTTTTCTGTATTAACACGTACAGTAATACAGACTTATAGTTAAAAGTTAGACGTAAGATGTGGTATTAAAATGATAGCCAGAGATATTTAAAATTAAAATAAAAACTGGAAAGAGAGGAGATGAATATTATGAAAAAATTGAATATAAAAAACACATTACACCATATTTTACGTAATCACTTGACGATTCAAAGCACGAATGTGCATATATTCAAAGGCATGACCAGGCATTCACGTCTCGTTTTAGCCTACAGGGACAAGCTAATCCATAAAAACACATGCTAAGTAATACATCTCTAACTGCCATTGTACATGTACATTGATCAACAAAGCTCATTCTTCTCTTTCCGGGCATCTACATGTAAAGGTATACATGAATGTATGTTGCAATTTAATTTTCTCGAATTCAACTATTAAAACTAAATAGCAACCTTGGGAAAGTTGCAGAAAACTTTTATTTTAGAAAATATTTACTTTGTAAAATGTCAACTTGAAAATTGTTCAATGTGGAAAAAATATTAAAGCTGGACATTAAAATAATGTTGACTCGATTGAGATTTCAGCAACATATAAGTGACTACATGCTTAGATCACTGTGCTGCACCTTGCCACATGCTTCCATGAGATTGAATTTAATCTTGCATCCTGCTAAGTTATTTCAAACATTTGATTGATTAAATAGTAAATTTTAAGGTATTTTTCTGTCGACTCTTCACATTTACTGATGTGTTTTTGTTTTTAGGGGTTTCCCAAAATGGTTCTTTGGCTTTAAAGGCCATTATCCTTTATCGGAAAAGTTCAAACAAAATGCCACAAGGTATCGAGTGAACAGGATACACCTGCGCAAACTTATTTCATCTTGGCACAGTGGAAACAAACTGAAGCACAAAACTTTCCAACAAAAAGCAATAACAAAAACACAGAGTAATCAATCAAATGTCAAATCCAATTTGAAAAACAATGTAATCGTAACCAGAGATGGAAAGATATTTTATGTCACGTTTGTTTTCTTTTAGAGGAATCATATCAAATGCAAGATCATGTCAACAAAGAGAGCATGTAGTACATGTGTATATGAAATTTTTTTTATTTTTTATGTTTAACACTATACTTGGTATCATATTTCTTGTTTGTTTTCTTCAGAGAAATGATATGAGATGCAAGACCCTGTCCATAAACAGGGCATGCAATATGAACAAAACACTCTTACACTTTACTTGGTTATACAAACGAAATTGTCATTATTATTATTATCATTTCAAAGTATCTAGTTTCCCTTTTTCCATGTACATGTACTGTGTACATCAAAGCATGCAAATCATTTCAAGGTTCGGTATGGCATGTGTTCCAACAGTGAATTATAATTGTTGTATGTACACTTTTAATAATGTATTTATCAACATAATTTACTTCTAAAACACATGCTTTCATTAATTCATCTAAAGATTTCTTGTATTTGGGTAACTGTTTTTAAAAATAAAATACTCCGTACTAGTAGTGCAACAGTTATCCAAAAACAATTAGAAATCGAGCAACAACATGGATACTTTAATGACAAAGTCATGGTGACTATAAACTTAAAGGGATCTAGTAACTTTGTTGCCATGTGGATGGTTGATGAAATGTGTATTGTTGTGATCTGAGTGAAAATTTCATTTTAAATGGACGTTACATTGCCGAGAAATTAGCAAAAATGCAAAGTGATATTTGCTTAGGTACTCATTACACTGACTTTGTACACAGTTTTGACTATCCAGTGAATAGTTAAAAATCCGTACAATTCAATCGTAAATATCTTTCTAAATTTGAAAAACCAAAACCTGTTCCGTGCTTCTATTTCATCAATAATTTCCCTTTTTATTAGTCATGATATTTCAGTCTGTACTTGTATTCACAATCCGGAAATATGAACTGAATAGCAACTGTAGCACATGTATTTTCTTTCATACACTGTAATAATTTTTTCTCTGTAATACATGTATACATGTACAATGTATACCGGTAATTAGATTTTGGCAGAGACCTATGATTACATGTACATCCAGAGTTCTCTATATGACCTGCCAATTTTCAATTAAAGGTTAACAATGTAAACAAATTCTTAGCCAGTTGGGTTCTCATTTGATTTTAAAGGCTGCTGGCCATAGCATCGCCGACTTCAACATTTCGGGACTGGTGGAGAACAGGAAGGAGGAGAACACGATCTTCCGCCTGGGGTGCATACAACCAAATAGACTGAATGTTACATTCTATTTGTTCCCGATTAATTAATTTCCCCCTCTGTCCTTTTGCCCCTCTCTTCCCACCCCCCCCCCCCCCCCTCCCCCTCTCTCCCCATCTCCCTCTTTATGACGTATATTTTTTTTGGCCGCGCTTTGCGCACTATTACAATTTGGCGTCCTTGGAGACGCCTTTTGTTTTTGTTGATGCAATTATGAATTAAAATTAGTCAGTTTGACAACTTAGGCCTATGGCTGAAATAGCACCAAAATTTTTTTTTTCCACGGAGTATTTTATTTAATTTCGTTGTTGTCTATTCCATAAGTCATGTAGATCTATCGCAGGGCTCGACACTAGCACTTGCCCTATTACCCAGGGCAAGTCAAAATGTATGTCGGGCAAGTAAAATTCCATAACTAGTCTAGTTTGTTTCCCCGATCAGGCAAATGTTCAACTAGAAACAAGAGAGAAATTTGTGAAGCAAATTGAGCTACTGTACCTAGCAAAATAATTTCAATCGTCTTTTGTTTTTCACATTGATTTTTATGGGCAAGTAAATTAAATTTTCAGTTGAGTTCAATGTAAAACACATTTCAGAGTGCTATAATAATGAAGGCAGATCTGAATATTACCCCATCAAAATAACATTTCAAATTCTTCCCAATGGAAGAACACTTTACACACAGTTAACACAAAATACTACTGCAAGGAGGTTTAATTTTAAACCGCCTTGATATATGTACATGTACACATACATTGCACATATTATAAACTAAGTAACAGCACAACAATATGGCTGATCAATCCATTGAATTGTCCACATTTCTCATTCTTAATTAAGAAATCATTGTTTCATTGTTTTTTGTCCTTGTCTCGTTGTTTTTTGTCCTTGTCTCAGTACAGTAATACTACACAAAACATGTAAAGCACATAAAGAAGCTACAATGTAATATACTGCATTGTGCATACATTGCATATTATCATTATTTATATCCAAAGAAAGTGTACTGCTCAAATAAATCTAACTTCTTGGTATTTAATATGTAGCATTCAAAGTATCTTCTAAATTGTTTGTGTGTAAGATGTTTCTTGTTAGATTTCAAGATGAAACAAAACATCTTAATGGTTATAAATTAGGATAATAATGTGAAGTCAATCAATCTTGCAAACCTAGAAAATTGTATTGCATTAAATATGAAGAAAAAAAATCCTTTGACTAGAGTCAGTAAACTGTGTACAGAATCCAATATGAATATTATGTGCTATAAAAGACTCACATATTACTATTATTATGAATGGGTATAGTGTGCAATTCTAGCACATGTTGATTTAAACACAAACAGCTGTTCAACTTCTCTGAATCGATACATATTATAGTATTCAAAGTATCGCTTTTCATGAATCAATATCCTTGTAAACCAAAAAGCTAACAAGAGCAATTTAGTGCTGTACATATGCAAAGAGTATTCACTTCATAACATTTTTATGTTGAGCCAGAATTGCTGTTTTGGAAGAATTTTGATAAATGCTTTTGATAACAAAAACAAATCCGTTTGAGAGATGTTTGTTTAAATGTTGAATGACAAATTATGACACTACTTAAAGGGACTGTCCCTCTTTTACAAAACGTCTGAACAGTTTCCAGTTGATGGATGGGGATGAATGTAACACACAAAAAAAACACTTATTCTTATAAAGGTATTGTGAAGCCGACATTTGTAAAGGTATCTCAAAAATGAAGAATATGTAATTACATGTAGTCAGTTTAAGCGAGGTTTGGTTATTTTGTTTAATATTCGGTCATGCTATTATTATGTGTGTGCGGGTCACGTAGCTACCGCGGGTCACGTAGGGGTCACGCATAACGTTGTGGTACTTCGTGGAATCCGTGTACGAACTTCCTCACTGGGTGAATACACGTAAATGCACAATTAACCGTTGGTTGTCGTTTTATTAGTTTTAGGTCTATAACATCACGAAAAAGATATTTCAAGCCCTAATTTTTTCAGGCATGCTATTAAATGACATTTTCTTTCATATAAGACAATAACCTCACAACTTTTGAAATTTGGCTTGCAAAAGACGGAATGTCCCTTTAACAGCTCTAATCCAAAGTTCTTCTGATGTAGGTGGAGACCCATTTAATCCAATTACTTCAGAATAAAATATGAGGGGAAAAAAGACAAATCATACACGCTTCATACAAACAAATTTGCAAAAACAACAACAAAAAACAGGGCCTGACGAACAATGCCTGCATTATCTAGTCCGATATAATTGTATCTTTGTTGTTGACTTTTAGTGCACATTGTAATTTTTGTACGATTATTAGAAATTTACTTGAAAGGGCTACCTAATTAAATAGCCAGAAATCAACTTTCTGTAGAAATTGTTTAATCATTGTATTTCGCAGTATTTCATCCGTATTTTCCCCCGTATTTTCCCATCTATTATCTTTAGAGTTAATGAGGAATACATAATTAACTAGCCAGGAAAAACAAAACAAACACAACAGTCGCACTATTATCTTTAGCATTATTGCAGCTGTATCTTCTTTAATTATTATCTTTTAAAAGTTAATTTTTAAAATATATAATGGTAGAGATTTGATATGTTCATGTATTACAAATACAAGTATGGTCTCTTCCGTTATATAGATATGTAGATGTTCAGATTAGAATCGAATGTGTACAAAGTCAGCGTAATGAGTTAGCAAATATCACCTGGCATTTTCGCTCATTACTCTGTCATTATGACATTCATTACGTACCATGCCAGAATTTTCGCACATCACTCAGTGGACATATCAGATCACAGAAATACACATTTTATCAACCCTTCGTCAGTTTTTGCACATGTCAGCAGAGTAACTAGATCCCTTCAAACAACACACCTACACAACCACAAGTAAACAACTAGTTCAGGACGGTCATGTGGCCCTGAGGCACATTTTTAGCATTTTATGCCCCTTTTATCCTGCATTTGTAATTACATTGGGTAGATTCAAGTTTTGTTTTGATGTTAATAAATTATGCAAGAATAAACGCCAGTCCACATTTACAATATTTACAGTCCTGCTATATAATGTACCCATGTAAATACTGACACATCCGCCACAAACAAACAATGATTCGTCTACTGACTAGATCTATTTAGATATACATGCGTACCCAATGGGGTAGTCGCTAAACACTCTACTATGCCACTGTGTGTACATGCACATAAGTCACTGTCATGGAATAACATACAGCATTTATATTACTATCTAGTATTCACCCAGTTGCCTTTAGGGACCTATCAATGTACTAAATCTAGTTGGGTTCTCCTTACTAATTAATGACAATAACCAACTCGATGATTATTTTTGGTGGCGTTGTGTGGCATGAGCGGATTAGTGACCGACTCCCAACCATGGGGTCCCACATCAATGTCCCAGCATTATCATGCCCTTCAGAAAGACATTTAATTCACATTGCTGCTCCATATGATGACACACGCAGTACCCCGGGGTACCGTTGTACCCCGGTATCCCGCGTTGTGTTGCGCCATCTTGTGTCCACTCGAAGTACAACCGTATTGCGTTGTGCATGCAGTGCAGCGCGCGATTGTATGCACGCTATACCCACAGTACAGCCCTAAAAATTAAATAAACAATTAAACAAAATGGCGGATTTTCGTCTGGTACCCCAGGGTACCGTTTATGTCATCATATAACCAGTAGCATATATAATTTAAATGGGTACAATGGTTGGGTGTAAATTAGCCTAAAGCGCCATGGTTGGTCCAGGAATTTGAAAGTCCTCCAATTCCCTGGTTGGTCACAGCTAGTATGCTCCCTGGGGAGTTGAGAATGTGCACAAGACAACTTTCCGGGGATAAGTGGACTGTGCCAACTGCATGACCCTGCAGGGGTAATAGTGATAATTGTAAGCCTCAAGTGTCTTTTAACAGATGTATTCTGCGTTAATATAAAATAATAATAGTAATAATTGTTATTATTTATTGGCTTATTACACTCAGGAGTCAGGACATACATGTTTGTATTTATGCCCCAACATGACATTGGTTAGGGTCTGCAGAGAAAGCATGTAAAAGGCAATATGGCCAAATTATTTCATCTTATATATGGATTACATGTAATTTGATTGTGATGTGGAGAGTTTGACAAAATCTTTGTCAGAAAAACTGGATAAAACTAGACAATTATACCTCCAATTTACAGATAATGGTGATAAATTGTGCCTGGTACTTATTCTGACAAATATTGTTTGTTTTTACTAGAGCATGAAAATCCGTGCAACAACTTTTTATAAATATATATTCAAACAATTGGTTCTGAAACAAAAAATACAATTCTTGCCATTTTTTGTTTACCAGTGTCAAAACAACCTTCTGTTGAGGTTTCCTAAGATCACTGAACCCTGTCAAATTTAAAAACATGTCAATTCATTGCTGAATGTCAGTCTTTATGTACCAAATATTAAGGTTCATTGAATATTGTAAACAAATTACAGCTCCTAAACAACGGAGCATTGTTATCAAAACAACACAAACATCTAACTTTTTTCTACGTGTGTGGATATTTGCTTATAAATGAATGCTGACTGAGAAAAGAAATAAATATAAATAAATCATCAAGAATTCTTCTCTCTACAACATTTAAAGATATATTCCCGTATTAAAGCTACATTATGGTGTTTTCGCAACCTCAACGCGGACGGAGAATCCTGCGGTTCGTGTGCAAAATCGAGAACTTCCTATAGTAACAGCGGGCCGACTGTTCTTGGGTTGAAATCTGCGACGGGCTTTGGTCAGAATTACGTCGGTCATTATGCGACCGCATGATCAGTCAACAATCAATCAGCGCGCTTGTACATGTAGGTAAACAATCATCACAATCGCTCGCACGTGTAGTGCACTGCCGGCTGAAACATGGATTCGAATTCGATGAATTTCAAGAGTTTTTCGCTGAGGTTTTTCTTAACTAGACTTATAACAAGCTAAGTATAAAATGAAAATGTTTTAATAAAAGTCTAAATTAGAATAATTGTAGAAATATGATTAAAACGCCGTTTTGTGGCTCGGTCGACGACGCGACGCAGAGACTCGTGGCAGTTGTGCGCCCCTCATGCACACATAGTACATAGACAATGCATATGTTGGTGGTCAACACTACAAGCCAGCTATGCATTGTCTATGCATTGCCTGTGACAAGGAGTGGTGACGTCATGCAGTCTACGTGTACGTCCGCGTTCACCGAATTAGCAAAATTGCTTGTAAACGAGAGTTGTTTGAGCACAGCGGACGTGGCAATAGATCGCGTCGTTGAAAGCTCCGTACGTCGCTGAGCGAAAACACCATACTGTCTCTGAGCAGGGAAGTGGAAGTCCACTTCCCTGCTCAGATAATCTTCCCAGCTGTTCTAACGTTAAACTGAATTATGCGTGAACATGAACAGTTTTTCAGAAAAAAACATGGATGTGAATACATGTACATGTAAAAACAAATGAGTATGCATGCACATGTACAGGGTTATGCACACTTGTATGTGTGTAAGAAAATATCATTATCCAAAAGCTTTTTATGTATTTCCAGGCAAGCTCAAAGGCAAGGTGCATGTCTAGCTCAGTACTTGGTTAAAAAAACAAAAAAACAATACTATTAGATTATAATTTTGTTTTCCTTCACCTACAAAGGGAGTTATTGTGCATGCTAGAATTATGTGTTCTTCAGTAAATTGTGTGACATTAGTTTTATTCTTCACAGAAACGCAAAAGCATGCAGCTCTTTAATTTTTAATAATAATGTTTACAAAAAGAGTGTCACGTGCTTTTGTGTTCATCGATCTCTTATTCTGTGAATTTCTTTCTCTTTTTTGTGTGATAGCCTAGGTACAGAATACTTCCCACCTTAACTTAATGGTTCTCTCAATACTTAATGTACAAAGTGAAACACTGCTTAATTTGTACACAAATAATATACATGATGTACAAATTCTCTAAATTCTCTCTCTCAAAAAAGGCAAACATATTTTAACATGGTTTAATTGCTTTGTGGGGCTGATCATGGCTAGGAATTTTGCAATCCCCAGAAAAGGCAAAAAGAAAATGTTGTGAGTTCATCATTACAGCTGAAGTATTACAAATTATCTTAATTCTCTCTAAACCAAAAACAAACAATCAACATGGTTTGCTTTGTCTGACCTGGGTTAGAAATTTTGTGTGCATTCCCAGACAAGGCAACGAGAAAATATCGTGCCACATCGTTACAGCTGTGGGAATCGGAAAGCAAACAAACAAGAAGCCAACATATGGAACATTTATTTTGCAGCAAAAAAAAAAAATCAATACCAATCTAGCCATCTTTCTTGCAAAATCAAATACCCGTCCATTTATACGATTGATTTTTATTCTGAAATGAAATCAAATGAGAACTAGAAATGGCTCTACCTTGCAAAATCAAACACCCCACCATTTACACAATTGATTTTATTTTCCAATAAAAATCATATAAAATAAGAATGAGTCCATGATTTAGATGTTCTTCTATTCTATGTGCATATTTGTTACAATTTGTTCAGCTCTTGAAAATGAAAATGTGCCCAATATCAGAAGGAATAAAAAAAAGAATGTTACTTATGTTTTATGTGAGTTAGAGAACTTAAACATCCATTTAAAGTACAGTACTGCATACATCAGAAATGCTGCATTTGAACTTCAATTACATGTTTTAAATTGGCCCGCTTGCTACCCATAATACTTACGTCTTTGATGAGGTAAGATTATAATGGAGAAAAACAATTGTTTCACAAGAACAAACATAAAATACAGAATACATTTACACATACTTTGCATATGATTATGAGTCTATGACACTCACACTTATTATACCTACAGGTATTTAAAAAAAAAAAACATAAGCAAGCAACTATCAAAGACTAGGGATAAATATCTTTCCGGTTCACTGTATTAGTTTTTGTTTTATAAACTTAAATAAAATATTGTCTACAAAAGTATTATGCATGCAGTATCAAAACAACATCACTTATTTATGCAAATAAAAATAATAAGTACTAGCAAATATTTACAAAAAAAGGACATCTAATATGTATTCCACAATTCAACAAAATTTTTCAACACAAAATTCAACTCCTTCATGGCAAAATAAAAAGTCAAGCAGCAGACAGAGTACAAACATTGCCACACGAATACAGATCACGCATTTACAACACAACATCTAGTTCCGCATCCAACCTGTTAATGTTCTTATTCTCGTAGCGTGGTCGTGGGTCCTCGTCGTGATCGTTCAAATCAAAACTGGCTCCGGCATTCTATAAGATGTACAGTGTGACGGATCCAGTGGTGTGCAAATGAGGGTTAGTAGTGAAGTAGATGTAATGGGTTAATGTCATGATCACATTTTTTTTCTGTAACACACTGCATCGGTAAATGATGGATTCATCGGTTTGACTTTGAAGCTTCAAAGACTAACAACCTTTATAAAGTCATATAAATTTAACAGAATTCTATAGGTGTATACTATAGTATAGCAGGTCCAGTGGTGTGAAAATAAAGGTTGTTGTTGTTTTTTCCATACAAATAAAAGGAAGAACATAGAGAAAAGCCCCAAGATACTGCTTTTCTGACACAGGACAAATACATGTATAACCATGCATTTTTATTCGTGATGTAGCTGAAATGAGTTAATAAATCTTTCTCTAACACACTGCATCAGTCAATGATGCACGTATCAGTTTGACTTTGAAGCTTAGCGCAACAACCTTCAAATGTTACATAAATTTAAACCCACTGAGAAGATATACATAAACAGAAAACAATTTCTGTATCAAACTGCATCAGTAGCAGACTCCGTGAATCAGTTTGACTTTGAAGCTTAGCGTATTAAACAACCTTGAAATTGTATTGCATACATTTTACTGACTGAGAAAAAAATAACCTCAAATGTGAAGATTATATTGTGTAAAAGTATAGTTTTCACTGTAAAAGAGATTGACAGATTCAGAGCAATGTGGGGGAGTATACCCTTTAATACAAGATGCTCAGCAACAAGCCTAGGGCAGATTTCAATGGAATAACTAGTGGGAGAGTAGAGTAGGCAGACATACTGCCTTTAGATTTTATAGTTCTAAGGAAGATGAGTTCTGATGATAATTTAATAAATTATTTGTTTGTTCATTTAATGATGTACGTATGTATTTAACTGAAGAGGATTTTAAAGAAATACATCATGTATAATAAGTGTTCTATACCCAGCTTGCTGGCTGGAGTGTTTTGAGGACCAGTAACGTACCCGTTCCATAAAACTTTTCCAATGGTTGTAATTGCCCAATTATTGTAACTACGATGGAAACGGCCGATCAGCATCAATCATTTTTAGATGTTGCCATGGTAGTTAATACAATGATTGGACACTTACAACAATTGGAAAAGTTTTATGAAATGGAGCCGGGCGTTGCAGAAAGACTCACAATCGATTGAAAAGTTAGGTCATGTCACTAAATCCGCAAATTTGATTGGTTCAAATGGACATATTTTCTGACTTGCAATCAATTGCAACTTCAAAAATTGATTGTATCTCTTTCTGTAGCCGGACCCAGATCAGGTTAAGAAAAAAACAAGTGATGATGTTATTCGGTGGGAGTGGACAGACTCGGCTCACTGTAATACAACGGGACTGTTTTATTCTCAAATCTCTAAAACTCCAGCCTCAAAATGCTACATGGAATTTAAGTGATTATTATAGACTACAATGCGCTTTGGATTGTGCACATAGACCAACAGGTTGAGACAAAACTTTTCTTTAATACGGATCATTGTCATGTTGATTCACATCCAAATTCGTCTAACGGGCGGTGGCTTAATAGGCAAAAAATAGAGGAAGGATCGCAGTGGAGCTGTGGGACTGGGTGTTGGAGAGAGTATCCATTTGAAAATTTTGAAAAGTTTTTAGAGCGTTATTTAAAACAGATAATTATGTAACTGCAAATTTACCACTTCATGAAAAGGTGCTTACATCTATAAATTCATCTATATAGCCATTATTCTATTTGGGGACTGCAGATTGCCCCCCCCCCCCCCCCCCCCCCCACCCCCAGCCCCCAAACCCTCACCCCTCTGCTAGCACCTCCATTTATACACCAGTGCAAGTGGGAATAGCAAGCTTTATTTCACCCATAGCATCACCATGCTGCACAGCTATTATCAAATTAGGGTTTACCCGGTTCAACTTCAGGGTAATACCGTTACAATAATTAAATATAATTACAGGCACGATGTGGATTACTTTGCACTGTAATCCAAATCGATCCCTAAGGGACCCTAAGTAACATACATGTCTGTGTCTGTGTGTGTGTGATTAGTGCTTTAATTATAATTCATGAAATTATGACGTAAAAACATAAAATTCCTGGAGCTGACAAAATACCTATAGAAATTGATCTCTGGCCTGTGGGAGAGAAGTGTGCCTGAGGAACAGGAAATTCCTTTTTGCATACAACCTACATTACATACATACATGTACATTGTATGTATTATTCTCAGAAAGTCATTGTCACAATTACATGCATGTACATAGCGAATAAAATAAACAGCAGTCTCTAAACACAGCAAAATGTACAAAAGATCCCTGAATAATATACAAATTTGATGAGAAAATGTACAAAACATCCGAGGGCAGTTAAATATTTATGCAATGTGTAAAGAAAAAAAAATAACACTGCAAAATTTGTGATTTAGAGCTAATGCAGACAAAACATCTTGTTTTTAATTGAACATGTATACACACAATACAACACCAAATACAAAAACATGATTTTTCAACTTGTTTGAGTACACAACATACACATCTCCTCCTAAAATCCTCACATATTTTATCACAAATCCATTACGGAAGTCTGATCATAAATCCTTGCCCTTAATCACAGAATCCATCACAGATAATTCATAAATTACATGTACATTATCACTGAAGCTTGACCTTAAATCCTCACCCCTATTCGCATCTAACAAATCCACCATAAATAATTCACACATATATCCGGGAGGACTGCTCTTTGGCAAAGGGGGGGGGGGGGGGGTGGGGGGGTTAACATTGCTTATTAACCGATTGCCTAAGGGAACACAGTCGGCCCGGTATTAACTCTACGGAAATTGTGAAATTTAGGAGGTAAGAAGTAGAATTCACTTTTGCACTTGCAAAAAGAAACAAAAACACATCACACATTCCACGAGGTCTAATCCAATAATCAGGAAGTCTGCCCGATTGGGGGGATTTGTCTGATTGTCAAGTTGTTAAATGAACTTTTGCGCAAGTTTGCAAAAAGAATCATCTCTTTTAAATAGTATTTATTCTAATTTCCCCATGATACAGAAATAGCAATCCAAATGTGCCTGTTCTGCCCATTTGAATATGAACAATTAAAAAAGAGTAATTGTATTACATTGTACATTCAATTACGAAGTAAGATCAGATAGATCAGATAAAGCCAACAGAGTTCTGTTATACTGTGGAACATGATCTCATCAATAGAAATGATAACACAAAATGAAACCTGGTTTATCATACATGTATGTATTCTGTCATCAAATTGTGTCCACATGGGGCAAACAGCCAAATGATTGTAAAAGAATATGATAAGAATACAGATCTTAGGTATGCATGTTTTCATAAAATGAAACAAAACATGACATTTAATAATCTAGTCATGATATGCACTTTAACATGTGCAATGGGGAGGTCTGATTCTGAATGTCATGTTAGATATATACAAATGTATACAAACATTTACATCATGCACATGCATAAATAAAATAACACCTGTTTTGATGAAAGAAAAAAAAATATCACATGATAAATGAAGATGAGGAGGTTAGATGAGATTATTGTTACAAACGTATACATGATAACTGTAAAAACTTTATTATTTCAGCTATGAGAAATGCAAAAAGCATAACTGATACGGCACCTGTTTGAGTTATAAATAAATGATTACCGAATTAAAAAGACAAGAAACAAAACTCTTTTTTTCAAATATAAAACATCTTTTGCCATTTCAAACGTACACATAATACGGGTTACAATGCATACATACAGATAATATGGGTTAGATATATATATATACTACAGAAAGATTATATTAGATTAGATTAGGGGTTAGATTAAAGTGTATATGACAAGCGATATTGTGATCAGGTTATCATTCAAAATTAATGATGAAAAATAAGGAAAAAGACAAGAAACGAGACCTGTTTTCGTTGCTGAAGTTGTATCTGGGCTCTGGGTCATCATCGTTGCCATTCACATCATGACTGGCCTCCGGGACCTGGGTACATGACATGTAGCACGCAAATAATATAATATTAAACATACATACATGGAGCACAAGGGGGACATAATGCACGCACAACATCAGTCACAGTGGTGAAGCCAGGGACAGAACAGAAGGGGGAGGGGAGAGGCCTCATTAGGAAGGAGAGGAATAACTTGGGGAAGGGGAGAGGCATTCCTTGGGGCGGGGGGGGGGGGGGGGGGGGAGGGGGGGGGGGGCTAGGAGGGACAATGGTATATCTAGAGGGACTGTAGAATAAGGGGGGCAATTTAAATTTCTTGCCCACCATTGCCCGAGAGCCAACCTTCCCTTTCTTCCCCCCCCCCCCGAGTTAAAAAATTAATGAGACATGGGAATGTTTGTCCACACTTTACACCTACGTACCCCCCACCCCCGTATGGGTAAGGGCCTAAGGGGGAGGTGCACCAAATAAAGAGCTGACAGGCAAAACTAACTTTGTCTCAGTTTTGCATTGCTCATTTTTCTTATTTTTAGATGTACATCCACAAATTTGTCTTCATAAAAATGGCCCCCACAATAACTATTTTTTTCTTCTGATTTTGTTAAGGACAGTCAGAGCATCTAGAGAATTTTTTTAAAATGGGACAAGGGATCACCCCCCCCCCCCCCCCCCTCCTTATCCCTTTTACCCTGTTCAGGACTGCTGAAGGTTGTATAAAATGCAATATCCATAGAACCCAGTCTGAGATTTTGCGGGCCCAGTCCTGAACAGGTTAATAGCAATACCACTGCAACAAAACAAAATTAACTCAAGCACATTTATGTGATTCAAAATAACTTGAAAACATATCTATTCACCATAACATGCAAATTTTTAACAACAAAAGGAGATAACACTAAAAGCGCACTTTGAAATAAATGCAAGTTTTGACAATTTAAAGCTAGATCACATCACTTATAAAGAAACAAAATATTTACACTAAAAATGGGAGTGCTGTACAACATTCTTCTAAAGAAATTTGATTCAACTAAACAAAAGGCACATCATTATGAAAGCAAACATCAATAAATGAATTTAGGGTGTTCTTAAAGGCCCTGAACAGTTTTAGAAACCTACTTAAAGAAAAGGGCTGTCACAGGAGTAAAGATTATATATATTTATACTTGTTTGGTGTTTTGGAGTTCTGAGATATTTTCAGTTTCCAAAAGTTTCACACGGCCTTTAAACTCAAATATGTGGCCTTAGCTGAAACAAACACCACTAAATTAAAAACAAATCATTCAGAAAAGGGAAAAGGTGATCACTTTGATGGAATTTCAGCATTGCAATAAAATATACTTTACTTTATAATGCAGTTCTAACGGACTACCAGTATAACAGTACAAAATTACATCTATAGTTACAAACAAACATTACAACTCAATAAACAGAACATACATAATGTGCATGTCACATTACAAGCAAACAACTAAATATTCAAAAACTGGTTTGCTGCATTGCAAAAGTGTTCACCACAGACAAATTATACACACCACTGTGAAAACATAATGATTTAAAGGAGAGAAAACTAAATTGGACCTAATAAAGACAATGAGGTTTCAAGCGGGGACTGATTATGATGAGCGCAGGAATTCACAGCATGCAAGCTTAATGAACGGAACACTCACATAGTTCTGCACAAGATCCGGGTGGTCCCTCTCAATACCATCATCCAGTATGGAGACCACAACCCCTTTCCCCGTGTAGCCTTGCTGCCAGGCTGGTAAGACATTCATGTCCAGACCGGCACCTCTATTCTGGAATAGTAACAAAAGGTAGTAACTTGCATTGATATATTGTAGCAGATAAGGATGTAATGTGTTGAACCATGATTGGATGGGTGTTAGCGCACTCTGAATGTTTTTATTACAAGGATTTCTTTACAAGTACAGAGAAAACAAACTGAACATAACTTTTTGTTAAATCAATGAATTTTACTTTTACACAAGCAATTTACTATTTTTAAGTAACTACATGTATGTTAATTAACATTTTTGATTTTTCATAATCAGCATTTGTATAGATATTATTATAAGAATTACTGAGTTTATAAATCTGTGCTGTGTTGCTCATTGGAACGCCTCTATAAAGGAACTAAAATGTGCTAATCACATGACCTATTGATATATAGTATCGACACTGTATTCTTTGACTATGTTACTGTTTGGGATCATTCTTTACTGATGCCATAAACCTGACATGCACAACTAACTCAATAATTCAGTGGTGGAAAGTAAATTGTTATTCAGAGTCAGATGACCCAGTTTAGCAGGTAAAATTTAATTTCACATTTTATGTTAGTTGCTCAAAACCTGAATAGGGTGGCCTCAAGTCACAGAAAATTAATGGATTGTATTATGTGACCGGCTATAGCAAAACCTGGCACTTGTTGGTAATTCATGTTTTGAAGAAATGGGCATTTTAAGTTCACATGATGTGTGTAAAAAACCTACATGGCATGTATGATTGTAAAATTAAAAGTCATATCTTCGCCAATTATTGACCAATTTGCTGGAACAATGCATCAAATGAAAGCTTGTGATGAGGCCTTTCTAATGGTATGAAAATCTACATTTTGATTTTTACCGACAAGTGCAGGGTTTTGCTATAGCTGGTCACGTATATCCTTGGACCTCCAACAAGAAGGGTAATGTAATAATAATAATATCAAGTTCTGTAAACCCAGGTTAGCCTCTGCAGTATTAGTGCCGTATTTCTGCACTGTTTTTTGAGGGACCTGCATCATTTTCTCTCTGTTTGAAATAATTACTACCTCGGTCAACGGATACTTGTTTTTGTCATAAAATGAAAAAATGTTATCAAATGAAAATAAGAACTCATTGTAAAAATAATTTGTAAAAAGACTTTGAATTGTCTAAATATGCCATAATTATGAATGTTTAAAGTAATGTTTTCTCACCAAATACCAGATAGGCCACTTTGGATCATTTAGATGTGGGTTGAAGCGTAGTGATGTTTCAAGATTATCTCGCTTTGATCTGCTCTTTGCTACCTGCTGTTCAAACCATAGTACCTGGAATGTAAATAATAACAAATTGTAATGTAAATAATAAGCCTGGGTCGGAACGGACGGAATACCGGAATCCGTCCGGTGTGTGCGTGTTCCGGTTTGGTTTTCTCCATTCCGGTATTCCGATGAAAATCGCGGAAAACCTCTTTTTCCTCAAAAATTCATATTTTGTAGTAGAAAACTATCAGAAGAAAACAAATGACAAAAAAGTACAAGAAAGACGATGTCGAATGCAACTTACAACGACAAGAAATCCGCTGCGTTTATTATGACAGCCGATCTAGCGCGCGGTGCGGCGAGTACGGCATACGATCGACGTCGTAGACTAGCTACCCCGGCGCGCCCCGGCCCCGCAGCTAGCTGCTATCACTCAGAGCTGCGCCGTACTATGTCACCCATGTACGTAATACTGCACATGGATTAAACGATTCTCAAACGTTGACATCCAGTCCGCCCTCCATCGGTACAGCCCGCCATATCACTGGTGTACTTTGCGTGCAGGTTATGGGTCTCATTTCTTACGCGAGATATCCATCCGCCGGGAATTGGGGAATTCCCCAATTCCCAAATACAAGTGAAGTGTTAGTGTTGACTTATTCGTGTCGTTGTACTGATATGATGTAAGCTTCAGTACACATGCAGGTTCGAGGAGTTAGAAAATGTTCGAGATATAATCAGCGCATTTTTTGTTGTTGCTGTTTTTGCAGGTAATTGTTCTCGTATAAGTAAAATAAGAGTCTAGAATAGGTGCGATCTTAATCGTAATAATCTTACATTTTCGTTCCTTTTCGGCACTTTTTAAGAGTGCAACTTGAAAAATGCAAGGTCAAGGCAGTTGAGTTGGCCTGTCTCGCAGCGCGGGGCTTGCCTGCGCTGCCGAAGCTATGGCAGACCTTCTAGTGCGTGTTCATTCCGTATCATTCATTGGCAGGTTTTTTTTTATCGGAATACCGGATTCCGACCGGCACAACACCGGCGGATTCCGGAACAAAAACATTCCGACATGACTCAGGCTTAGTAAATAATAACAAATTGTAAACATATTCTGCATTAATTAAATTCAGAAACTAGAACAAATCTGTGCAATATTAATTTCCCTCCCAGAAGTGAATAATAATCATTGTAAATAATAAGCGTATTATAATCATTCTAAATTTAACTTTTTGAAAAAGGGGAACTTTGTTGAATGTTCTTCCTCCTTCAAATACATACATCATGTACACATTATGTAAAACACAATAAAATGTTTGTATTAAAGTAACATACATAAAGATGTTAATTGTAATCTTGTTGAAACATTGCAACACAAAAACTAATCAAAATTAAAACTAACCTTTGGTTCATCTGTTAGGTGTTTGTGCCTATGAGAGCTGTACTCTAAAGAACGCTTCTCTGTATGATGATGATCTACCACATGGTAGTGGTCTTTAAAAATCTGTGGAGTGAGAAAAAACATTTCACATCGTTACTTCATTGGGTGCGAATGTGTGCATTGATACATTTCTGTAAAATTTGCATTATTTAGCTCCAATTCTAAACATGAAAGATAAATACATGTATGTGTGTTCACTCACATTAAACTGTTAAGTTAACCATTTAAGATTTAGAACCGAACTCTAGGAAAATCCAATTTTACCCTCAAGTATTTTACTGATATTCAAAGAAGCACATACAATATATTTTTCATTTGGAAATTATGTATAATTAAATTTTGTTTGACAAATTACAAATCTTTCTTCTCTTTTAATTATTGCTACATGTAAAAGCTGCAGCAATGTTTATTTTCCTTGCAGATTGGACGGCGCAAACAAATCATTTAAAGGTAAAATTGACAAAATGACTGAAATGTTGACAAACACATGACAGGCACCCAATCTATAAAACTATATTCAGAAAATTGAAGTAATACACAACAAATTATATTGTGGTATTAAACAAACAAACAATTTAACACAAGTCATGGGGGAAGTTAACTCAAGTGAACGCTACCGCGGAGCGGTAGCGTTCAAGGTCGGGCTCATAGTGCCCCCGAATTTATGCGCTAATGTGCACAATAAGTGTGCTTAAAATTATAGATATGATACGGTACTTACCACCGTGTAGATGATACATATGTTATGCAACTATGGGGTGGATCAGAATGATGATTTTTCGCTCCATTCCGCATCAAAATGAGTGATTTATGCACATCATCGACTTCTATCTGTGTTGTATCGCGACTTCTGAACGATCGATTACCGTACGACCACTAAACGCGCGAGTCAGATCTGCCATCTATTTGGCGGGCGCGGTACATGAATGGAGACCGTACCCGCGCGTTCGCCTGATCATCGCTCGTTCCAAAGTCGCGATACAACACAGATAGAAGTCGAGGAGGTGCATAAATCACTCATTTTGATGCGGAATGGAGCGAAAAATCATCATTCTGATCCACCCCATAGTTGCATAACATATGTATCATCTACACGGTGGTAAGTACCGTATCATATCTATAATTTTAAGCACACTTATTGTGCACATTAGCGCATAAATTCGGGGGCACTATGAGCCCGACCTTGAACGCTACCGCTCCGCGGTAGCGTTCACTTGAGTTAGGGGGAAGTGAAATAGCACACTGAATTTCCTCTAATGTATATTTTGTTGACGAGCCACTAGACTCGAGACAATATTCTAATTCTAAACCCTTGGGCTTGAAGTTCTATATATTCGCTTTTATTTAGTTCTCTTTTGTGTTCACACGTTAATGTTAAAAATGACAGACTTACTTCGCCAAGGTATGTGAAACCGAGTTCTCGTGTAACTCTCACTGCTTCTGCAGGACCACCCTCAATATGAACTGCATATGTGTTTGTGAAATACTCTCCAGTTTCTGATGAAAAAAGACACCTGAATTCACACATCAACATAAAGAGACACGCGATTAAAGTTCTGCATTCCATGTTGAAGTGATTGGAATTGAAAATGTTTGGAGTAAGCTTAGTAGACAGTCAGTTTCCACAATGTTCTAAATCTAATCTCATTTAAGAGTCGACTCTGTGTAGACTCAGTAATTCAGACTTCACAGCTCCATTTCTGTTCCATATGCTGGTAATGTCAGACTAACTTAAAACAACAAAATACCACAATGCCGACGTGCTCTAATTAAGCCTGCCGCATACCACACATGCACAAGCAGCAAGAAAAATCAGTCACTGCACCGAACGCTGTAAACGTTTTCCGCCAGAACTGTCGGGGGAGCGCGAGCGAGCTTATCCCTCGCGGAGATTTTCGCTACGTCGTCGCGTCAGAACCAAATTAAAATGTCTCTAAAATCAAATCCTTTTTCTTAGCAATAACATCACACGGTACACACGGTTGCGCGATAATAATTTCAATATGCAACACTTCCAATTAAATATGTTGGAACAAGCATCGATGTAAGATAGAATTTGACGAACGAGTAGCGCCGATCATTTCTTTCGATTGATGTCACTCAGCTCGGGTACCCACTCAGATATCAGATTAGCTCAGCTCAGCTCAGCTAGCTAGCTATAGCTAGCTAGCTAGCTCACGATCACTTCCGGATCCGCTTTACAAATAATGCATGCAACATACGGTACCGGTACGGTACCGGTACGGTACCCTACGTCATCGCGTACCGTATCACATGCACACAAAAAACCACCGATCTACACTCGCTTTTCGAATTTCACGCATCATCAACTTTCCCTACTAGTTTTGGTGAAACTGAATTTTAGTAACCAAAACCTGCATCATTACATTACAAACTAATAGTTATAACTAGAAAGAAACACAAAATTACAAATGACGTAGTAAAGATCATGTTATCATTTAAAAAGAGCCGTTAAAACGTAAGAGGGCGCTCTCTAAACACTCATCGGTTTAAACTATTTTGAATAAAATATTGTGCATGTGATGCTTTGTTGAAATAGTGATTAGAGAAATAACCAACAACTATTTAAATATCTATTTTGTAACTATTTAAATAGGTATCTATTTTGTAACTTTTTGAAAAGAGGAAGCATTTTTTTGAATTCTTAACGGCTGGTTCAAAATTCTCTAATAAACCTGAGGCCCAGCTTTATTACAAATTGTTATATTTATGGATATTTCAGCCGTCTCTGAACCGATTTTGATCAAACAAAGATGATTTTATTATTGAAATATTATGCTCTTTCATATTTTACACTCAGTTTTTCATTACCTCACACAAAAAAATGTATTCTAGCGCCAAAAATGTTAAACACTAAAAGTATCTAATCATTATTTTAACAAAACGTCACATGCACAATTTTGTATGAAAATGGTTGCAAACCAATAAGTTTTTAAAAAGCGCCCTCTTGAGTTGTAACGGCTCTTTTTGAATAATAACAGTCGAGTTTTTACTTAGTCGTTTGTAATTGTGTATATACCTTTCGAGCATGGTGGAGTTATAATAACTATAAGTTTGTATATACTATATGGTGCAGGTTTTTGTTATTAAAATTCAGTTTTACCAAAACTCAACTATCCCTTTAACCCTAATCCCATTGGGGGGGGGGGGGGGGGCATTTTGCCCCCCCCCCCCCTCCCCCTGTCGTTTTTTTCGACGTGCATCTAGACCGATTGGAATTTCACGTTCAAACTTCATGACTTTTTTCTCTCAATTGTCTCCCGCATGTTTTTATATAATTCACCCCGGTCGGACATGTAGAACTGATTTTAGAGGTCGATAATAATATTGCACAACCGTCACCAAAAAAATGCAATTTTTGTACAGGTTTCTATGCAATTCATATATCCGATGCCATGTAAACTCCAAATCTGTTATAATTGTTACATTGAATTATAATTTTGATTATTTCTTTGTTATTAGTTTAATTCATACACTTCAGAGATAAATTCTTCTAAAAAAAACAAAAAAACAAACAATAAAAACAATAAAATACATAAGAATGAAAACAATGTGGGTAAATCCGGGAATACTAATTTGAATATTTGCATAGTTTATGCAAATTAGTGAAATATTTTATCACCATTAAAAACATGGATATGATGAATTATATAGGCCCTACATCATTTGAAAGTATTTTTACAGAAAACCTGAAGAAATCCTGTAATTTCTCTTTATTTTAGATGAAAATCCCAATTTTCCCCCAAATTCGTCAAATTTGCATACCGTATTCAAAATTTTAATTAATTAAAAAAAAAAAAATAATGGTCCAATTTGTTTGTTTTTTAAAATTCTAATTATACTTGACTTGTTTTACGTATGTGCCAATTCTCAAGTCGATCGGTCCATTCGTTGCCGAGATTTGAGGGGGGGGGGGCAAAATGCCCCCCCCCCCCCCCCCAATGGACTCAAGTGATCAAAATAACCCAATGGGATTAGGGTTAAGGCCCTTTCACCGTCATAATTATTCTTGAATCGTTTTCCTCGATCGCTACGCCCTTTAGATATAAGCTACGAATAGAGTAGGCCTACAGAAGCCATGACGTCATAAAAAACACTTCATTCGAATTTTCAAATTTGGACTTCATTTTCAGAAAGAGCATAACAAATAATGTCCAAATACCGCAAAAATCAAGGGAATAGGTTACGTATTGGCCGAGATAATTATGCCCATCCGAATGAATTTTAGTCAATGGGCAATCAGTGTTATAGTGCACTGGTTCCTAAATTTATGAACCAGTGCACTATAACACTGATTGCCCATTGACAACAAAAATCATTCGGATGGGCATATCTCAGCCAATATATTCCTATATTCCTTTGATTGTTGCGGTATTTGGACATTATTTGTTATGCTCTTTCTGAAAATGAAGTCCAAATTTGAAAAAAAAAAAAAAAATGTGTATGACATCATTTATGACATCACACTTCACCACTCGATTCACAATTTAATCAAACATAATAATAGTTCTACATGTCTAACATCCAAACGCTTCTGGGGGCTCCTGCCAGGCGCGCCGATTCCACCGAAAACAATGCATTGGGGGGCAGAGCATGGTTCACAAACAATGCTCGCCCCCCCCCCCCCCCCCCCCCCCCAATGCATTGTGTTTTCGGATGGAATCGGCGCCACTGGCTCCTGCCCCCTGAGCCCAATGTGACTGCCCCTAAATTGAATCAACCCATCCAGATTCCAGGGCTTCAAGCCTTCAAATTGAAGGCTTAAAGCCCTGCGCTGCAATTTGTATATGTTCTAAACTGCTACCCAAAATCCTCTGGGGCTCCATCCCCTAGACCCCCTGCTGGGGTGGAATTCGGTTGAAAACTATTTTCCCTGCCCCCTCCTCCCAATCCATTCAAGCGTACACATTCTGGGTGCCAATTTGGGGCTACTAGCTAGCTCACCGAACGGGCCGGAGGGAGCGCTTCCGTCGCTGTTGTTCGCGGTACAGAACGATGGTCGCGGTAATTCGCCCTAGACCGCGCGCGCGCGCGCGCTCCATTATTCATTCATTCTGCAAAAATGGCTGATTGGGGTGAGTAACATGTGTCCGAGCATATGTGAGGAAGTCAATGCAACGTTAAAATTTAACTTCTATTGTTGCCGTATTTGTAACTTTTGCTTTTATTTATCCATATTCAGAGGATGAAGATTTCGATCCAGACGCTGGATTCTCAAAGCCTGCTGCCGGTGACAAATGGGATGGGGAAGACGAGGAAGATGCAGTGAAGGCAAGTGAACGAATTCGTTATCCACGTCCATTGACTTGTGCATTACCACTCCGTTTGTATGGTCCCACATATTGACTCTTTTGTACTTGATTACGTTTGTTATGTGATCGTTTAGATTCTAGACTAGAAAGACTAAATTTATCAAACATTTTGAAAGTTAAAATGTTAATGAATTATTGATGTGTACTGATGATGATGATGATGTGTGGACTGTACATAACGTTATTTTTACAAAATTTACATCGTAATATATTTGATTAGAATTGTTGTGTAAAATTAAATGTGATTCGGGTCATTCGTCCTGGGCTGGCGAAATCAGCCAAAACTTGGCAAAATCCACATCTACTAAGTAAATATGGTCCAGTCAGCTGGACCATTTACATGCAATATACGCTAATACGCGGGAGATACTGATAAGCATACCGCCCATTCGTACACTGTAGCCTACCGTTCAACAGTTGACGCATCGGTAAGGAAAATGGGCGGGAAATAATAATTTTTTTCCCTACATTTTGCGGTCTTCAAAACAACTGAGTCAGTAATTATTATCAAAGTATATGAATTGTGGATCACATAAACAAAGTTTTTTTGCATTTGCTGGGGAGAAATCGGCCGACAAAAAATGTTTTCGTGTTGAATAGTGCAGCAGGCGAAAGAGGTTGATCTCCGCACAACGCTATTGTAATGTAGCTATTTGCATGATGTGTGGCAAAGTCCAAAGTCAAAGAGGTCAAACCTCAGAAGTCGCAATTGATTCGAAAGTGCATTAAAATTGGAGAAACAAAATTATTAGCTTATATTGTTCCCCGATATATCTTCTACCAGTAGCCTATAATATAGGCAATATTTCCAGTCAAAATATTTGGTGGAAATATGAACATTAAGATTTAGCAGAGTTTTGAAGCATGTTTTTTTTTACAGGTTAGCAAACATAGATTTTCAAGATTCTTTGCCCCCCAATAGCGATCGATATTAAGCTCCGCCTCTTAACAACCCCTTTGTGCTAAGTTGCTAATCTTGCTAAGCCTAAGCTGCCTGTGCATGTCCTAATTTATTAATCCCTATTGAAAGCACTGCCGCTAGCACAGAGATTAGTAAATCAAATGGGCTCCTTTGTTAATCTCTTTGAACGTGCCGCGCACACAGCCTAGTGCTTGAACTGCGGAAATGAGGGGAAACTGTATTTCTTTTTTCATCAGAACTTTGACCCAAATGAGTACATCATTTTGTCAAATTATTGAGGGACACACACATCTCTTATCAAACGAAAAAAGGCTTTGCCCTATCTATAGTATCACTTTCCTTAATCCCGGACATTTGTCATAGGGAATTCCAAAGAGCATGGTGCTAAATTTGTCTCTTTGAAGCGCATCAATTGTACACTTAAATAAATACCACCAACCAGTGAAACAATTTACACTGGGACTGGAATGTGGAGATTTAGCTCTAAAAGCCTTAGAAAACCAATGAAGAAAACATTTTGTAACGTTCAATGCAAAACAAATTTGAGAGTAGTTTTGTGCTGACAAGCTTAAAAAGAACATGGCTCTGAAAATTGAGTTCAGTGGAAAAAAAAAAGTGAATGAAGGCTCGGGGCAATTATGCCCCCCAAAACCCAAAATGCAAAAAGGAGCCCTCAAAAAAATTAGGAAAATCTTAAATGAGCCCCCATAATTTGTCAAGAGTTCTATTTCAAACAAATTTAAGAGTGTTAATTCAATGGAGTCAATCTTGAAAAGTAGCCCCAGTGAATAACAATTTTGATTATTCACCTGATTGAGTTGCAGTTTCCTGGCAGGTAATTCATTTAAATGAATGGCAGCCTTTGAACGAGAAGATAATGTTGTATTCACCCCGTTTGTTTTTTGCAGGATGACTGGGCTGCCTCGGATGATGAGGAAGAGAAGAAGGAAGGAGAAGGCAATGGAGCTACGGGAGATGGTCAAGGAGGTATGAAAACAAAAAAGTTTACCTTTTAAAAAATAATTGCATCATGACATCATTTACTGTCTGTAATGAATATGAATATGCAGGGCTTCCCACCAGCTCTTGTTTACCAGTGGCCTGGCTTTGGTCTGACCAGTTAAAATGATTTGCCCTTTAGTTTAGTAGTTTTCTACTGGCTATACAATTACATTTTATTTGTAAACTGTCTCCTTTTCGAGTTCACTCCCTTTATTTATTGAGAAGTGCTGTAGTGAAAAGGTTAACCATTTGAAAACTGACCGTCTTAGGGCAAAACCGTTTATTTTAGTTTCAGCTGAAATTGTTTGTTCCTATCAACAAAATATTGCAAGAATTGTCTAAATAAATGTAGCATTGAATTGAATTGAAAGAATGAATTCAGTGCTTGTTAATTTGGGCTTTATATACAATGTTCATGTAAAATTGTGCAATGGCGGAGGCATCACTCGGTCGAAGATTGATCTAATTTTGTTTCACTGTTTGCACTTTACAGCGTTCCAAGTGAAGAAAAAGAAGAACACACTGGAGCAAGCACTGCAGAAAAAAGCTGACAAGAGGAAAAAGAAGCTTGAGGACAAAACGAAAGAGGTATGTATGAACCCATAACTGTAGGTTTGCCACCAAATTAAAACTTGTCTCACAAATTTCTTTGAAACATGAATTACAACTGCATACTAAAAAAAAAAACACTTGTAAAAACCACTTGGATTGTATCCATAGAAAGTATTTTTACTTGTAAAAAAAAAACCTGTCTATAAATCTATAGAATCTATAGAAATGGATTATGATATCGTTTATTTTCAATTGTTTTTTCTGTTCTCTTTTAACAGGACGAGGAGCTTACGCCTGAAGAACAGATGGCAGAGAAGTTACGGCAACAGAAACTAGTAGAAGAATCGGACTTCGAATTAACGAGGGATGCATTTGGTGAGAGACATGATGATGAAATATCATCTTCAACCTGTAGATGAAGGAAAGCCGATTGAATGTAGAAATGAAGTCAAGTGGTGCAGTTTATAACCCATGATTAAATTCAACCTGCTAATGAGAATTCTGAGTCCAATAATGTTGATTTCTTTTATAGGCCATTATCGAAAAATTGAAGAAATGCAACTAATTATTGATGAATACAAATTTAAAGTATAAATCAAAATTTCACAGTATGTCTAGGGTAACCACATAGGTAGGAATATTTTGTAGCATCTTTGGAATGTTAAGATGAATAATTTGTGTTGTGTATCGACTTTCTTGTGACCTACTTCGAGGGTTTTGCCTGAAAGAATAATTTCTTTGTTCAGCACTTAGTTGCCTCAGCGAGTGTAAAGATCATATTCTTGGAGGTCTTTTTCACTCGCATCAATCCATTACCATTTACAATCTTTATTATATAAGGAGAAACATAGTCAAACTTTTGATCATAATACAAACATTTATTCTGAATTTTTCAGCTTCCATATACAGCATACATCATCGTGACCTGACTTGACTTTTCTGATGTAACAAACTTATTGATACAAGCTACCGAATGTCTACGACCCAATCATTGATTATCATGTCGGAAAGGTCAAGTCGGGTCACAATGCTGCCGACGACTAGATTACCGCCATCTATCTCGGAGGTAAATGTTTATATTGTGATCAAAAAGTGTAAAAATGTTTCTTGTTAAATACCAATACAGATGAACTTACATTCCAATCTTTATAATATGTTTGTTTGATTTGTCCTTTTTTAAAGGTATCGCTGGGGATAGCAAGGTGTCACTGGAGTCCTCACTTCCATCGACAGAGGAAGAGTTCGAAGAATTTGGGAAGCTCCTAAAAGAAAAGCTAGCAAATTTAGAATCATCGGACCATTACTTTGGCCTTCTAGAAGACGTTTTTCAAGCATGCTGTGTGTGTCGTAAGTATCTAATCTCGGTAATCTATCTCCCTTGTCATTGGTCCATTATAATTACAGTGGAACCTCGTTATAAAGAACTCCGATATAACAATCCCCCATTATAAAACCAGGTCATTTTGCATGTCCAAACTCTTTATTTTCTTTTGGTGTTGACCCTGATATATCGTGATACCTGATTTAACAAGGTAAGTTTTATGGTTCAAAGACCTCGTTATAACCAGGTTCCACTGTAATTGATTTAAAAAGCTAAAATACCTTGGATGATCCCTCACGCATTCACCTCGCTTAATTTATCAAATCAAGATTGCTTCTGATTTGATAGCCTCTGACTAGCATCGAGCATCGAAAGAGACAACTTGGGAGAACCACCTTCGTAGGGTTTTGTAGGTCAATTGGTAGAGCACTAGTCAGGCATTCATGAGTTCCTAGTTAAGTATCCCACAAGTCTAATTTTCTTTGTTCAGCATTTTTGCATGTACTTGTGTGTCTGTATCTTAGTAATCATAATTATACCGTTTTAGTTATTGCAGCTTCCTTTAAATATTTTCTATAGGTACAGACAAAAATTAAGTTCTAGAAGGTTCCATAAAATTTCTCTTTACCTTGTAGTCAACTTGTCTTCCTTGTGGAAAACAATACAAAACAGTGAAACCCCAAAAATCAATTGGGCTCTGTGTGATTTAGCCCCTGTTATACCTAAAAGATCCTCTGAAATTCATAGAAAAGCCCCTCGTGAATTTGGATTTCGTGAAGAGGTCAATGCAAAAGATATTGTAAGTGTTGTATTCAATTGAAGCAAGCCCCCATATATAGCCCTGGATAATAGTAGACTTGTATTCCCTCCATTCTCTTTTTCCTTCGCAGTTGATGCAGAGCAGGTGAAAAAGATAGGTAGCAGTTTAACAGCAATAGGAAATGAGAAGACGAAAGCACTAAAGGTAAGTCTACTCCGTACTCGCAGACCTAACAAGTCTCGCGCTGCTCATACCTTTCCTCTAGCCTCGGACTTGTTTGCCAAAAATAACACGTGCCACAAAATAGAGAAACCTGAAACAAGTTTGATGATATCATTGAGATATTTTGTTTCATCAAAATAAGTCTTGTTTTGCAAAACTTATTATAATCCTACAAACCCCAGTCGCCCAAGGCAGGCATTGCCCTTATATTAGTGACTGGAGTAGCAATGGCCACCAGAAATTTCATTTAGCCTCTAGAAACTCTTGTTTTGGCCACCAACTTAATAGTTAAATTAGGATCTACAAGGGAGAGCCCTGCAAGGCCAACACTTAACAGTGTGTGGTTGCGTGGTGATAGACATATATAATTGGGATGGGGTGGGGCTGATGCACTGGCAGCCTGTATGTCACCCGCATCTAGCGTCTGATCTGACATCTCTGTATTCAGGGAGGTAGAATTTTTTTAATGCAGTCGACTCTTCTAAGGAACATTGATGTACATTGATTAAAACTTGTCTTGGCAGCCAACCTGCCTATAGTGGCCACCAAAAGTGATCTCTGGCAGAGAACTTTTGTTTGTGGAAAACCTGTCTATAGAGGTCACCTGTCCACGGTGGTTACATTTTTTGTTTCCCTTGGATGGTCACTGTACACAGGTTTGACTTTTTACACAACTATCATTATGAAGTAATTTCTGAAGTCTAAAAGCTCCAAAAATTCTTTGTATTATGCCTTGGTTTTTCAACTCATACTGTAAACCGGGATCACTTTGGCTGCCGGGATGACTTTTGCCACTTTTTTTAGATGAATGTATTTTCATCAAGCCTCACTTTTTAGAACAAATTTCTTATTGTTAAAAATATATTCTTATAGGGTATTGTATAGAATCAGATATTAGTTTTAAAGAGTGAAAAGTGATGAAAATATAGCCTTCTCAAAAAGTGGCCAAAGTCACCCCGGTTTACGGTAACTAATGTTTGTAATACAATTAAGTAGAGGAATTGTGACCAGTCATGTTTTATGCTTTCCTGTCTCTCTGAACAGGCTGCGAAAGGGAAGAAGAGCAAGAAAAAGGCCAACCTTGCAGGAAGCGGAAAATCAGCAAAGAAGGATGAATTCGACGTCGACTACGGTTTTGGCGAAGAATTCGACGATTTTATGTGACAAAGACTGCTCGCTGTAATAACGCTTCCCATTCTAACGATGCCATGCTTTATGTGTGATGCCTTGTCGTCATTGGAAACAGTCAAGCCTACATCATATTAATCACTTATTTATAGAACATTATTCAACCGCAAAAGATAACAGTTATGGGTTCAAAAGCCAGATGATATGCCTCTCTACATTGCTGTGGACTTCAACTGGATCTCCCAAACCTTTCTGAAAAAAAATTAATGCTGGAAAAAAAGAATCAAGTATGATTGTTGATAGCTTCGGAGGCATATTCGAAGGGAGACAGAAGATGGTTAGACAACATATACACTGCAGAAAAATATCTTAATATATTACATACATGTATGATTGTTTGTGGAATTGTGATTGGAAAGAAATATTGATAATATTTTATCAAATTGTACCAATATTTGTGAGCATAATCCATTTAAAATCATTATCATCATGAATGCTACTTAACCTGTTCAGGACTGGTCCCGAAAATACTCTGGGTTGGGACAATGGATAATATACTTGGCTGTTTTGTTTTAATGGGGACGTACATGTTTGGTGATGATACATTTAGTGTGGGTACCCAGGGTTGCCGCTACTTGAACTGTTCTCTATAAATAGAGAAGGCACTTTGTCCATTAAGACATACTTTTGTCACCCTGTTCACATGTACAGTGGATCCTTGTTATAACGAGAAGGCAGTTAGATGATGAAAATTAACCTTTATATCACTAGGCATCTTGTTATACAAGGTGAACAAAAATGATACAAAGAGCTTGGACTAGCATGATTACTGTGTCACAAGAGAGTTTTGCTTCATTAGAACTCTATGTAACATGGTTTCACTGTACCTTCTTGTAATTTCTCTAATAAAAGTAGTGAAGTATAATGACGTGTCTGAACAATAGGCATCTAATGACCATACAGTGTCAAAGAAATTGTTACCTAATTATCGTAGGAGTAATACTAAACAAAATTGTACTTTCCCACCAAAGTATACGTCCCTCCCGTTCTTTATCAAAATTGTGATGATAGATGAAACTTGAAATGGAAGAATACCAGATTTTTTTTATTCCATCATTGCCGGTGTGAAAATCTAGTTGTCCAAACAGGCCACAAAGTTAAAACTGTCATGAAATGTGCTGGTCCCGGGTCAGCGGGCTAGTGTAATTATCGAGCTCTGGGTTATTAAAGCCGATGAGACTTTTTTCAAATTTGATATCGTTTAGTCTAAGTGAGGTATATTCCATCTTTGATAGGGTTGTAAAGTAATATTTGTTTCTTCTAACATTTTGTTTAAAGAAATCCCTTTGAAAATATAGGGTGTCTCATAATCGTCACAAATCAAAATCTGTTTTTTTCTTCTTCAGAAGTCTATTGAAAGAGTCCAATCAGGCGACATGCTAATTTGTAGAAATTGTTGTGCTTTTGTATACATTCTACTGCAAATCATAGCTTCTAGTGAATAGGTGTGAAGTTTTGAACCAATATTTAACAGATTGAAAGTTGTTTTTCGCACATGAGTTTACTCCAGTTGTACGATGTTGGAATATAAATTTGTATTTCTTTTCTAAAACAAATAAAATAAGCTTCAAATCTCTTTTCATCAGGTAATATTTGTGACCGTTTACATGAAAGTCTTGTTCAAACTTTATTTACATAGGGACCTAAGAAATGGTAGTTTGGTTTACCATAATTTGAAACTAAATGTAATTAGATTCATGAATGTCATATATATAAAAGCTATTATAAAAAGTTACCACTGAATTGAATTTGATTGGATTTAGCTTAGCAAATTTGTGTTTTTAATTGTAAAGTAAGATTACATATGAATAAATTTATTAGGGTTTTTGTTTGTATTTAATCAGGACATGATCAATTTGTCTAAATTTGTTCTTCTGTTGCATGATTTGAAAAGAACAAGAACCCAACATTTCTTTGTTAGAATTTTCAATATAGCGTAAGTCTTCCCTTTTATTGGATCATCAACTAGAAATCTGTAAGAAACCCAGCATTCCAAAAGTGTATTGAACAGTGTATTTTTCCTCAAACGTAGTTCTATTGGTAGATATTTCATCACAGAATTAAGAAATATCCCTTTATCAGTAAAACCCTTTCCCCATTCCCTATGGGGAGGTAGAATGGGGTTTAAATAGATACACACAAAGTTTGTCTTCATTTCTCTATACATTTATATTATAATGCATAATAAAACTTAAATAACAAAACATCAAGTCATTTGTGATCTTCTGATTAATTATTTTTATTATGATGTATACCGTAGAAAAATATAAATATGCATAGTAGTGTAGTACACACGGATTCAAAATTCAAGTTCAACATTTGGAAATGTACAAAAAGTGTAATTTGTTAAAAGTATACACTTTAACTTGCTTATCAATTATAAGTATGACAATATAGAGCAACATATTAATTATTGGTGAATTATATATTACTAAAATCTCTATTTATAATATTGTTTGAACATTAGATATTTAGATGTACAAACACACACATTCATACAAGTTTACTTGCTTTTGCTAAAGATTTAGAAGACTCTTGTTCAAATGGTGTTACAATGAAAGGCAGCCCTCCCCCCTCCACACTCAGAAAGAAACTGAAGAAAATCTTATATTGCCATGTATTGCTAGATGCTAGATGCAATTAAATATTGTAGGTCGAGATAAGGGAGAAGGGCATTCAGTTTATTTTTGTTCAAACATGAGTTCTGCATACCATCAAGCAGCCATCAAGTAGGTATGACTAGGAGCTATCTCTTTGTGATGCCTAAATTCAAGATCAATTCCAATTTGGAGAATATTTATCAGAAATTATTAAAGAGCTTTTAATATCTACAAGGCACCCACACTTGAAAATAGTAAACTCCCGACAAAACATAGCTTAGCACCCTTCTTTCACAACTGACTTAAAGTAAAGGGATTAAACATTATACATTCATTGTTTATTCCCTTTTCTGATAAACATGATATTAAAATACTTTCAAAATAATTATACCGATATTGTAAATCCACACATGATATTACACAGAGCACCTTGTAATATAAAGAAAAGGGACTAAGAAAACATTCACTGTTGATTCCCTTTTCTAACATGATATTAAAATACTTTCAAAATAGTGATACCAATATTATAAATCGCACATGATACTGCCCTGTAACATTGATATTAAATCATAATATATTTAAAACTTAACATGTGTTTTATGGTATTAACAAGTCCTAGGATTCTTGTAATATAAAGAAAAGGGACTAAGAAAACATTCATTGTTGATTCCCTTTTCTAACATGATACATGTATTAAAATACTTTCAAAATAATGATACCGATATTGTCAATCACACATGATACTGCCCTGTAACATTGAAATTCAAGAAATTTGAAATATTACATTTTAATGTGTTTTATGGTAACAAGTCATAGGATTCTTTGTAAATGTGAAGCCATGATACACATTTGTTCACAGGTTCTAATAACAAGATCTCCTTTAACAAAATAACTTAACAGCACACAATTTTACCTGTGTTGATATGAAAGTCTGCTTCCACCAAAAATAAATCCAAAGATTCAATTAATAGATTCATAAAACAATGGTTATAACAAATGCCCAAAATTAGCACATAGCACATAGCAAATAATAGATTGTCCTAATGCATACAAAAATGGTTATAACTAATGCTCAAAATTAGCACAGGACCGCTGGTGCGGGCCAATAAAAACTAGAATTGGGCTACCAAATTTCAAATAATTCCACTGCCCCACATTTTCAACCAAATATAACAATTGTTAATGTTTTTCTTTGTTTGGGTCAACTAAATTCCGGCTTTAGGCCACTTTAATTTGAAGAAAAAAAACAACTAGTTATTACTTGCCTGACTGGGCCACAAGGCAAAAAAAAAGTTAATTTCTAGTATTGGTTATTAATAAAAAGATTTAATAATTCACAAACATGTAGTTAAATATTCTTCTGGCATGATCATTGGCATAATTGTTTAAAGGTAGTACACAGATCGCACGCTCTCGTAGTAAGTGGCAAGATAGATGATACGGGGTGAAGATACACAGGTTTGTACAGTGAAATCTCATTATAAAGAGCATCTTGGATCCATTGAATATACATGTATGCTGTTATATCAAATATCAAATAACCTTGTTATACCAGAGCTTGTTATACAGGTTTCACTGTAGTTACACCTCACAAAAAATTGAATGCAATTCCTCAGAATGACCGGGAGATTCATTATTTTGAGAAAGATATTAAGACTAACACCAATTTTTTGCATGGTGTTACCACAAACCACCTACATGAAAATAATGCTGTCTGCTAGCATCTCCCTTAAGTAGATTTAATGCAAGCTCTTTGAACTCGAGCTGGTTTGGAATGCGATATCATATGCTGTCAATAAACCAGAACAATATCCTAGAAATCATCATCCATCATCATTATCATCATCATCACCTAGGCATCGTCACTAAGATATGCTCCAGCATCTCCCTTTATTAGATTGAAGGCAAGCTCTTTGAATTCTAATTGGTTTGCGATGTGATACGCTGTTAGTATGTCGGAGCAATGTCCTAGTAATCCTCATAATTCATCATCATTATCATCATCATCACCTAGGCAACATCACTAAGTTATGCTCCAGCATCTCCCTTTAGTAGATTGAAGGCAATCTCTTTGAACTCTAGTTGGTTTGCAATATGATACGCTGTTAGTATGTCGTAGCAATGTCCTAGCAATCGTCATCATTCATCATCATCACCTAGGCAACATCACTAAGATATCCTCCAGCATCTCCCTTTAGTAGATTGAAGGCAAGCTCTTTGAACTCTAGCTGGTTTGCAATGCTACATGCTAGCATGTCAGAACAATGTCCTAGAAATCGTTTTACTCATCATTCATCTTCCTCATCATTCATCTTCCTCATCATTCATCATTATCATCATCACCTAGGCAACATCACTAAGATATGCTCCAGCATCTCCCTTTAGTAGACTGAAGGCAATCTCTTTGAACTCTAGTTGGTTTGCAATCCGATATGCTGTCAATACGTCGGAGCAATAGCCTAGAAATTTCTGCATGTGGCCAACGATGAGGGAAGTCTTATTTGAGAGTTGTCTGTATCTGTGTAAAAATAGACAAGAAAGAGAAAATAAGAATGGATTATATTCAAAGAAAGAAAGTTTGAAGAAAAAAAATGCCTTAATATAACAAGGTAATTTTACTGGTACAAGCTCTATATATTCTTTTGTTTTTTTTCCCCTGAAATAGCAATATACCTGATTTAATGAGGTAACTTTCACTGTCCCAATCTCTTTCTCATAATGAGTTTTCACCATAATATACTAATTAACATGCTCCCAAATCTTTTCTCAACTCTTAACTCTAATTTTATAAATTAGTTTATTTGTTTTGCAATTTGAAATAAACTAGCTAATGAAATCAATAATCAATTAACTCACAATTAATAAACATCAACTAAAAAATCTTCCACTGACCTGGCAGCAATATAATTGATGTGACCTGAGTGACCAAAGTGTGTTGCATGCATGTTTTTAAGTCCAGATAACAAAAACATTCAAGAAAAAAATTCTGCAATCAATTAGCAAATCATCAGACGATCCAAATGAACATTTCTTGAAAATGTTTTACTGACCTGGCAGCAATGTCGTTGAAGTGACCTGGAGTGAGCTGCATGCATGTCTTGAAGTCTTCCAGGTAGCGGAAGTTGCCCTGTGTGATGACGTTGTGATAGAGGGCGGCAGACCAATCACTCTGCTGCTTGTACGCATCCTGAACAATCAGTGACTGGCGAAGGGAAAGAAGAGGTAATGGTAATGCAGTGGAATCTTATTATGATGAAGAACTTGGGATAATAAAAGTTATCTTTCATACTAGGTCTCTTGTTTAACAGGGTAAACAATTTAAAAAAAAGGATATAAAGAGCTAGCTTAGGACCAAAGCAATTATCTGTTTATATGGGTATTTTGTAAAATCAACTCACTTATAATGAGGTTCCATGGCATAGTAATAAAACTCTTTAAAAAAAAAAAGGGAAATGATATAAGGTTGTAGTGACATAATTTTCACACCAATGAATCTTCCCCATCTACTAATTTCCTTTAATTTTACCTAAGCGTGTAATAAACCTTATTTCTTTGGTAGTGGCCCAAAACAAATAAAAACATTGAAACGTCCGTGATATTTGGTAGCCAATGTAGGCAATTACAACATTAAGCTTGACTGATAATCTGGTGGCCCCAAACTCATTTTTGGTGGCAACTGTCAAGCAGGCAAGTGTAAATTTCGAGCGATGCTCTACAATTAAAATGGCGTTAAAGAACACACGTAGCTATACTTACCTCATGAAATCGTGGATGTTCAGTGACCAGCTTGGCGACGTCCTTCTTGCTCAGGTTGATGACCTTTGTCTTGAGAGGAAGGAGATGAAGTTGTAGCGCCACCAAGCGAGCCTGCTTCAGACACCGCTCCGCTCGACGCAGGCAGTTATCCTGGGAAGGTAACACAAGAGACTTGTTACAAAAAAATTGTTTTGACTTGATTTCACGACATTATAAGATTAAGCTTCAACCGACCTTATTTCTTTGCTGGCAAGTTTTTTTTTCTTGAATAGTTTGCCTTTCTATTCAATTGCTTTTGAACCTAACTCTCCCTATCCGCTGTACAAAATTGGTAACATTGAGCTACTTTGATCATTAAAGTTGATGGCACAAAGGGGAATCGTTTATAGAAACTTGTGCTTCCAGTGTTGTTAGGCAAGCCATGTTCTGTCCATATTTGTCTTCCTTCCCACCTCTATCAAACATCTTGTAATGCTGGTATTTTGTTAATTTAAGTTTTAAAAGAATTGTCTATGATGGTTAATTTCTGTGGATCATTCAGTTGAGTGAAGGATAAATAACAATTACTAGACACCAGGTGGTTGAAAAAGCAGAACAAGCTGTGCATAGGGCATAGCTGACTCAACCACACCAGAAACCTGGTTGTCTAGCCATTTTCTTTTTTCAAACAATTAAAGTGACGCTGCATTGCCAATTTGATTATATCATGTAGAGAGATTTAAAGCTATTTTCTTTTGTCTAATGATTAAAGGGATTCCACATTACCGATTTGTATATATGTGACCTTACACCACAAAACAACCAATAAGTCGGGAAAAATGTTTGTGCCGATTTTCACGACATTAAAGAAGAAGTGATTACCTATAAAATGGTATATAATATGTAATATTCAGACTAAGGAAACCCTCTCAAAATGAGCGCCAAAGATTTGGAACATGGCTGAAGCAGTTTTAAAATAAGGGAGAAAACAGACCACTTCAAAGATCGGTGGCCATTCAAGTGCTGTAATCTGATCATTTTTATTTGACAAAAAAAAAAATCATATTTAAACATGGATTCTGATGCTAAAGTTTTCACAGAAGGAAGATTGATACCCTCATTCATAAAATATCAAAATCTTGAATCACATATTTTAAACAAAATTTTGACTATTTCAGCTAATAACAGTATAACAACGACTGCGACTTAACGGTTGTTTTGTGGTGTAAGGTCACATATCGTGTATGGTAGAGTTGATAAAAATGAATTTTAAAAAGGGATGGTTGATAATTTTTGTTCATAATTTCTTCTGATTTAAACAACTGTCTACAGCAGTCTTGTGAACCATGTATAACAGGAATCTCAAAATCTAGAGCTGGTGGGTTTAATTACCTGAGAGAAGTTCTTTGCAGCATTGGTTAGGTCATGTAAAGCACTCTCCAATATGTTCTGGATCTCAATATTGGTATCTGTAAAGAAACAATACATAAAATATAAATGTCCATGTTTTTGCAATGGCATAAATGTTGGCAAAAGACTACGACTCCAATCATGCACTTGTTGTGCTGGTTTAAACTGCACCAATGGCTAAGGGAATAATACTAATGCATCTAGGCACATACTCGAGCAATGTGATATGAACTAGATAAGAGCGATGTATTATTACTATCATGAAACTGATCTCTGAATACGTTTACATACCCATACTCCTTGCTTCCAGGGACTTCAGTTTATCCTTAGCACCCTATTCAAGGAGGCCTGCCACCTCCCTCAACATCTCAAACTGGTCACCGAGTACAATCCAAGCCAAAACAGTAAAGTGCAGAATTTCAACTCCCCAGGGAGCTGAGGGCTGAGGTCTATGGGGAACGCATGTTATACCATCAAAAAGCAATAAAACTGTCTTGAAGGGGTCAAAGATACGTACCCATGCTCCTTGGTTCCAGGGACTTCAGTTTCTCCTTTGCACCCTGTTCAAGGAGGCCTGCCACCTCCCTCAGCATCTCAAACTGGTCACGCCAAACAGTAAAGTGCACAATTTCAACTCCCCAGGGAGCTGAGGCCTGAGGTTTATGGGGAACGCATGTTATACCATCAAAAAGCAATAAAACTGTCTTGAAGGGGTCAAAGATAATGTACATACCCATGCTCCTTGCTTCCAGGGACTTCAGTTTCTCCTTTGCACCCTGTTCAAGGAGACCTGCCACCTCCCTCAACATCTCAAACTGGTCACCGAGTCATATCAATCCAAGCCAAAACAGTAAAGTGCATAATTTCAACTCCCCAGGGAGCTGAGGGCTGAGGTCTATGGGGAACGCATGTTATACCATCAAAAAGCAATAAAACTGTCTTGAAGGGGTCAAAGATACGTACCCATGCTCCTTGTTTCCAGGGACTTCAGTTTCTCCTTTGCACCCTGTTCAAGGAGACCTGCCACCTCCCTCAGCATCTCGAACTTGAGCGCAACAATGCTGTAAGTCTCGGTGTCAGGAGGGTCACATCTCTTCAGGTAGTCAAGCAGAGCCACCTTTAACTTGTCATCCTGCAAAATTAATATAGAAAATGCATGAAATTACTACAGTTTTGTGCAGAAGAGGACTATTTATATTGTTGTACAGAGCCCATTCAAATCGATATGAAATGCATTGCCTATTTCATATGAAAGAAGACTCCAGTTCAAAACATACTCACTGCCAATTTATATTTTAAAAACGGGCATGAAATGTGTCGGCAATTTCACTGAGAAGTGCACTATTGATACTAATTTTACAAACAATTTCACTGTCCCTGAATCATACTTTGATTTATCTTATTATCCTCCCTTCCAAAATCAAACTTATGAGTAAAGCTTTCGTTATCAAATATATTTCCTTTCAAGAAGATGATGCATTGTTATCAAGAATTTTCCAGTACACATTATATAGAGCTGACCAATTGTCATTTAGGACTGAATGGTGTTGAAAATAATAGTACATGTAAGTGGTGCATTTGTTATAGAGTTTTCCATTAAACATCACATTCGAGCTCAGAAATGTCATATCCAGAGCTACCAACATTGAAATTGAACAATCAGGAAGATTTTATCAGAAATCTATCAAATGCATACAACCTATAAATGACAATAACATTTCAATAATCAGGAAGATTGGCTGATGGGATGAAATCCGATCCAATAATCTTGGTCTATTTTCAGGGAGTCTCCTGCGAAATCAGGGAGACTTGTTAGCTCTGCATATTAAACCAGCTGGTACTGGTGCTAAAATAATTGGTATAATACTTTTTCACAAACTTTTGAATTTTAATTTGTGTAACTCACATGAGCCCCTTTCTGTAGCAAGACATCCATCTTGTGGTTTGCCCTCAGTATCTCGAAGCAGTACGTCATCTCGCTGAATCGTCTCACTCCCAAAACCAGTCGCACCTTGTACAATGATAGAAATAGGGAAGACAATGTAACTATTTATGAGACTACTTTGCCCAACGGGAAAACAAATGACTACATGTGAAAAATTATGAGATTAATACATATAAAAACAGAGTAAAACATAAAAAAAAATAATAATTTGTACCATCATATGGTTGTCATAAGACTGTACTTTTTGGACTAAGCAAAGGGCAGTAAAGCAGTTTCTGCTTGGACAGAGACAATTCTTTCTACATTGCAGCTAGTTTAGAGTGAAACTCATCAAAAACAGAGTAAAAAACAACTTTTCAAACTTAATGCTGATTAGACTGTACTCTGCAGACTAAGCGAGAGCGGTACAGCAGTCCCTGCTAGCTCTTGGCACAAGACAATAATATCTTTGTATTTTGCAGCTAACAGTATTTAAAAAACACCTACAAAAATTAAGAGTAAAATACCCCAAATTCTGATTGTAACTATTAAAATGACACGTCTGACCAAAAAACTTTTGATATTAAAAAAATAGTTATACAATTAACTACCCCCAGTAGGATGGAGACCCTTTTTTCGCACTTCAAAGGGGACCACCAGGCAAAGAACAAAACATAATTATATGTTTTGGTACCGTCTTGTGATATCAAATAGATACACAACATTTTGCAAAGGGTTGTGTAATTCATAAACAATGCAATTAATTGCCACCACTTACAGAACCATTATTATTTCATGGTTCCGTACACACCAAACATTTGCGAGTGTGCCAATTCTATTCACGCGTACGTTTTGAGACAATAGATTCCTGGACGATTCTTTCGCTCTGGACAAAGGTAGTCTTCGTACATGCAGACCCATGAACGCATGCTTTAGTGGTGACGCGTTTTCCAATTATATATTTTTTTTCTGGAAACATATTTTTCTGAACTTGTTGATGGAATGGACTACTTAAGATGTTACCTTTCATTTATAAGAATATTATTTTTTGGTGGTGGTACCCTTTAAGGCTTAGTTATATCAGAGCTCTTTATAACAAGGTTCCACTGTAAGGCTTTATTATTTTGCCCATTTTTTTGGAATCTGTAATACAATCATTTTTCTTCAAACTTTCTTTCTTTAAGCACACAAATGTTCATTTATAAGAATATTATTTTTGGGTGGTGGTACCCTTTAACCCAAATGAGACATTTCGCTATAACATGCATTCTCCATAGACACCAGCCCGAGTATTTTCAAGACCAGTCCTGAACGGGTCAATATTTGATTTGATTTGTTCATTGAGTTTTATTTACCATGAGACTGTACTCTTCGGACTGAGCGAGGGCAGTACAGCAATCTCTGCTAGCTCTCAGGACAGAGGTGATCCCTTCCATATTACAGCTCAGCGTGAAGCACTCGTGAGCACTGATAATCAACTCCACTTCTAGGCTAAGCTCTGCACACACACACAAAAATACAGAAATATTTTTTACATACAATTTTTGGCAGATTTAATTTTACCATTCAACCTATTGCAAGTCACAAACTGTACAAACTTTCCAAATTCTGACAGATTATGCCTACATTTTCAGATTATTCCTCCAATTCAGCTTCATATATCTGAAACCACAACATGCCAGCGTTTCCTTCTCCTTTAAGCTGAACAACCTACTGAAATCATCCATCACTCATACAAAATGTTGACCTACTTTTAAAATGACTATTAGACCTGTGGTCATTGATAGAATAAAACATAACATTTTTGTCTATTCAGAATCTGTCATATACATAGATGTATGAACAATTAAATGCAAAAAAAACAATACATACATTTTTGTCATTTTTAAGATAAAGCTTTGCAATTATCTCGCACTGGTAAAAATGTTTATTCATGTTTTGCACATCGAACCGTCATATCGTTACATACTATTTTTATTCCTACCTGGTCTGTTGGCACCAAGATCAGAGTGTGCTATATGCGTAGCCTCTTCCAGGAGTCTGGTACCAAGACTAGCAGGGTCCTTACACAGCTTGGAGAGACTGACAAAGGCAATCTTCTCTAAGCGCTCTGGACTTGGACCTTCAGCGGGAGACCGGGTCAGTGAACCTATATTCAAACAATGATAATAATGGACATTTAATTTAATACTAATGGTCATGATGCAAAAATACTGCTGAAATACTACTATAATAATGCCTGAGTAATAAAATGAGAGTCAAAATAGGGCCTAAATTTGTTATCCTAGCAGAATCTTCTTCAGAGGCTATAACTGACAAGGGAACAAAAATACATAACACTATAAACTAAACATAATACAAACACATGCATACAGCTAAGGAAGGGGTCGGAGACATAGAATAATAAAGATGCTGTGAAGGGCCAACCAAACTTGGCTGGGACTGGAGGAAAAACACACAAAGAAGATGTTATATAACATGGCAAAAGGGAGTAGGTAGAGAAAATGTGAATAAGAATTGTGGAGGCATGATGAAAGTAATGCCCTTGAAAATGGGAGGACCCTGAATGGGCAGGCATCTGAATAGGTGGGGAGAGGGGGGCATGAGAATAAAATGATCAGAGAGCTATAGTAAGGGAGGCCAATTTGGCCACTGTAGATTAGGAGGGGGGTCGTAACCGGATGGCTTTCCTCATTTACACAGCTTAAAGAGACTAACAAAGGTAACCTCCTCCAAGCACTCGGGACTCAGATCCTCGGGATACCTACAATGAAACAATAATGATAACTGAAATATAATTAGGTGAATTATGATGGTCACATTCATACAGATAGTAAAGAAGACAAACCCAAAAATCATTAAGAGATTATGTAGGAGACCACCAATAATTATCAACAATTTTCAAATACATTAATGCATGTGCATGATTTTTCTCCATTTATGAATAAATGAATGGCTACTTATTCAATATAGAACAATATATATCACTTACTTTCTCTTCTTTTCTTCACTTTCTGTTGAAGACCAGTCTTCACAACATCCGACAAAAAGTTAGCAACCTGGAACAGCACAAATATTTAAGAGGAATACTGTTATACAAACATGGATAGTAGTATTTTAGGCCTTACAAAATGCACGCACAGATATGTATACATGTACATGTAGGGTAGTATTTCAGTTGCTGCACATTCATTTCATTGATGTTAAAGGTACACTTGAGTATTGGTACATCCCGAAATGCCCCTTGACACTAAATTGGTTGGTTTTAATTCCATTAGAAAGTTCCTTGAATAAAACATGTAAAATGAGAATCATTCCCTCTCATAGTTGAAAAATTTGATTTCAAGATATTTTATTCATAAGTCTACCGGCCGGGGGACATTTTGACTTTTTAGGAACAATTTAAAAAATGCTTATAGACTACTTTGAAAAAAATCTAAATAGGTTTTTAAATAGTTGTCGATGATATCTCTATTGAATCATTCTTTTAACAAAACATCAAATGCACAACTTTGTATGAAAAATGGCTAAAACCAATAAGTTTTTAGAGAGCGCCCTCTTGAGTTGTAACAACTCTTTTTTAATGATAGCAGGGTTTTTACTTAATAGTTTGTAATTGTGTATACCTTTCGAGCATGGTGGAGTTATAACTATTAGTTTGTACCGTAATGATGCAGGTTTTGGTTACTAAAGTTAAGTTTGACCAATACTCAAAGGTCCAATTCAAATCACAATTATTTGGGACTTCTATTTTACAAATATGAAGGCAATTGGAGGTTAAAACACACTCATCTAAAAATACAAATTAAAGGTACTTTCACATAGAAAAAAACAAAAAACACTCATAACTTCTCAGAAAGATACTCAAGTATCTCTTTAAATACAAATGTAATGTTTGGGATCATTCAACTATTCACCTCATTGTCTGGCAGGCCATTCGCCCTGATGAAGTCCTTTGCAAGTAGGAAGCGGTCAGGGTGGGTGGACTGGAGGAGTGCCTTGACCGTCGTGAAGGGCACTTGCTTGACCAGCGAGTCAAAGGGCTTCCCCAAAACCTGCCAGAATTTCAACAACAAAAAATTGAAGAAAAAAAAAGAAGATCAAAATAAAAAGCAGTCAAGTTAACTTGATTACTGAAGTGGAGTATCCATTACAAATGTCAAACAATATGAATGAAGACATTTATAACATTTATCAAATTGACAGATATTGTTGTGTTTTTCATTGTTGCATTTTCAATTTTTTTTAAAAGCAAGATAAGCTCCAACATATTGTCTAATTTCCTTGATTGCTGGAAATCCAATTGTTCTATTAAAATCAATCAATGATTTGTACTAAATCAATTTAATGAAGTTCGCACGCGGTGCCCTTCAAATACCTGTGTTATTCTGTAGATATTGATGATACGGTCACAGCACTTCCTACCAGCCGACGTATGGGCGGCTAGGCCTTCCATCGAAGCCAGATTCTCATCACCCAATGATGTACTCAGCTCTGTGTTTATCTCCAAATTGGCAACTACAATTTTAATAAGAACACATTGTCAAACAATTAATATAATTCTAAAAGCATTGAAAAAACAAACAATTGGATATGATTAACATTACATCACATACATGCACATCTGAGGTAAAAGGCCTGCCAGGGACCAATACTCTGTACAAAGGTATGAAGTCTTCCTTTATATGAATCAATTAAAAAAGTGTCCATTTTGAAGTTTTTTGTTTTGTTAGTGTAAGCAGAATAAATGCACACAAAAGGCAATTTTAACAAAAACAGCCTAATGAAAACATAGCCAAAAGTTTATAAAGGGATGGTCACATTGATTTTAAACAATCCACAGCTGATTGATATACATACCACTTGGTGATCTTCCCAGCCCTTTCCTGCGTCCTCCATACACCCCAGACGGGGGTCCCAAGAGAGCCATGTTGCTGGGCCGTCTGGACAGCCTGATGGGGCGGCCAACGGTCTCGGTCTTGACCAGCGAGCGCAGGCTGGGGTCGATTCCCTCGGGCCGGACCCTGCCCTGCATCAGACGTAGGCAGGTTAGGACGATGGAGAGGTCCGTGTGAGGGCGGTCAAACTGACCGGCTAGACGGTGGGCCTCAGAGATGCAGCAGTTACTGAGTAGACTGGCAATCATTGCGTCCAGTGCCCCAATCTCCTGAGAATGGCGATAGCATCAATCAATTTAATGAAAAATTATCCTCTACTAATATGGACAAATGAAAGATAAGAGAAGTAATCCTATAATAAAATACAAAATTAAATTTCCTTTTAAAACGTATACAAAAAGTTACTATGAAAAAAAAGAAATTACCTGAAAATGTTGGACATGCACACAAATAAAGGATAATTATTCTCTCCTAAAATGACCAAAATTATAAACAATACTACAATGTAGGTCAAAATGAGTGAATTCTAGACTCTGTGAACTTGTCTAAAGAATGGATTGGCCTAAGTCCTATAAAGGTTGCTACCGGTATTCCTACTGAAATAGGGAACTAGTCTAAAGCATGTTTTGGTCTTGGTCATAGTCTTAACATAGGTACTATACATGGGAGGTGTTCTATAAATGCTAGAATGTAATACCTCTTCACTCTTGAGTTGATGGACATTGCCACAGGTCTTCATCACATCAGGATTATAGAGTAGTTCTCTTATTCCTCTAGACTTGGGGAACCAATCCGATGCTGTCGTCTCAAGACATGGAACTGGCGAGAGGTAATCCTTGGTCCTTTTACTCTATTTCATGAGAAAATATAAATAAATGGAATAATCAATAGGTTTGCATAGAAATAAATTGCATTTCGATTCCTTTTACAAAATTACCCTCATTTATTCAGGTATACATGTACTGTACATTCTGCTTGATAATGAGTCTAAGAAATAGGTCTGTAGACAGATAATCCATGGCTTTACAATAAACAATGATAATGTTAAAGGGGAATTCCACCCCAGAAATGTGATGTTTGCTATAAAATGAAGTGAATATGAAGAATCATGATCGAAAATCTGAGCCAAAACGGTAGAGCAATAAAAAAGTTATGACAGGATGAACTTTGCTCCGATTTTTAGTATCGTTCGCAATTGCTATCGATCGTGACGTCACTTGCGAGCTGCAGCCATTTTGACTTCTACATGGAAATTTTAAAAAATTTAAATTTTCTTAACAACAAAGCAAAGTTATGAGCTTACAAATTCCAAAGAGGTTGGCCCAACGATATTCTTCTATGAGTTCGTGAAAACAAGCAGAGAAAAATTAATTTTTAGTAACGAAAATGAGAAATAAGTGTATTTTCATGTACTAAAGCCATGGCGAGTTGCTCGTCAATGATGTTGCATATGGCGGCAATTTTGAAACGATCGCTCATTACTACATGATGTTCAAATAGGTATAACTCCCGTGTTTCTTGTCCGATTTTGATCAAATTTTCACCAATTATGCCTCTTATTCTGCTTATTCAAATAACGAATGGTTTTATCAGGCCCGGAATACCCCTTTAATAATAATGGTGGCTACATATACAGGGTGGCCCAGAAATAACGGAACGGGGCACTTCCCAAAGTAAAGTAACAAAATGAACATGTCCATCGGATAGGGTGTCCTTTCCAATGAACAACGATACAAAGAAAAGTAATTTTGGAAGTGTAGTTTTTGTTTTAGGGCGCTTTGAGTGAGACCATGTCAGGTTCCTATTTTTGTCAATATTTACAAAGTCAGTGCCTGATAAATGAGACTTATTGCCCTACATACCATTGAACACGCGAATATTCCGCGCGCCATTGTTAGTGTGCATTCAGCTGTGTGCCGAGCGGTGTCGAGATAATGGACTTAATTAGTCACTAGTATGAAGGGCAGTAAGTTTCATTTATCAGACACTGACTTGGTAAAAATTGACAAAAATAGGAACCTGACATGGTCTCACTCAAAGCGCCCTAAAACAAAAACTACACGTCCAAAATTACTTTTCTTGGTATCGTTGTTCATTGGAAAGGACACCCTATCGATGGACATGTTCATTTTGTTACTTTATTTTGGGAAGTGCCCCGTTCCGTTATTTCTGGGCCACCCTGTATAGCGCACAATCCAGCTTTCAACGCTCGAGGTTCATCATTGTTTCAAAGTTATAAATACACATTTGAACAGAGCTAGAAAATAATAGTCTAGTTCTGATTGTCACTGATGCCTCTGATAAAGATTATAAGTGTTCATATCCACAGGGAAGCCAGTGAGCTGCAAGTCGAGAACTTGACAAATCGAGAAAACCTATCATAATTGTTAAAGGAACTTGGTAACATTGTCCAAATCCTCAAAATCCAATTGGAATTCTAGCGGTTCCTTCATACCGTGTTGTATTCGTATTAACAATTAAAGCATGGGACTTGTTTCGGTTTTCCAAATTTCCCTTTCGTTAAAAAGATATTTACGATTTAAATGTTCAGATGTTAAATTATCCACTGGATCGTCGAAACCGTGTACAAAGTGAGTGCAATGAGTTAGTGAATATCACTGTGCATTTTTGCTCATTACTCGGCTATGTAACGTCCATTTAACTCCATAACAACAATATACATTGTATCAACCACTCGTCACATTTTGCACATGTCAACAAAGTTACTAGATCCCTTTAAGAAAATTATTAGAATGAGTGCGAGTTTCTAGGTGACCAAAGCCTGTATTCAGTCTTTTGCTTGAAACTGGCACCCCTGCAAATAAGTCAATAACAATCAGATAAATTATTTTGTACATATGCTTTGTTGACCCGTTCCCTTCGAGATTCTAAAAAATCTCCATAGACTTTGTACACAACCCATCTGGTTTCCTTAGTCAAGGGGGTTAACAACTAAACAGGATGGGGTAAGGGACAAGGGTGTTACCTTGTCTATCTGGGCCCTCAGCCTCCACAGCCACATTTCTTGTTCCAATGAATGAAGCGCGCCCTCGCTTGTTGCGGACTTGTGACGAGCCATCCAATGGTAGGCCATGCCAAGCAACACCGCTCTTTCTTTCGCCTCCTTCTTACCTGTCATCTCTGACTCACTAGCTTGTGTCTAATGGATATGATGCATTTGATAAATTTACAAATGTAACTAACTAATTTAGCAAAATGCTAATGAAGGTTAGCCCTATTAATAATAAATGCTTTATAATTACATGAATTAAGTATTGTCTCCAAATGAATGGAAGGACAAAGCTAATAAGATCTAATTATGAAAAGATTATAACGGAATAAAACTCCAGTTTTGCTGCCAAATTATGACATTCAAACAAATCTACATCAATCCATTTAAGAATAGTACTGCATTATACCCTGTATGTATTTTTAAGGGCCATTTTGTTTTTAAATGAAAGCTTTTTGAATGGTCTGAACCCTTAAACAATGTTGTATTGTTTTTCTGGTTGAATAAATGACATGAAATGAAATGAATTGTTCTTTTCTCTGTTCATGGATTTTTTTACATGAACATAAATCAACTTAATACATGTACATTACTTATACATAAACTAATATATAGGAAAACAAATATTTAAGACAGTTGACAGTCAATACACTTACCTGAAAGAACTGCACAGCAACTTGGGAGTCTACCTTTGCCTCACCTAGCGTCTCATTGCATCTCACCCAGAATGCAATGCGACCGACTTCTGTCGTCCCCACCTCCGTCTTCATCAGCTGCTGGAGTTCACTTAGCAACTAGATGCCAGTCACAAGAAAAGGGGATAAAGCATACAAATGTTACCATACATAATATTTATGAATACAATTTACATTATAATAACAGTTTCAATGAACCATTTTTACTTAAATTGCATGAATCAAATGGAAGTAGATAAATTAGAACAAATGTCAGTTCGTCCTTTTTTCCTTTCCTTTCAAATTATTTCAATTTATGGAGTCATTATCTTCTTGTACCTGTCCAACAATGACTTAATCTGTGGACAAGACGGCAGCGGCTGCAAACTCTTTCATTGGCACGATCAAACATCTTTAGTTTCGGCAGTCTGCCCAGTAGGTTTCTGCACTCATCTTAACCCATTCACTACAAGATTCTGAAATCTCCATAGACTTTGTACACAACCCACCCGGTTCCCATAGTCAATGGGTTAACAACCATCTAGCAAAAAAGCATCTTTTCCAAGTTCTTTTTACTTTGTTTTCATTAAGTCATCATCTTCACTTACCTGCTCAATAATGACATCATCTATGGACAAACCGGCAGCGGCTGCAAACTCCTTGGCTCGATCAAACCTCTGAAGTTGCTGTAGTCTGTCCAGTAAGTTTCTACACTCATCTTGAAAATGTTTGGTATTGTCACTATCCGAGGAAAGCATCTTCTCCAAGTTTAGTTCCAGTCCAGTTCCCTCAAGAGCTCTGTGCAGTCTGTGCAGTTTTCTGTAGTCTGGTTCTAAGTATCAAAGAAACAAAATAACTTGTGTTATTTTAATAATATCCATTAATTACTGGATGATTAAATTTTTAAGAAATTAATAAGAGCTGACAGATCTAAGACAAAATGCGTTTGTCATTGTACTTTACAAACGGTAGCTGATGGACTTATAAATGATGAACTATTTTTTTCTCACACACACTAACAGATGAAGTCATATACATTAACAAAAAATAAATAGATCGGACATATTCCAAGTTTTTGGTATTCTTGTATGCAATACAATTTTCCTAGTTCAGAACTATTCTATTTCTCTAAAAGCTGTGTGCATTTTATGTCATTTAAAGTTGTTAGATTCAACTTAAGTAATGATGCTTCATGTAGCATAAGTGATAAAAGCAAAATCTAGATAACATTCTCCTTGAATAGTAAGATCTTTATAGAAAGATTCAAATAAATTTATAGATAAAATTGTTCAATATGATTCTGATGAAACTTACCAGATGTCTGAACAGTGTGAGAAAACTCCACAGCTGTCAGAACCTCCAGAAGAAAGCCCAGCTCCCATTGGCTGGTGCAGGAGAGCAGTAATTTACGAGCCACGTGATTGGCTGTCTGCTGAAACCAGTCCAGGTGACCCAGCCCATACCGGTTTGATCCGGATTCCTGTTGATTTGGGTTCCGCATGCTACTGCGACGACGACACTTGGGAGAGAGACAGATGAAATGAAACATGTGAGAGAAAGGATTTCATTTATACAGATGGCTGGTATTGTTCAAGATCTTCTTTATTCAAAAGGTAGGTATTCAAAAGCGTTATCGCAACATCAGAATGAAGTGGCACGAAAAACCACATTGGGGTATATTTTCAACGTTGTGTGAAAGCAAGATTTTAAAAAGACCGTCTTTCCATGGTCACTTGGCCTGAATAGAGCAAGTTAACCTACTCATATTACTGTTATAATTCAATACTTGGCATTCCCCTTGCATACAACCTATGTTGCTATATCAGACAAACGTCTGACAAGCTTTTATGTTGTCAGGAGCAATCTTTGTTAACAGGAAACTTGTAAAGTTAGATTTTTTTAGTGAACTGTTTTTTTTATTGATGGATTATTATAGAGTACTTATGTGTGACATCACATCTATTCATTGCCATGGGTAATGGTTCTAAACAAAGTCTAGCAAGTCAGAGATGCTGAAGTTTTGACCCATTAACAAAGCCTGAAACAAAGGACAAGTTATTTAAAACCATTAAACAAACAAAAGTGTGACATCACTTCTTTGGTACTCTATACTTACAGTTAGGATTGCTTCATGGAAGAACTCCAGGTCCACTTTGCACTTGTGCCTGTTCCTCTTCACCAGGAAGTCTTGGCAGAACTCAAGGAAGTAATTCAGCACTCCTTTCTGTTGGCGACAGACAATCAAATAAATAAACACATAATTTCATAAAAAATCTCACAAATTTGACTATTATACAACCACAGCGGAACGTTTTCAAAACAGCGAAAAATACAGGCACAGACGAATCTACCAATAGGGACCATCTCAGGGATACAGGTCTTGAAAATCATAAGATGAATTTAATTAGTTTCCTAGGGAGTCAAAATAACTGGCCTTTGTAACTACATGTAGGTGATCTTTATAGCAAGGTGACCACTAGAGCAGGTTGGACCGTATATCAGTCATTCATACAATTATTTTTGATCAATGATTATTGTATTCAAAGTTATAGAATGAATTCATGAACCCTTGAATCAGGGGATAAATTAATTATTAAGAGCTACATTTTTTTAAAACCTGCACACATTTAAAAAGCCCTCTCAAATTAGTTTTGTATTGCATTTCAAAATAATTCATGGAGATTCTTAAATTAACTTTTAGGGCCCTTTTTGTGGCTTTTTGGGGTTCTGAACAAAGCATGGCTAGAACTTTCATAGTCAAATATACTGACTGCTCTGATTAAGTAGTACAATTCTGCCATTGCTATGGTGAAATTTGTAACACGTTGAAGCTCTTATCATGATCACCAACTCTGAATGGATCATGGCTTGAACTTACGTTGTCAAATATACTGAATGCCTTGACGAGGAGTGTGATCCGGCCGGTTGCTATGGCGATATCCATCAGTTGTCGAAGCTCCTCCAGACTCCAGGAGTAATATTTGACCTCGTCAATGGGTCCAAAGGTCTCCTCCAAGCTGGGAATGTCACTCAGTGAAGAGTAGAGCCAGGAACAGATGCAGTCCACTGTGTTAGCACCCTAAAAAGAGGAGACAAAAATGTTAGGAGTTAACTCTCATCAATGGGTCCAAAGGTCCCAACCAAGCTGGGAATGTCACTCAGTGAAGAGTAGAGCCAAGAACAGATGCAGTCCACTGTGATAGCGCCCTAAAAAGAGGAGACAAAAACGTTAGGAGTTAACTCTCATCAATGGAACCAAAGGTCTCCTCCAAGCTGGGAATGTCACTCAGTGAAGAGTAGAGCCAAGAACAGATGCAGTCCACTGTGATAGCGCCCTAAAAAGAGGAGACAAAAAAGTTAGGATTTAACTCGCATCAACGGAACCAAAGGTCTCATTCAAGCTGGGAATGTCACTCAGTGAAGAGTAGAGCCAAGAACAGATGCAGTCCACTGTGTGAGCCCCCTAAAAGAGGAGACAAAAGCGGTTAACCCTCAAAATATGAATTTTTAACCATAGTAATTATACACAAACGGGGCTTTACAACACCCCTTGCATGCTTGCCTGGGGCAAGTGAAAATCAGTAGAGGGCATGTAATAATAGAAGTCACTTGCCCATTCAGGGTAAGATCTAAATCCTGATGAGATTTTTGTTTAAATTTACAGGATTATGTGGATAAAATGCCTGAACAAAATTGAGAGAAAATTGATTCTTCAATTACAAAAATTGTTTTTGTTTGTTTAAACTTCAAAGTTAGAAAATATTTGATTTTTTTTTTCAATTTTTGAAAGAAAAGCTACCATGTTTACCTGATGGCATGAAGCAATGACGGCCAGGACTGGTTGTTGGAGGATGATAGAATGTGCCAAGAAAGCCTTCCAAGGGCAGGAATGGCTGCCACAGGCAAAAATGATCTCAAACAATTCATGGGGGATGTTGCTCTTCTCCAAATCTGTGTAAAGATTAAACAATATATTAATTTGAATCGTAAAACTTGTTAAACTTAATATTTAGTGGCTAAAAATTATGTGTTTCAATGGAAACCAGTAGTTCTGATTGTAACATGCTTAAATGTTAGACAAACAAATCTTAAAATTTAATTTATGACGCTGTTTACATTCAATTAACAGCCGTTAACACAAAGGGGTGCTATTCAGACACCTGAATCTTTCAACACTTTCCCTGCAAATTTTAATTATATTTCACATTAGTGATTTCACAAAACTAAAAGTCAACACTCCTTTTCTTATGAGACTATATTTGTGGACATTTAACCCTCAATAGCCGGGTGGGGGGGGGGGGGGGGAGGGCTAAATTAGCCCCCCCCCCTTGACATTATAATTTGTTAACGCAAACAAAATCTTGCGCTGAAATTTCATGACTTTTTTCTTTCACATCTCGCGCACATTTTAAGACCCTATTTGTGACAATCAGGGGTACGGTTGCAGAGATATAGCACATATACGTGACCAACGTCACAAAAAATGGCGGTTTCCAATGATCTTGTGTGTACAATGTATGGGTTTTACAAGAAGTGTTGTCAGAAGAATTTGTTTCTGTTTTTCCTCAGATAACATCACTTTTACCCATTATCAACTATTCTAGATAACAAAACAATGAAAAACAAAAGATTTAAAAACAAAGAAATACATAATGGTACACAGACACGCCAAGTTTGGTTGAAATCGGTCGATAAATGGCCGAGATCTGAGGGGGGGGGGGCAAAATTAGCCCCCCCCCCCCCCCCCCCCACGGCTATGCAGTTTCAAAATAGCCCGGGCTAGATAGGGTTAAGCCATTTCTGAACTAAATTTGATCAAACAAACTTTATTTTGTTTAGAAACATACACATGCTCTTTCAATTCTAACACTCAGTTTTCCTCTACTTCACGAAATATTTATATTTTGAAGCGCCCTCTCAACCAGAACTTTACTATCCCTTTAAGTACACTCACCTTCTAGAGTATCATCGTCTGCAGAACGAGTCTCGTTCTGAGATGCTTCGAGTCCAGTTGCGGATTTGTTTTCCTCATCATCAGTAGACTCTTCTCTCACTGCACCTAAAATGCAATAGGAAATGAAATAAAACAAAAAAATCAAATATACAGTTATGTCATACTTAGTATGCTCCTCAGGGTAGACAAGAAAATTGTGCGGGTTTCAACTTTACCTGATGACCAATAATGCTAAAGTGCTTCAAAATCCTATTAAAGACATTATAAAATGCAATATATTATATATGAATGAAGAGAAGAAAGAGAGAAAAAGCTAGAGGGAGCAAAAAAGGGGGAGGGGGGGGGGGGGGGGCAGAGAGAACTTACTCGTCACATCTTGGAGGAAGCCCATCTTTGTGTAGAACGCTGCTCTGTAGTCCTTGATTGGCAGCTTGGCTCTAGCGCCAGAGGCTCCGCCCCCTTCCTGCACGGGGGCGGGGCCATATTGGAGATGGGAGAGGGCGTGGCTTATGTGCTCCCTGATGGTGCTGCTTCTGAAGGACTTCACAAGGTCAAGTAACTGCATGCAGTGGGATAATGTAAGTAAATTCAGTGCACGAGCGGTTCTCACACACATACATGTATCTTGTTGTATTTATACCACTAATAGAAGCATGGAACAGGTTTTGATTTTCCATATTTATCTTTCATTATAAAGATATTAATGATTGAATTGTTCACGTTTGGAAGTCTCCATGAGAGACTTTCAACTGGGTACGGAGATAGTGCAATGAGTTATTCAACTATCACTTTGCATTTTAGCTCAATACTCAGTCCTATGACATTCATACCATGGAATTTTCACACATCACTCGGTGGACATATCAGATCACAGAAATACACATTGTATCAACCCTTCATCAGTTTTTGCGCATGGCAACAAAGTTACTAGATCCCTCTAATTATTACAGTTGTGAGAAAGTAATGCACCTGTAGTTTGGAGTACTGGTGCACCTGTGCAAAGCATGTGAAGAGCAGCCAGTTGTCTTCAGTGGCACACTCCAGCAGGAAGACTGTTGTCATGGTGATGGAGTGAAGACGACAGAACATCACAGCAAGGTTCCACTCCTCGGCTGCCTTCCAGCTCACCCTGGTGGAAGAGATGTTATGATTGATTGTTTGGTTAGTTAGTTGGTTGATTAACTATGTGATTGATTGACTGTTACACTGTTTAATTTATTGACCGACTATTCACTATTTGATAGATTGCTTCCTAAGCCTCGAAAGGCCAAAAATATCAATAGAAAGTTCAGTCTGACCTTTACTTATTCTAGTTCATAGGTAAAATTTAGCCCTTATATGGATAACTCTGTATTTAGTCAATGGATTATTGTTAAACGACACTATAAAGGCATGGTTAAATTTACTCCACTTTTGAGGGTTTCTGACCAGACCTGAAAAAAAAATGGAAACAAAATCATCAACAATTTAATTTCTATTTGCTCATGATGAAACCGATATAGACTGACCTTTCTATGTGCTGCTGATCTATCTGATAGATGATTGCTTCTTATAGCTTGAGCCGGTATTCAATTCCATACTCTAGCACCACATTGATATCAAATAAACACAACTAAAACAGGGCTCGACACTAGCACTTGCCCGGGGCAAGTACAAATTGGTGTCGGGCAAGTGAAATGTCATAAATTGTCTGGTTTGCTTGCCCGATTGGGCAACTAAATAATTGTTCAACTATGAGAGAACAATTTAATTTCTTACATCTAAATCTCATCAAGAAGTATTAAAGAGGGCAAGTAAATTTTATATTGGGGCAAGTAAACCTTCAAAATGTATGATTCTACTTGCCCGCAAGGACCAGTACAAAAAAAAGGTAGTGTGGATGCTTCACTAAAAGATGACTTTCATTTGCACTGACCTCTCTATGTGCTGCTGATCTATCCGACTCATGATGGCTTCCTCTAGCTTCTGGAGAATGCACTTTGCACTCAGCTCACTGCCCTTCATGCATGACATCATCAGATGAACTGGACGATAACATTGAAAGTAAATCATAAAACATTATTCACCATCAAGAAATAAATGAAAATACAATAACTTTGAGATATGCTATTACAAGATCCCAAGTTCGTCATTTCAATACTAACCAAGGAGTAGTAAGATTGTTTCTGAAAGTTTTTTAATGAAAGATATTTTACAAAGATTTCCACAAAGACCCAAATGAAATTGCACTGTTATTTGCAAGTATTATTCAATGCAGGATATTTCTCACTCAAACTCAAAGCAATTATTTTGTATGTAGAATGGCGTATGTTTTTAAGTGTTGGCTTTATATATATTTTTACACTAACACAGACAGCCCTAAAAACGACCAATGTCCTTATTCTCTCTTCTATTCTTTAGAGCTCATTTTCTGCCAAACCCTTGTTATTTAAGGGTACAACTGTACAATAACATTTTATTTAAATTATGTGGCTATTTTTCAAAAATTATTTCAGAAGAATAATTCATGTTGATGTGCTCTGAGTCTTACCAACTTCTTTGTCCACTGCCTCCCTCCTCTCCTTCATAACCTTCTCCCGGCTAATGCCCTGCTGACCCCTGACCCCTGTCCGTGACGGTTGACCTTTCATATGGTCAGCAATGACCCTGGCTGTCTGGAGGTCAATGCGGATGGACAGACTGTCCCGTCCGAGCATCTCGATGAAGGCAGCGCAGGCAGCAGTGATGGACTGGTTGGCGAAGTTACGAGTGGCAGTCACATAGGCCTTGACATACACTTCAAAGAGCCTGTATGATGTAGATATAATAATAATAATAATAATAATAATAATGATAATAATAATAATAATGATGATAATAATGATGATAATAATAATAGTATTAATAATAATAATAATAATAATACTACTACTACTACTACTAATAATAATAATAGTTCAGCGCTTATATTGCACCATTAATCTAAAAATTAAATTCTGAGGCTTATTTTTGTTAAACGGTATATTATTACCCTGGCAGCTGGTTGCTCCCTCACGCACCAGGCTTGTGACGAGTGTGGCACACATAAATGATGGTCTATAAACCCTTACCACACAACAACACCACAACAAGTAAAAGGTGTTATGTAATGATAACGAAAATGTTGAAATGACTTAAAATTTGTATTTTCCTGCTCAATTTCACTCCTTCCCTCGCCAGGTGTAGGCAATTGAACTGTGCCCTTACCTCAGTTAATATAAACACTCATCACACAACACCACAGCGCACTAATATAAGAAAGAGGCATTAAGTAAATGAATAGTAATGAAAATATAATGAATCAATTTACATTTTCTTGCTAAGTGTCGCACCCTCCCGCGCCAGGCTTGCAATGAGTGTGGCGTATGCAAATGATGGCCGCCCCTGCCTCAGGTAGAAGGTGAAACTGAAGGACTCTGTGTAGGCGTAGCGCTCAATCAGGGTCGGGTCAGAGAAATACGGCATCTCTGATGTCACATCTAGATAATGCAAATAAAACATATGAAAAATTAGCCTGGTGCACCTCTATATTATATAGTTACACATGCACATGGCTAGTATGCTCCCTGGGGAGTTGAGAATGTGTACAAGATATCTGTGCAGGTCTGAACTGTACCAAATGACCAGGGATAATAATAATAAAATAGCTTAGAAGCTGTTCTGAATTAGGCAATATACAAATGGACTACTAAAACTATTATCTTTCATTTATTAGAAAATTAGTTTGGGTGTTGTTTCCTTTTAACTCCTGTTAACTCCTAGGTTAGATAATTCCCATTAAGTTGATTACATGGTTCAACTATCTACATTAAAGGGATGAGTTGATATTTCTGCCAGCTCACCTTCAGGGTTGGACATGTTGTTTGTTGGTTGCCATAGGAACAGCCTTCTGGGATCAAGAGGGGCATTTCCCTGAAACATAGACACAAATAGGAGAACAGTTCATCAATGTATTATCATATCAACATGCAGAAACACAAACAGGAGAACAGTTCATCAATGTATTATCATATCAACATGCAGAAACACAAACAGGAGAACAGTTCATCAATGTATTTATATCATAATCAACATGCAGAAACACAAACAGGAGAACAGTTCATCAATGTATTTATATCATAATCAACATGCAGAAACACAAACAGGAGAATAGTTCATCAATGTATTATCATAATCAACATGCAGAAAATAAACCAAAAGCATTGTTATCAAGCTATAGCGACAACAAAAATCAAAGGGATCTAGTAACAATGGGTGATTTCAAGTATGGTGTTTAAGGCTGGTGTTAGTGTTTATTAAACACTAACACCGGCCTTAAATACCATATTTGCAATCACACAATGTTACTGTACACCATCCTAACACGAAGTCATCTTAAGTATGGTGTTTGAGGCCGATGTTTGTGTTTAATAAACACTAACACCGGCCTTAAACACCATACTTCAAATCACCCATTGTCAAAATCCACATACATATTTTTGAACTGAATTACACCTAAACTCAACAGGCATTGTGTGCATTTAGCACTTTCGGTGAGCGCTTTAGCAAGAAACCCTTAGAGAAGGGTTGGGAGTAGGGACCAGCTATTTAGTTCCTGCCAGGGCCCGTGGGGGCAAAGCCCCCGTTAGCTTTTCTGATTTAGCTGTTATTAAGTGCACATTGCAAGCACCCTGATGGAACTCGGAAGTCAAGGGATACCCACATTGGTAATCTTAATGGGGGTCCAGGGGGCAGAGCACCCGGAAGCTTTAGGATTTTCGATATCCAAAACTAAAGATATTGTTCATAATAGTTAGCTATTAAATAGTAAATGTTAAATAGTTAGCTCTATTTTAGTGGGCATAGAGAGAAATCCTGAATAGTATGTACAAGGGAATAGAGCAGATGGCCTTTATGGGGTCCAGGGGGCGCAGCCCCTGGAAGATTTGGGATTTGGGCAGTTTAGCACTCTCAAGATGACTATTGTATCAACTTACACAAAATGAATGAGAGGGGCCAATGTCCCTTTATTTTAATGTTATTTTCCAATTCTGAACCCCAAATATGGGGGGGGGGGAATAATACAGGCCATCCCCTGCACCTCAAATAATGGGGGGATATATCCCCCCCCCATCCCCCCCTATGATTGAGGCCCATGGATTTCCTTTGGCTTGGCTTTGGCGTGTAATATCCTGCGACTTTACACCATTCACCCGAGTTTTGGGGAACATTGTTTGAGATAGGTAACAAAAGTGATTTATCCTCTGTCCTAGGGCTTGTGTTTGGGTCTCTTTTGTAGTGTACAAATCAACATATCAAGGTCTAAAGTCTCTGAAGATTTTCATGCAAAGTTACTCACCCGTAGCAGTTCATACAGAGTGACATCCTGCGGCTTCACACCATTTAACCGAGGTTTGGGGGAGATTGCTGCCAGAAGCTTGGGGTAGGGACGCAGTGCTTGCCTCAGTTGATCAGCCTCAACCTTCCACAATCTCTCCTCATTGTTGGTGGCTGGAGTCATCGCCTTTAAATTAAAAAACAAATTGTTAAATTGATTAATTACATTTTTTTTTTGATTGCTAGGTTATATTATTATCAAAACAAACTTGCCATAATTCAAGTATGAAGGGAAACCTATCAGAACCAAGCCACAAAAGGTTATTGTGTTATGAAACTATATCCATTAAGTTCTTCTTCATCCATGTTATTGACCATTTGCTGATTATTTTGTCATTTTAATTCGGATATGATGTGCATGATGTGATGTACTAAATCTACCAGAATAACAGACTACTCTTTTCGAGGAAGTAAACTAGTTAAACCTGCTCCCTGCTTAAAATGACTTTGTCCCAATCCCTTGGGCGGTCTTTATAGACAGGTTCGGCTGTATTATGCGTCTATGATAACAAGAAATTCATCTGTTCACCTCTTGAATGGAGCCTGGTGCATACAGCAACGTTGCTATGGCGATGATTGGAAGGCCAGAGTTCATCAGAGAGGACACTGTCGGCTGAGCAACCTTCATCAGGAGCCTGGCATTGGACAGAGATGCCTGGAACACCAACGAGGGATCTAAACAAGAATATTTTTAAAAAGACAAGAAAAAGAAAATCCAAAATTTGTGGAAGACCTTTATTGCGGAGATGGCAGGATGGCCTGGTTTTAGCCTTTAAAGTGAATACAGTTTTGCATGATTAACTTTATTAGGAGCCTGGTATTGGACAGGGAAGGCTGGAACAACAACAAGGAGCATATCAAAACAAATAGTGTAAACAAAAAGAAATGAATTTCTGGAGAACCATTACAATGGAAATAACAGGATGGCCAGATTTAAACCCCTTTTTAATTGAGGAAAATAGTCGCGGTAACGTCCGGACGTTGTCAGGAAGACATTCTACCGCGTTTGTATTAAAAAGGTCCAATCGGGGTAACGTCCTGACAACAGCGCGGTAGGATTCAACCTAGTCGGGCTAGGGTAATAGCGAGGTAACGTCCTGACGTTGTCAGGATGTTAAGCTGATAAACATTGTATTAAAAAGCGCGCAGAACGTTACCCGGATAGATGACGTCCTGGCCGTAAAAAATGTAAACATTGCAGCGATTGCGTTTTGGATCGGGAACATGTGGTACTCTTGTAAACAAGGTTGCCAATTTAAACTGCTGTAAGTTCACACACAAACACTATTCCACATACTCCTAATTTTAGACTTAAATTTGCCCAAATAATACAAGTTATAATACTATGTCTCCGCTGAATCCGCCGTCGTGTCGCTCTCTCTCTCTCAGCGCGATCCATGTTGCACAGAAGTAAAAACATCGCCTGATTCCGTAATTGCATGCTGTGAATTGCACGGAACAGTAGCATTATGGCTACCCACCGCAAATCCATGATTACTGTTGAAGTTTGAAGTCGGATTGAAGAATAATAGATACGTACCGTACGTGTAAGGAATATAAACCGGTATAGTATTATTACATGCGCTATAATTATGCAGCAAAAAAAAACTAGCGTGACTATAGTAGACTGACAATTGCGCTCCCGATTGCCTGTTGTATACCCGATATGAATTGACCGTCAAAATTTCCCGCGCTAACGTATACCAGCGCGCGCCGATTAGCACATGTCACGCCAGCTGGTCGCATGATGAGAGAGGTGCGGTTGCTATAGTAACCTACCCGTGTGACTCGGAGAAATACTTTTGATTAAAAACCTGCACAACCTCTCGCTGCGTGTTTTACGACCTGACCTCCTACTGTTTTTATCGAAATCTCACTCGGGTAACAGCGAGGTAGAAAACACGTTCTCCAATTAAAAAGGGGTTTTAGTAACTTTGTTAAAGACTCATCACTTCTTTCTCTGACACTGACATACCACAGCTGTAAGTCCAATTCCCGCAAAATGGATAGGCACTGAATATAACTGCGATAATATCAGTACTGCAAGAATGAAATGAGTGCTTACCTGTAATCTGTCTGCCGATCCCTGAAGTGCAGCAGTATCTCTAACCAAGGGGCTCTGTGCCAGAGGCAGCTGTAGACTCACCACTTCATTCTCTGATACTGACAGACTGAGATTGTTTATCCAATTCACATTAACGAATAGACAACATTTAATTATTGTGATAATAACAGTAAAAGATGGATAAAACTAGTTCTCACCGGTAATCTGTCTGCCGATCCACCTGAAGTGCAGCAGTATTTCCAGCCAAGGGGTCTGGGCAAGAGGCAGCTGTAGACTCATAACCTCATTCTCTGACAGACACAGACTAAGAGGGGGCGGAACAGACAAAAATGGAAACAAACTGTCAGAATCAAAGCCATGACTATATTTGCAACAACATCGAGGACAAAATTATAGAGTTAACAAAAATGTGTAGATGGCTTTTAATACAAGCGATAATATTGGCATCTTTAAATTGTGAAGGGTTATACCGATTAAAATCAATATCTGACAGGGCATGAACCTTACACACAGAAAACAAAGATACAGGACGTTTAAAATCTAATCCAGGAACTACTGCTTAAAAGCCCATATCTTAATAAAGACCTTCATTACTTCGCAATCAGAATCAAATCGTTATATTGTTTATTATCAACTACTAATTTCCAGCACAAGGTAGAGACAGGTTTAATTGTTACCTGTAGAAGTCCAGGAAGGCATAAAGCAATCCAGGAAGTCTCTTCTTGACGCACATGTCCAGGAACCACTGCTTGAAGGACGAAGTGATGGCAGCCGTCTCTGACCTTTGACCTAGTGGGTGCGGATGCTGAAAGAGTCGGCCAGTGCTGCTCAGACGCCGGGTGATCAGGTCAAAGGATGCCAGCTCGGCAGAGGAAAAGATTCCATGCCTATTGATAAATGAACAGGGGTAAAGCATATAATGGCAACATCATGTTTAGGTAAATCCGCTTAAAAACATGTTTGTGGATTTATTACATTTGCATTATATCTTCCAAACTATGAATTGGAGATGTAAATCAAAATCAATATTTTTAATGTTTTAAATGCATGTGGAAAGGGACATAAAATGAGAGTTAATAGAGGGCCTAAGACCTAGCAGAATCTTCTGCAGAGGCAAAAGAATATACATGTATTTAAAATGAGACCGAAAAAACAGAGTCAATATCAATGCTTTGGTCAAAGGATGCCTGCTCGGCAGAGGAAAAAATTCTATGCTTATTGATAAATGAACAGGGGAAAAGGAAATAGATGCGTCAGAAACAATAGTGACAACATCAAGTTTAGTTAATGTTGCTGTAAAAAATTTGTTGTGGATCAAGTATTGCATACCTGTCAAAGTAGAAGTAATTGGAGCTGTGAATCAAAATAAACATTTTAGTGTTGAAGAAAACAACAACAAAATTTCGCAGCAGAAAGTAAATGTTCATGTCTGGAGATTTAAAACAAAAGTTAATAAAGACAGTTTGGAATAATTATGAGACAATATTGGACCTCCTGCTTCTGGAAGAGTCTAGATGAAATAACTAACCTTGATAACTCATCCAGAATTTTCTCCCTGAGGTCCGCTGAGCAGGAGTCCATCTTATGAACAACGGATGGGGAGAGAGCCAGTTGACGGAGCCAGGGGCTGAGGGACTCTGACTCTTGGGCCTGTCCCGAGGGCTGGTCCAGGTCTAATACCAGGCTAGACCTGATCCAGAGCTTGAGTTGGTCCCAGCGGTGGTGTGAGGTGAGGTAGGACCAAGCAGAATCTGCATCTAGAGTGTAGTCTAATGATGAATCTGGGAAGAACAGATGATAATACAGGTTGTTGCTTTGGATATTTCAGACAAAGTCTCAGTCAAACCTGTCTACATTGGCCACTTTTCTTGTTTCCATTGAGTTACCCACTTATGCGCAAAACAGCAAGACGCATTTGAAAGTTACAAAAATAATCAATCCAGGCATAGAAACCAACAAAGGAGATGCTACTGAATAGAAATGACAGCATTATCACCTACATACGACAACGATGCTATCAAGACAACAATACTTTAATTATGGCTAGATGTATTTTTTAAATATTTGTGAACCAATTGTGAATGGCTATTTACAATAACAATGCTCTTTTATCATTGCTTTCTATGGCAGAAGAGGTTTTTATAACCCATTGCCTGTGGGAACCTGGTGGGTCCTGCATTAAGTTTATGGGGATTGCAAAATCTAGTAAGGGAACAGGTTAAGAGTAGTTTTAGTTTCTATTCCCACATCCGCTCATGTGATTTGTTGTGAAAGTGGAAGCATGAAATCATAATGGTACATCATTGTTTAAATAAAAACATCCAAGACACTTCACAGGTAACTTAAATACATGAGCAAATATATAAATACATTTATGAGGTGATTTGGCCCATATATTGATTAGTGCTTTCAAAACTATTTGGGAAGGGGGGGGGGGGGGGTAATCTAGCCACCTTTAGCACCACCCCCCCCCCCCTTTTGAACACCTATGCATAAATAGATATTTAGAGCTATCTGCTGCAATGCTGATTATTTATCTTTGTAACGAAAGGGAAATTAGAACTAGATGGATCTTCGATTGCGCGCAATCGAAAATTATGCCTCCGCTATCACGCGATTTTAATATGCCCAAATTAACATGCACTGATTTAATTTTTCTTATATTTTGAGTCCTGTGACCTTGACCATATGATCCCAATCTTTGATGGCTCCCTAAAAAACAGTCAGGTACCAAGTTTGATTGAAATCTGACATTTAGTTCTTGAGATTTTGGTATTACAAGCTTTTTTGCATGTATAATGAGTCCCGTGACCTTGACCTCAACCTCATGACCCCAACATTTTATGGCTACGTTGACTCTTTATGATACAGGTACCGAGTTTGATTGAAATCTGACATTCAGTTCTTGAAATTTTGCAATTACAAGCCATTTTCGCATACATATTGAGTCATGTGACCTTGACCTTTGACCTCATGACCCCCCAAATCTAATCAGATCAGTGGCACCCCGATATGTACACTCATACCTAGTATGTAATTGATCCGTCAACCGGTTCTTGAGATATCGCAAGAACGAGGCATTTTTGCACATACATTGATTCCTGTGACCTTGACCTTTGTCCTCATGAACCCCAAAATCTAATCAGATCATTGCCACCCCAATATCTACACTAATACCAAGTTTGAATTTGATCCGTCAACCAGTTCTTGAGATATCGCGAGAACGAGGCATTTTTGCATATATATTGAGTCCTGTGACCTTGACCTTTAACCTCATGAACCCCAAAATCTAATCAGATCATTGCCACCCCAATATCTACACTAATACCAAGTTTGAATTTGATCCATCAACCAGTTCTTGAGATATCGCGAGAACGAGGCATTTTTGCATATATATCGAGTCCTGTGACCTTGACCTTTGACCTCATGACCCCTAAAATCTAATCAGATCATTGCCACCCCAATATCTACACTAATACCAAGTTTGAATTTGATCCGTCAACCAGTTCTTGAGATATCGCGAGAACGAGGCATTTTTGCATATATATTGAGTCCTGTGACCTTGACCTTTGACCTCATGACCCCTAAAATCTAATCAGATCATTGTCACCCCAATATGTACACTCATACCAAGTTTGAAATTGATCCGTCAACTGGTTCTTGAGATATCGCGAGAACGAAAACGGGACGTACGGACGGACGTACGGACGGACGTACGGACGGACGTACGGACGGACGTACGGACGGACGGACGGACGGACGGACGGACGGACAACCCGAAAACATAATGCCTCCGGCCACTTCGTTGGCGGAGGCATAAAAACCGAAACCTGTCTCATGCTTTTTTTTGTTAATACGAACAAAACAAGGTTGAGAGAACTGCTAGTTTTCCAATTTGATTTTGAGGATTTGGACAATGTTACTAAGTCCCTTTAACCGTATGTCCATGGAAGAAAAACACAAACACGTCCAAATTACAGTGCTGTTTTTTCATTTGACTTTAGACTTATATTGTGCCAATGGTATATACATCTTGAACAAAATAATACACACATAATACCAATTCTCAAAAGAGGGCTACATTTAACCATGGATGTATAATTATCAAGATACATGTACGGCTGGCTACCTTTAACTCTGGATGCTAGCAGCTGTTCGAGTAGGACTCTGTCTCTGGTCTCCTTGGTCCAGTGTCTCACCCACTCCAGCACCACATGACCGTAGTTGAAGTTCTCGCAGTTGGCCGGTTCTCCCGAAACAAAGATGTCGCCTCTCTGGACGACACCCTCTAAGTATTTCTGTGAGTCGGTGTCTACTGGTGGTAGCCAGGCACTGGAAGGTTTACTGCTGCTCGGTATATGCCTGTGGGAACAATTTTGAAATAAAGAGAGATGCTGTCTGTCTAAACCATGCTTTCAAATGCTAAGTTTGCCAATTTATGACAAATACATTATTCAACATAATGTGTATTATTTTTACTTCTTTATTTCAACTGTCAATGCTTTGGATTTCACAATAGACAGGTAAGTGTAATATGATACAGATGATATGAGCATTTTTAAAAACTATTGTTTATTATGTATTCTTTACTAAATTATGTAAAACCTTCTTCTTTTAAACTGCCAATCAATAAGTATTCTTAAACAACCGATTTATGGGATTAAAAAAACATATAATAATGTTATTATTTATATAGTGCCAAATATGATTGATAATCACCTCTATTAAAAGCGCTTTGTATTTAGAAAATATTTTTTATAGCGAGGATGATTCTGAGATGAATATTTGAACAATATAATTTAACAAAGTAAGTTCTAATGTTGTCAACCTCTTCCCTGTTTCAATTGCAAAAGTTTAAGCTTTCTAAATGGGAATGACTAATCTGGGAATCATGGTTGTTTATCATAAATTGACAAATATTTGTACCTCTTCTTTCTTTCAACGGCCAAAGCTTTAGCTTTCTCAAACGACTGACATGTGTAGAGATGCTCTAGTTGATGGACAAACTTCACCATCTCCTGCTCCTCTGAAGTCAAATCCTGTGTCTGGGTCAACTCCGCAATCTAAAATAGTCAAATATAAATTACGAGACGTAAAGATATGACAAAAACACAGAGACAGACTGGCAAAGTAACTGGCAGACAGATAAACAAATAGTTAGAGGAACAATTTGAATGGTGACCCTCAAATAAAATGAAAATACATATAAGACTAACAACCTAATGATGCAGTTTAAATTAAGGGACTGAAATTATGATTATTACAGAGAGCTAAGAAAATTTACTAAAATTTTGATAGAAAACTGCATAACACTTTAATGATTAGATTTGTTGCTAAAAATCGATCCAAGTATACTAGGTTCTTAAGCAGAACATACGCGAAACATGTCAACATATTTATTCATTTTTAAAACAATTACTTACTAATGAACATAATATCACTAAACCAGAGTACTTTGAATGCTTGCCACTTGAGGCTAAGTAGGTGGCTAGGAGGAAGGATAATAACAAAATAGAATCGGCTGTTATTAATAACATTTAATTCAATACTTACCAGAAAGTCTCTAAGCCCAGTGTTGGCGGTGTAAAGGCAGATCTTTTTCACTTCTTCTGACACATTGAACCCCTAGGGAGAATTGCAACAGAAAAATAAAAGAATTTCTAAATTCTGACGAAACCACTAAATTATTATTATTATTTTTTTTTTACAAAAGTCATGTAATTGTGTTTTCTACTAGAATCTGTATTCCCAAAAGGTTGCATTGGCAATGGGTTAAATTAGGATGTAAACAAAAAAGACTAAATCATTGCTCATTCTCCAGAACTTTTGCTTCCAAACATAATGGAAGGGGCAACAGAATACCTCTGGGTCCCTTTGCAGAATGAGATGCAATCGATTCTAAAGTTGCAATTAATTGTAAGTCAGATCATGTGACTAAAAGCGCAAATCTGATTGGTTAAAATGCACACATTATCTGACTTACAATTGATTGTATGATCTCTTTCTGCAGTGGGGTCCAGGTGTTATAAAAACAAGCCAGCACCTGATTTATGTCACTTGGTAAAATGGGAAGTCATTACAAAACAAACTGTCTAAATTGTTAAAAATCAACGCTTTATTTTCAAAACCTTTTGATTTTCATGAACCCCAGCCCGAGTACTTTCAGGACCAGTCCTGAATGGGTTTAGCTGCTTACAATATGTTGTAGCATGGTTCTCGCTGTCTCCACATTGCCATTTACTGAAGATTAGTAGACAAGCACATGGCCTGTGTCAATCACAAGAGGGAGCCATTCAAAATTAAATGTCTAAAATTTTTAACAATGAATCAAGGCTCTACTATTCTAAGTCTCAATTAACCCCTTGCCTACAGGAACCGAGTGGGCTATGTACAAAGTCTATGGGGATTTCAGAATCTCGTAGGGAACAGGTTAACAAGCTTACCATATTTTGCAGCATTGTGTTGGCCGTCTCCAGGTCCCCATTCAACAGTGCTCTGTAGACAAGCACCTGGCCAGCGTCAATCACAAGAGGGAGCCCTTCGATAATTTGAGCCTCCATAGGCCCAGTTCTCTCTGCTTGCTGCGCCTGCCGTTTGGCCTGGCGACGCCGTAGGTAGGCCTGAGCAAGCGGGATTTCTCTTCGGAGAATTGCTGACTTGATGATCTCCTAAACGTAATACAAATAATAACAGACAAATGAGTGATCTCCATAGGAATTTTTAATTTTTTTAAAGTGTCCCCTAGTCCTAACATATTAACCTATTGGCTAGAAAGGTCGCAAGTGATGTTATAATAACAAGATTCTATTCTAATTTATAGTGCTCTATTACAGTTAACTCAAAGTGCTCAAACATTATCATCTAAGCTTTAGCCAAGCAGTCTCGATGAAGACCAAAACATTTCACAGCATAAATTCCAGCCAAGTATCCATTTACTTCTCCTGGGTACAGAGCAGCAAATGCGATATTGAGACGTGCTGAAGGACACACATCAAACCCAAGACATTCATTTATTGATTCATCAAAAAACAGATGCTGCTCTGACCTGGCTAACAAACTAAGACTTGACATTATAGATAATGTGTACATGTCATAATAAACAAAACAAAATTGAAAGATGAAGCCCCCAAAACAATATGCACTATTATTCCTACGACAGCCAATTAATGTTATACTCTAATAACAATAATATGTAATACAACATAATTCACAAAATACTTTTGTTTATCATACATCATCTAACACTGTAGTTAGACAGACTGTTTCACCCAAAATAGCATAATTAATTTTTATGTAAACTAAAGAATATAATATATACAAAAGTTTATATTGATTATGTTATATGTAACTACTAAAACAAAATGCATAAGCAAATCTATCATCATACCTGTGGGGCCTTTGATTCCCATGCATGCATGACACTCAGTGTTGCTTTCCGAGAGCCTCCGTAGAACGAGTCTGTCACTGATTCACTCCCTGTACACAGGACACAAACAAATACAAAATGTATTGCAGTGAACAATTACAGCCCAAAGGTTGACTTGTACCAGTACTTTGGGTCACATTGCATCATTTCACATCATAAAAGCAGTCCATGGGTTAGATTTAACCAACAGGTTAAATTTGGTATTACCAAACAAGGTGTTGAAATTAACCAATGCGTTGAAAATAACCCAAGGGGCCATCTACAAAGTATGTACGCAAATTATTATCTGAAATTGACCCCCTCCCTCCCTGTATGCACTTTTTATACATGTGGTTGAATGTAGCGTACGCATCAGCGTGAACCCCCCCTCCCCCCCTCTTGTGGGTACATACATTGTAGATGGCCCCCAATGTGAATTTAACCCTTTCATGTGGGAACTCTGGCTGATGTACATGTTTATCTATTGTCATTTCCTACAGACAAAAAACTCCTATCCATTTTGTCATACAAGACAGCTACAAATCTAATAAAAATAAAATGAATTGAATATGTCTGATACAATTCTGTTTAGTAAGCATTTAATGCATGTTTAATATCCAGTGGGTGTGCATTCTCCCCTAAAATAAAATTGATTTCAAAGTAAATACATCACAGGTTTGGGAGAACTCACATTGGCAGTGGAAAGCTGACCAGTGTGGCATATATTCATGGATTTGCAATAGCTAGAAGGGAACAGATTAATTGTTCTTCCCTCAAACACTTGTCCACCAAGAACACATAAATTACCTCCATCTGATTCGTCCCCGTCAGCAAAGATCCAGCGCGGGGCCCCCTTGAGGTGCCGCCTGAGTCTGACAGTATAGGCAATCAGCTTCTTCAAGGCATCCTGTAGGTCTGTCCAGGTGCCCTCGAACCCTTCAGCAACAACCAACACCACCAACCCCCCGAGCTCACTGGTCTCTGCTGTCGTTGCCATCCTTGTTGCGTTAGGTGCAGCAGGGGGCATGGTGGCAGTATTGATACCACTGCTAGAAGTCGAAGTCATCGTTACTGCTGATGTTGCGGGTGATGCGGATGATTCTCCCAAGGTTGTGGTGGCGTTGTGGATGAGCTTGTTGAGGTGGTTCAGGCCCAGGTTCAGGAGTTGGTTAGCATACTGCTTGGATTGCTTGTCACTGATGTTGGTTGCTATGGCCTCGGACAGAAGGTCCATGGCCTTCCAGAGCTGCAGGGCATCATTAGATGATGATGATGGCGATGATACAGCAGGAGCACTAGACTCTTGTTTGGTCTGTTTCAGTCTGAACACTTTAATAAGAAAAAGACATATATATATCAAGTTCAGTCATAAAAATAGAAAACATACATCCTTTTCTATATTCCAAACCTGAATAGGTACTTTGATGATGATAACCATGATGATGACGATGACGAAGACGACGATGACGAAGACGACAATGACAAAGACGCTGATGATGATGATGATTATGTTTTGGAATGAACCGTTAAGACATAAGAGATGGACATTCTCTAAATACTTCAGACTGTGAATCCATTTTTAAAAAGCACAGTATTAAAATCTGATTGGCTGTTAAAACTGACTGTAAAAGAACAATATATTTTATTGTTTGGGAACAAGCTGTATCTGTATTTGGCACAATAATATGAATTGTCAAAACAATTGAACTGGTGAACTTACTATTTTCTCTGCTCTTGAGAAAGAAGGCGATGGTATCAAGCTGCCTGTGTTTGAGGCCGACCTCCAAGGCATGGATGGGGATGGAGCAGTGGTCCCAGTTGTTCAGATGACATAGAGCCTCTGTCACAGTGGCAGACTTGTACACCATCATCTGCATATATGGTAAAGTGTGCAACAGATTAATGTTAGCAGGGTGTGGTCCTCCAATAATACATCAGGTGTCTTGTATTATGCCGATGATACTTGGTACATAACAGCGTATTTGAACATGAATTACATGCAAAATAAACTTGATCAATTTCTTGGATTACTATAATTATCGTTTAATTCACCTTGTTGACAACCATTTCCTGATCCATGTCTATGGAGAGCAGTCTGACCTCTGACCTAGTTAGCAGGGTGTGGGGCTGAGTGGGGTCCTCTGACAATGACACTAGGGTTGGCTCTTGGAAACTGGATGAAATAAACAAAGAAAACTAAACCCCTTGCCTACGAGAAACCTGGTGAGCTATCTACAAAACCTAAAGATGAGGATTTTAGAATATCTAAGGGAACAATTTAACGGTTCCACTGACTACAGGAACCTTACACCATTTACTAAAGATACTTAACAATAAGTTTTGCCATCAACCATCTACTTTTGATCATATTCCCTGTTCATTAAAACAAAATTTTGTGCTAAAAAGTATATTTTCTCTGTGAGCAAATGAGGAGTATCATTGAAATTCAACTGCTGTACAGGTTAATACTATTCACTATAAATGGCATGAAGACCTCTGTAACAAAATTGAAACCTGCATCTTGCTGTTTTTTTTTGTGTGCAAAGATCTGTCATTGAATGCATATAAGTTCCAGGTGTTTGTTAGTTAGCACACATTTCGCCTGTTGTTTATAAACAAACCTGCGTACTGCAAGCTCTTTCTTAAAAGATAAATCTGGAAATGCTTTCAGAACTATACTGTAAAGTAAGAAGACAATCAAACATAATCTACAAAGAGCAGAGGTATTTGTAGCTCAAGACACAACTGCTTACCTGTGAAACTGAACTGCGTTGTCCTTAAAATCCAGAAAGCAGAGACCGCCATGCCTTTCGCCACCTTGTCCCTGCATGGATTCACCATACCACACAAGAGCTGAGGATCTGTTGGAGAATATGCCCTTCACTGGGAGTCCCCTGTAGGCCTTGGCTGTTCGCACAGCACTCGACACGCGTGTTTCGGCCCCTGGGTCACCCCCACGAACCCTCTCTTCCCCAGATCCCATCCTACCTGACCTCGTCATACCGGTTGCCTTCCTCTGGAAGCCTGTGATCTGAATCCAGAAGAGTAAAAACAACACCAACAAAAATAAATCTGATTTTAAAGAGGTGTTATTTTCAAGTCTAACTGGCTTAAACTCCCTTGAACAAATTTTACTGAGGGCCACTAAAATGAATTCATTGCAAATTTTACATGACTGGATAATGATTCAAAAATAATTTTTTTAATATTTCTATTAAACATTTGAAAATCGTTTATTCTCCTTGCCTGGCAAGGCCACCAGGAAAAGTTATTTGTTATCCTTGTGGTTCTTCCTTGATTTTCAGGTACAGTCAAACCAGTCTTATTGGCCACTTCTCTATAGCAACCAGCGAACCAACCTGCCTATAGTGGCCACCAAAAGTGTTCCAATGCAGAGAAAAACAGTGTTCTGGAACCTCTCCTACAGTCACCAATTTTCTTGTTTACCCTAGGTGGTCACTATACAAAAGTTTTATTGTATTTCAAATTTTTACATTTGAGCGAGAGGGGGCTGCATTGGCCCAATCCCCGATTAATACTTGTGACTAACCTGAACCTTAGGCTTCCCATCTCTTGTTCCAGGGGGCATCATTCTGTGATCTACTGGCGGTGCTTGTCCATCTGCTATCAGGAACCATTTCTGCCACGCGGCTGTGGCATCACCGGACGCTGCTTTCTGTGATCCCTTGTCGGACCTCGCACCATCCCCACCAAGTTTGTTCTTCAGGGTATCTAGGTAGCTCCCCCAAGTCCTGTTCCCGGGAGCACCCTTCTCGCTCACTGGCGAACCCCGCGTGAAGTCAAACTCGTCCTCATCTCGATCAAGCTTCGGTTTCCCCCTTCTTGGATCAACGTCAAGTCTGGGCCTCACAGGATGAAAGACATGTCTGGGATTGTGGCTAAAGTACTCAGGTAGATTGATCCGGTACAGACCATACTTTGCATGGGTATAGGCCACAACAATGTTTTGAAGGTCGTGGCTGACATCCAGGCGGCATGGTCTGCCCGTGTCCTGTGATTCAAGTATGCTGGCATTGGCAAAGAGACTGTGGATGAAATCTTTGTGGTTGATGTGGGCGACAAGTCTACATCTGCTCATTGAAAATATAGCTGAGATAAGTATTCTCTAGTTAAGGGAGTAATCATAATGTTAATCTATTTGTTTGGTAATGAGTATAGGGCATATTGTTTGTCTTTACAATATTTTTAAAGGTAGGTCTTACTCAGTGTAAACTTGCCCTTTACGTTTAGTCAATTTTATTAGCAGTGCTAACAGACAAGATGCTCTCTGGCTTGTTTTTCACAATAGACTTATAATTATTTATAAGAGTTATTTGCAGGGCTCACCCTTAGCAGTGGCCCGGGTGCCAATGGCCACCTGAAATTCAATTTGGCCACTAGAAATAAGCTAGAATCTCTGTATTGGCCACTAACTAATTAGGATCTACAACACACAAGTCTATGGTGATAATATATTGGATGTGTAATTTTGGCCACCTGAAAAAATTGTGATCCCTGGACTTGTATTATTTCATATCTCTGAATTAACTATCACATGACCAAGAACTAATTATTTAATACAATAAGTATAATATTGCTAATGGTGCCTGTAATTAAGGATACAGATGTTGCCAGAGGGATGTAAGGTGAACAGAAAGCCTTTAGTCTGCCGAGCGTGAACAATGTCTTCTTCCCTGATGGTCGAGTGTTCCCATGACAACGCCCAGCTCTCATTCTCTGTAGAATCTTGAAGGCGACACAAGTGCTTCCCAAGCAGGAGGAAGACATCCTTATCATCAACTCCTAGAAAATGAATGCTCGTCAAGGATCTACTCTGTGAAGCTCCTAAAAAAAAATGTTGCGATATACATCACACATACATACATACATTACAATTTTATTCTGTGTCGTAGTCAATGCATAGATAATACATAACTGGTGAGCTATTTTCTTATGCCAACACATTCATTGTCTAGTACATTGTACTACCAGCAAATTAGTAAGTAAATGGTGTACATACATGTGTAGTTCTATCTGTGCCTACATAGCAACAACTACAGTTCTATAAGTTTGCATCTTTTATCAGAACTTTGTTGTCTATTGTAACCTTTCAAACGATACAACTGTGAATTCTCATATTGACAAGAATTGTAACTGCAACAGGAAATATAAATTGTATCCAATGGTTATTTTTCAAGCCTGTTGATATTACAATTTAACTTTTAAAGAATCCCTTTTTAGGAATGTTGGCAGCTAAATAACCCTTAGACCCAGTGATTTTTAGAATTCCATACTTATTACTTTGAACTATCAGGTTTTTGTTTTAAAAAACCCCCAAAAACAATAATAATAATAATAATAATTTTGAACAAATTTGAAAATAGATATCAGCTTTTTACAAATTATTATCTGTGTTATTTCTTAATCTTGATGTTCCTAGATGTTTACCAATAACTTGTTGACATTGGAATATAGAAATCAGCTTATTGAAATACATGTATTATATTGTTCTTTCTCGATCTTGACGTTTGTAGATTTTTACCAATAACTTGTTGGAGTTGCTTGGCCGAGTAAGTCCATTGCATCTGTGTCTTGACATCCCGATTGCTAGATCTAGTTGAAGACGTGTCATCATGCGTTCTTTCCTGAAACTGCAAAGCAACTCGACCGACAGAACCATCCTGCCCCAAGACGACGAGGTCAGTTTCCTTTCCTGTCCGAGATGAACTTGATGTGTGTTTGTGCAAGTTGCTGTATTGAAAGAAAGAATACAACAAATGCTAAATCATGAAACTTCAAACATGAACACTTTTAAAACAATGTTTTTATTTTTACAAATAGATAGATCTGGAATGTATTTTGTCCATTCTCAGTTCATCAAATTGTAAGATTATGAATAAAGTCTAGATTCGGGATACATCTCTGCACTTATCACTTAGTCTTATATTAGTTCTACAGAGTACAGGCAGCAGGTATGGAGCTAGTCACCCACACTAGTCTAGTTCATCACACAAGAAATAAACAATGATAATAATAGTACAATACAATATAGAACAAATCAATCCAATATCATTATCACTTTTTATCAATTGGTGTTAATTGTTATAGGCATAACCAAATGAAAACTAGAATTGTAATACTTGTTTAGAACAAGTATAGGTGGGCTGGTCGAACTAAAATTAAAGACATAATCAAGGGCTCATTTGAGATAGCTTATTGTCTCAGCTACAACATACTCGAAGTTCAGCGTAAACGAAGCTAAAACGAAGAAGATATTGGTCGCGAAAGACGGGAATGTAGAATCCAGTTTTGAAAAAAAGTCATGTCCCATAGAGAATACACGCAAAATGTGAAAAAATGACATACCTCCTTAAATCGCAAAAATACGCCATGATGCCTTTGTCAAAATGAAAAATCGTGATCATCACATTTGTAGAGAATTGTCTCAGATAGAACATATCAAAATTTGGAAGAAAATCGATCAATATTTACAGAGATACAATAAATTTTCCAAAAATATACTGACGTCATAATATGCAAATTGAAATTTTGAGTTCGGAGGCCATTTATGATGACGCCATGAGTTAATTGAGGGTCAAATGAGACATGAAATCATATCTCCGACTCATAATCTATCCAAATATGAAAAAAAACTTGGGAGTTCCCATCCATTCTGAAGAGTTACAATGAATTTTGTATAGGCATGTTTTTGCCCATATATGCTATGTATTACAAGAGCTCGCGCGCACGGACATGTTTCTTGAACGGAAGCTCATTGCGTTTTTACTAGTCAGAAAAAGGTGAACAAGGTATCAAAATGCTTGGAAAGATGGGCTAAATATGATAACAGAGAAAATTCGGCGATTCTATGTAGCAAAATGCCAGTACGCGCGAAAACGCGCGCGCATGCGCGTGTGCGCGTTTTTTCGTAAAATGCTTAAAATGGCCTAAAACGTATCCAAAATGAATTTGCGACGATTTTGAACATTTTAAAATTTTGCGCGCGCGCTGACGCGCGCACGTACGCATGCGCGCGCGTTTTTTGACCTGAAATTGACCGGACGGATATTGACCTTGATCATGATAAATATGAATGAGAAACAACTTTTCGTTATGAAGATATGATCATGAGAAGATATTCAGAAAATTTTACAAAATGGCGCCTAGATGACGTCATCAGTCAAGGTCAGGGTTCAAAACCTTATTTTGCTTTGTCCATATGCCTATATATATGTGTGCCAAATTTCAAGGCACTTGATTGAGCCATTTTCAAGTTATCTTGCTAACAAAAAAGTGATTGGAAATAAGAAAAATAAAGAATAATAATAATAAAGGCAATTCTAACGAAATTATGAGGTGGTCTGTATGATGTACAGCCCACCTAATTAAAATTGCACGAAAATAATGCAAATGATATTCAATGGGTTGGGACTTACCAAATGTAAATCATTATGCCCTTTGAAATAAAAAAAACAACTGATATTTGCCCAAAATATGGTATTTAATCCATTTGTTGTGTCACCATTTTCGCCATTTGTTTTATGGCGCGCTGTGCTGTGAGCTTACATTTCGCGTGCGCGCCCCACCGCCAGAGTGCACCGCTGTCGCTATCAATTTTAATACCCGATCGCGCGGCATAGCGCATGCAGCACACGCGGCGGCGTATCGCAGCGGCGAACGAGGGCTAAATTCACCAAATCGTGGCCCCACAACCCTCGGTTTGTACGATAAAACGAATGTGTGAGACTGCTTGAGGCAGAAAAAACTTCTGAGATTATATCGTAAAAACACCTGAATCTTCCAAAAATACAATTTTCCAAACTGCGGAATACTTCCGATTGCTCTAAAATTCGATATTTCAGCAAAGTTCACTGCGAAAATACGGCAAAAAATGACTTACCGATGTCGAAACTGATCGAGTTTCTTGATTCAAAACACGAACCGGATCTAGGATTTTTACTAGTACCTCTTGTGTATACTTCACATGCATACTACGTGGTTCAGTCAGCTGTTAGACCGCATTACATTAGGAAAAATAGTATATCCCTCCACCCTTGCAATAGCGAAGTTGCATTGCCCACAGTCAAATATCGCACAAACTACGTGTACAAAAATATGGTCCATGCGCGCACGCCATGTAACGCCGAATGCCGATGGCGATGCCGACTTATAGTTACTAATTAATTAAGACTTGATTTAGGTTAAGGAAGATCTAATGTTCGCTGCTGACAGTAAAAATATATAACAATGTTCTTACATTCAGTAATACGGGTCGTTGTTATAACGTCATAAAGTAAGGAAGTTAACACTCCGTTTCAATGACAATGTTGTAGGTAAATTACAAAGCAATCATAGAACAAACACAGATTACAGTATGTGGGACAGTGATATTACCTGATCGCTCCAGGAATTAAACGAGAGAGAGAAATAACACCGTCTTGTGAACTTCCTGCCTCATCTTTTTCGCAGATTACAACTGAATCATGTTCCGTCAGAAAATCATAATCTTTTACGCCTGAAACATTGATTCCTTTCTTGAACCTACGAATGCACATCGAGTATTTACTCGACAAGTTTTGATTGGCACCAGCCATGATAACATTTTCCACCAAGAGATGATCGCTGCCGGAAAACTGGGCCGCTAGGGCCGGGGCGTCGGGCAAGGCTGGCCAGGTACTCGGTAATTGATCGAATGGAAGTCGGCAGGAAAGTGAACGAATTCCGACACGCCAATATCCGTATTAAAAGTTAAACGTCAACAACTCTGGTAATGTTGTTGTTTTAGTATACGATCCACGATCACCATGTTGAGCGGGTGTCGGGGGGGGGGGGGGGGGGGGGGGGGGGAGGGGGGACATAGCTTGACAATACATGGGGGGGGGGGCACGTGCCCCCTCAAAATGTATGTTATTATTATTATTATTTATTCGACCAAATAGCATAATACAATGTCAAATACAACACAACTATAAACATATATGCACATAATACAAGGATACAAGTTACAAAACTGAAGAAAATAGACAAAAGAAAATACGGTAGTGAGGAGCAGGTATATAAGTGGGCCAGGGTACACAAAAGTAAAGTACATCACTGTTGCCCTAGGGCATGTGAACCCTCACACACTGTCTCCAGAAGATGCAGCATTACGGAACATACATAACAATTAACATATATACGAAGATAGTTTTAAAATTATCTATCAACGTCCAAATATAGCTAAATTAACCACATTAAATAAAGAATTAATTGATGAAATGATTATATCAACAGATGTGTCTCATATTTATCTGTCTTGGGAGCTGTCCAAGGCGATTGACGCGAGGGTCTGGATAGCGACCGGAGATTTTGTGAACTCATAGTCTAAGGAGCGGCTATTTTGTATCCCAGGTCTATAGAGCGGCTATGAGACCCTTGAGAGCGGCAATCGGCTCCGAAAAAGGGGGTCTTCAAAGCGGCACATAAATTATATGCTACCCGTATTGCTAATATACGTGAATGCCCCCCCCCCCCCCCCCCCGGGGGTATCCTATTGGAAGATGCATTGATGCGCCCACTATCAACAACCCTACTCAATCGTTGTGCACAATCTGTCAAAGCGAAGGGCGCCAACATTATCTCACAATAATCCATCAAAACATGCACTCACCCAATGTTTAATGATTCTTATATCAGTGTTTAGCAATAATACACGGGATCAGTGGGTTAAACGTGCAATCAGTCTATGGTGGCGTAGCTATATACGCCGGGGTGGGGCACGTGCCCCTGTAATAATTTGACGAAAAATTGACAAATATCAGGGTTAATAATTATTGTTATAGAATAAAGAACTACATAATAGTGTGCCTGTGCAACAGGGGGGGGGGGGGGGGGGGCAGGGGGTGGAGGGTGGGCACGTATACCCTTCAATAATTTTACAAATTTTGTCATTAAAAGAAAAAGTAAAACAAAGATCTAGAACAAATAAAGAAACGTAGCGTTTGTCCCCAATAATTCGCGTGCCCGCATATCAGTTAGATCTCAAACGTCACTGAATCTATTATAATATAATAGCTTCACAGCTCTATCATTGGCTGATAGATTACTAAACTGCGCGTGGCTGGTATAAAGTGTGTGCCCCCCTCGAGAAAACAAAAAATCACGTACCCCCTCTCCCAATCAGGTGGATCACGCAATACGCCACTGAATCTATTACATACGAATGTGACACAGTGATAGCATCACATCACGTACCCCCTCTCCCAATCAGGTGGATCACGCAATACGCCACTGAATCTATTACATACGAATGTGACACAGTGATAGCATCACATCACGTACCCCCTCTCCCAATCAGGTGGATCACGCAATACGCCACTGAATCTATTACATACGAATGTGACACAGTGATAGCATCACATCACGTACCCCCTCTCCCAATCAGGTGGATCACGCAATACGCCACTGAATCTATTACATACGAATGTGACACAGTGATAGCATCACATCACGTACCCCCTCTCCCAATCAGGTGGATCACGCAATACGCCACTGAATCTATATTACATACGAATGTGATACAGTGATAGCATCACATCTAGGGCATCATTGGCTAATAGATTGATGCGCTCAATTACTTGCTGGTAAAAAGTCACTTGACGTGTATCACTATCAGTGTAGTCCACCCCATGCGTTTCTCGTCTCCGTATAGTAGGGCAACGGACGCACAAGAGTAGATGGTGCACGCCTGCATGAGCAATGCTCTACGTATAACTGCACTCGAGAAAATTTGGATGCCGTATGCGAGATGTTCGGAGCGCATCTCTCGTGATTCCATCGATCTCCGTACCGGTGATTTCGTCTCCTCCTCTTCATTCTCTCCTTCATCGATTGCCATCATCATCGTCAGCATCAGCAGGGAAAATAATCATCTGCATAAACGCGGGACAGACACACGTATGGATATAATGTTCACACGTACTGTGATTTATCTGGAGCCGCACGCAAGGAGTCTTTCTATATACCCCTCGCCGGTCTTTAAGCATCGCCCGTCTAGCGTTTTTAATTACTGACGTTGGACTTTGAACTCGATTTGTGTGCGATTCTTTTACAGGTAGGTTAAATAACGTTCATTATATTTGTATTAACCTACATCCAAAAGGTGTATATTATATATCAACAATGCCCTCTGCCTACTTCTGATTCACGTTGACAACATCCACTATAACCACTTTAATGCTTTTCTTTGGAATAATGTTAATGTCATCTTAATTCACATTCACCTGCATGGGCGTAGGGGCACATTTTTTATCGGGGGGGGGGGGGGGGGGGGGGAGGGCGCTATGGTACTTTGCCCGAATAATTATTCCCGTCTTTTTACCTAACAGGCAACACAAATTCCTCGCCTTTGATGACCGAAAATGATTTTTTTATGGTTTTTATGGTTGTGCCCCAAAATGACATTATATTGCCCTAAAATGAACGTAACATTGTTTTGACCGAATATGACACGGATTTGCCCGAATATGACATGAATTTGCCGGAATATGACATGGTTTTGCCCAAATATTACATGATTTTGCCCAAATATTACATGATTTTGCCCAAATTTTACATGATTTTGCCCAAATATTACATGATTTTTCCCGAATTATATGATGAAATTGTTTTGCCCTGCCCAAATTTGAGGTGTTTATAGCCCGAATATAGTCGTTTTCAAAACTCCGGGGGTACAGCTTCAAGCCCCCTCTTCCAACGCCTATGTATGCTCTCCTGTACAATGTTTTATACCCACTATATTTACATTACCAAGTAAATCAACAAAACTGTATATATTTTGTTAATAATATAATTGAACTGCATTGCATTACGTACAAGGGTGAATACTTTGCTAATAAATTCACAATCAAATTTAAATTAGTTTTTATACACTATGTACACGATTCAGAACCGGAATACATTATTATGTTTGTATTGTTAATTTGTGGCTGTAGTATATTCCAACCCACAGAGGTAGTGAACATATCGGGTGCGCTTCGTTATTCCGAAGGTTCGTTATTCCGAACACGCAAATTTCGTATACCTGAGGGGTTCTTTAATCCTAAAATGAAATATAGGGTTCGTTAATCCGAACATTTGTTGCATTATTCCGAAGGTTCGTTATTCCGAAGGTTCGTTATTCCGAGGGTTCGTTATTCCGAAGGTTCGCTATTCCTAAAATGAAATCGGGTTCGTTAATCCGAAAATGAATTTGGGTTTGTTATAATGCTAAAATTTCATATAAAGAGATAAAATAAACTTAAATGTTTGATTGGTCTGGTCAAGGGAGGGAAAGGGGGAGGGGTATGCTTAATGCAGGCTGTAAATTAAATAAACAAAACACAAATTATAGTATTATAACAAACCCGATTTAATTTTCGGATTAACGAACCCTATTTTATTTTCGGACTAATGAACCTTCGGAATAACGAACCTTCGGAATAACGAACCCGATTTTTTTCCTCGGATAAACGAACCTTCGGAATAACGAACCCGATTTCGTTTTAGGAATAGCGAACCTTCGGAATAACGAACCCTCGGAATAACGAACCTTCGGAATAACGAACCTTCGGAATAACGAACCTTCGGAATAACGAACCTTCGGAATAACGAACCTTCGGAATAACGAACCTTCGGAATAACGAACCTGTGGAATAACTGAACCTTCGGAATAACGAACCTTCGGAATAACGGACTGTAACCAATATATCAGCATTCTACCACTTCATTATTTTACTTGTGTCTTGCAGTTGCATCCAGTTTCTTTGCATTGTGATCAAAATGCAATTTCCTATATTGGTTCAAATGCTCTAAGTCGGGATATTGACGAGAAATATGGCATTAACCATATTTTAGTCAAGGTTATGCTCATATAATTCATGTCTTTTTCCCAGTACATAATATGGACGATCGATAGATTGTGAAGAAGATTGCCCCCAAATTAAATTCAATCAAACATTCAACTCAAGTAGTAATTTTGCGAAAGTACAGTGCTCCGCCTATCATGCTATCTATATACAAATTATATTATAGGGAGGGGCATGTGCGGGGGGGGGGGGGGGTTACCATCTATCAATGATCAATATATAACCCTTCGTGTAAATAAATAACCACATTCATTTGATTGTACGACTTTGCTCCAATGCACTCACAGGGAATCCTGACGACCTTACGCCCTATCGGCCCCTTCCCCCCTTGTTGATTAAAGGGATCTAGTAACATTGTCAAAATCGATAAACAAACTTACCAAGAACTCTATCGGTTCTCATGTATCGGCTCGCATTTTAATCGTATTCCCAGTACACAATTACACATGGAGCAAGTTTCGCTTTTCCGAATTTATAAAGATATTTACGATTGAAGTGTTTGGATGTTTAACTATATCTACTGAATACTATTATCTTAATTGAAATTATTTAAAGTAAGTGCAATGAGTTTGCAAATACCACTTTGCATTTTCGCTCATAACTCACCCGGTCATTTGACATTCATTTACCGTGGAATTTTCTCACTGCACTGAGTGGACATCAGGGGCATCGATCCGTTTTTGATATTGGGGGGGGGGGGGAAATTTGAAAATTTTTCCAGAGTGACCACTGAGAGAGCTAAAAGCCCCACATTGGCATGCCCGGAAGTTTTTATTATGGCTCATTGAAAGTGTCTTCGAAGACTCGAAGACCTGATTTTTTTTTGGGGGGGGCACCCACATTTTGGGACAATAATGGGGGTCCAGGGGGCGGAGCCCCCGGAAGCTTTTAGATTTCAGACATTTGCAACTCCTATCATGGGTGTTAAAATTGTATAAAATAGTGAATCTATACTCGTATCGTATTTTTAAAGGGCATAGCGAGAAAAAGATTGAGCCTTGCATGAGATGGATCCACGTGATCCTGTATAGAGACATCGATATAATCTAGGGCATTGGGCTCCCATGAAACTAAGCAAGGGCGTCAACAACTTCTCAAAACTGGAGGGGAGACATTGCGAGGAAGCGAAGCGACCGAGCGGGGGAGGGTGTGGGAGGGGGTGTCCCCCTCCCACAGTAGGGAGCTTTTGTATTTTGGGGCGTGAAATTGTGCGATTTGGTGCACACCTGAGACAGAAATGTCACGTAATATGAAGTATATAAGTATGGATTCAAACATAATGACAAAGGGAGGGGGACAATCTTCACCACTTTCAAATGTGGGGGGACATGATAATTATTCCAATATGATTTGCGTTCAGCGCATTTGGACCGAATGACTGAAAGATATATTTCAGATTATTTTATTTTCTGTGACGGTGGGCTATCTATAGATGAGGGTTTAATTAACTTCGTTTGAGGTGTGCGTTTGAGAAATTACACTGCCCGCGACCAACATGAATCTTGCAATATGAGAAACTGTGTGCGCGCGAAGCGCGCGGCAAAAATGATATTTACAGTCCTTTTCAAACTAGAAAACAGCTATTTTGAAGATTAATTATTGATAAATGTGTCTTTCCCCTCTTTGGCATTATATCACTTGATTTTTTTCTTCCTCATTTTCGGAATTATTGGGGGGCGAAATGATATGTTCGCCCCCCCAATATTTTCATTGGGGGGGGGGGGGGCGACCGCCCCCCCTGCCCCCCCAGGATCGACGCCCCTGGTGGACATATCAGATCACAACATTACACGTTGCGGCAAACCATTCACCACTTCTTGCACACGTCAACATATACTACGTACTAGATCCCTTTAAACTTTGGTACGCCACTGTCATATTACATGTAGGCTATGTCATACTGGCAGAGCTACGGGGGCGGGGGGGGGGGGGGGGGTGATTGTGCCTCCAATATTTCGTCAAAAAAATATTCTAAACAAAATGAATAGTGTGTGCCCCCATTAATTCGCAGAGCCCCCATCCCACATCAATCGTATCAGTACGCTACGCCATGCACTCTTATCACAAACAGAGTCTGAATGTATGTAATAATGGTAATGAATCAGGTTTGGTGGAGCAGAAATTATCATTTCGTTGCATATTATTCGTTTCAATAGTGTTGCATATTCTTTTGTAAATTTCCAACGAACATAATTTGAATACGGCCGTGTCATGACAACTACAAGATTATAATAAAACACACATTATTAATACAGTACTAACTACTTATGCATATATACACACAATCTCCGTGGTGCTATATTTTATCACAGTTATGTGTGACCCACTTCATTAACATAAGCCGCGAGAAGGCTAGATGGAAGGGTTCTAGTTGAGATAATGGCGTTATAGAAGTAATTTTTAGCTGATTTGAAAGTTTAGGGTTTCTTCTAACGTTTGTTTAAAAATTAAGGGATGATGAAGAAAAATACGAGATTTAAAACTTTGACAGTGTTTTTTCTAATCTTTTCCCCCCAAAACACACCCTTAAAAGCTGTCATTAAAACTTGAATATCTTCATGTCATAACGTGAGCTATCATTATAGTAATAATGGTGGTATTTTATTCAACGAACCTAATGTCACATTCGCAGCTACAAGCTGAATTGCAGTGGCATATACAATAACATGCAGCGAATTTTACAAACATCATATTACAGATGAGTGACTGGAGCTTTTTGGATAACCCCTTTTTGGCTGCCTGTGTTTTCTTAAAACCCCATGCATTTAAAAACAAATTCGTGTCCCTTGAGTTGGGCCATCCATCACAATGATTTATATTTCATCGATATCTACTACCTTTTTGGTATTTTTTTTTGTTCAAAAAGAACTAAAGATATATAGTTTGAGGTATAAGATCAAGAGAGAGAGAGAGAGAGAAGGAGAGGTAATAAAGTAAGGGGGAGGGGAAGAGGGGGGGGGGGGGGGGGTGGTGGGGCTGGGGGTCGTGCAATTCTCCTTGGGAAAACGCACAATTATTAGACTAAAATCCGTCTTTGCTTGTTAGTCATGCTCACCCTAATATATTTTGTTTTCCTTTTTACATATTAATGTATAATTATCTAGAATTAAAGTTGTTTGGTATATCGTGTCACTTACACAGGTGCACAGACGATGTTTTTATATATTTCCTTTTAGATATGTTATTTATCATAGATTTTAGTGGTGGTGGGGCTGGGGGTCGTGCAATTCTCCTTGGGAAAACGCACAATTATTAGACTAAAATCCGTCTTTGCTTGTTAGTCATGCTCACACTAATATATTTTGTTTTCCGTTTTACATATTAATGTATAATGTTATCTAAAATTAAAGTTGTTTGATATATCGTGTCACTTACACAGGTGCACAGACGATGTTTTTATATATTTCCTTTTGGATATGTTATTTATCATAGATTTTATACACATTTACCAGGCTTGGTGTTAATAACTTTTTGCAATTCTCATAGACACGTAAGTATTCCCTTAGGGGTTACTGTTTTAATATCTTGGGCTTTCTTGGCACTTAAGGTTATGCGGTTGCTTGCGCTTAATCATTTTTTATGAATATTAAAAAGCACAACTTCTCCTCTTATTCGCGGTAAAAGTTGTGGGTTTCAATATCGATAGCCTGTATCCATGGTTACCCCTCGAGCCATTTTTCAGAGAGGCATTTGATTTCATGAAGAATAATACGCATGTTATCAAGCCCCCCGTCTCTCCCATCCCACCCTTCTCATCTCCCCTATACCTCATCCCCTCTACCCCCTCCCTTTCCTCATCCCTCCCCTTCTCTCCCACATCTCTCATTCCCTTCCTCCCCCTTTTATCCCCTTCCTTCGCCTCTCTCTCCCCTCTCCATATCCCCACTTCCCTCTTCCCCCCTCTCTCTGCCCCCTTCTTATTTCCCTCTCTCCCCTTTCTCTTTTCCCCTTCCTTCTTCTACTCTCTCTCCCTCATATACCGCTCCCCCTCTCCCTCATCCACTTCCTTTCACATTTTTTTTTCTTCTTTTCTTTTTTCTCTAAAAACACCAACTATAGAACCCTTCATTTATCCCGTGCCAGGCATTAAAGACCGAGGTTTTCCGCGTTAGAGCGGCTGAGATTGGATGCATGAGCAACGGCACCCCTTCGCGGCGGCTCGCCAGCCCAGGCCGCCCGGCTGCCACCATCAACCCACCGTCATCTTCAACGTCCGGCGATCACGATCAGCAGCTCGACGTCGAGAT
>JBAMJV010000577.1:15000-34552 GCA_037951105.1 Echinarachnius parma | reverse complement strand
CCCCCAAATCTGATGGCTACAATGGCTTCCTGGGATACATTCAGGTACCAAGTTTGATTGAAATATGACATTCAGTTCTTGAGATTTTGCAATTACAAGCTAATTTAGCATAAATATTGTGCCCTGCGACCTTTGACCTCATGACCCCAAAATCTAACCAGTTATTAGTCATCTCAAGATACATACATGTACCAAGTATGGTGCAAATCCATCAATCACTTCTCAAGATAACGCAATCAAGGCTCTATTTTTGCATATATGAGCCCTGTGACCTTTGACCTTTGACCTCATGACCCCAAAATCTAATCAGACCATTGGCACCCCAGGATACATACATGGACCAAGTTTGGTGTGAATCAGCCAATCGGTTCTTGAGATAACGCGATCACGAGAACGGGACGTACAGACGTGGACGTACGTACATACATCCGTACAGACGTACGGATGGATGGACAACCCGAAAACATAATGCCTCCGGCTACTTCGTTGCGGAGGCATAAAAAGGGGGTGGGCTGCAGCCCCCTTGTCAGCCCCCCTGAAGTCATCCCCAGGCTGGGCTTGGTGGGTGGTGACGCTCTTCTCATGAGACACCAATCGTGTTATTGTGAGAAATGCTGGGTGAGCTAGGGAGCTGGTGGGAGCAGGTGTAAGGGTGGCTGCTGTGTATGATGGGCGATGGTATATTGGCAGGGTCATCGAGAGTGATGATGAGGATGTCCACATAAATTTCCTTGCTCCATGCACTGGGTCTTACATGTACATACATGTAGATGACAAGTTTAAGTGGCCCCAAAGAAGGGATGCCATATGGGTCTCAAGGAAAGAAGTTCTGTGCCAAATTGAAGAACCACGACGCGATGTCATCTCCAAGTTGAACCGTAGTAAAATGGAACCGTAAATCACTGCCTAGCGTCATTCTGTTGAGTCCGAGAATGAGCGATGATTGTGTGAACCCGTGATTGAATGTCGGAACACGACACTGGCGACGAGTCTGATGAGATCATCGCCCATATCATCGGGAATTGATTTTGGACAAAGACTGAATTTAAAACGATAAACGCGTAAGTTTTTCACGCCGATTTATATGCAGTACGTTGTGAAATCGTTTAACGTTACAATACAGTCCGATACGTAGCAAATCGCGTGTGCTTGATTATGACTTTGAGATAACGGTGAACGGTGCATAGTTGGACAATTTTCGATTGAATTTTGAGTACAATTCGTGGACTGGCTGCATCTGCTCGTATGATATTTTAGGAGTTTGATCCGAAGGATGGTGACATTAATGCATATCTAGACAGACTAGAACAGTATTTCATTGCTCTAGATATAGCTGAAGATATGGACACAAAACGGAGAGCTCTGTTATTGAGTAGCATTGGCAGTGATACTTACAAGACTGTACGTGATTTGGCTTTTCCGTCCAAACCGAGTGAGAGAACTTACGCACAGTTGGGGGAACTGTTGAAAGGACACTACCGTCCAAAACGTTTAGTCGTTTCTGAGCGTTTCAAGTTCCATAACGCAAAGCAGTTACCGGGACAGTCAATTGCACAGTATGTTTCATACCTGAAGAAACTGTCATCTTCATGTGAGTTCACCGGTACAGCCTTGGAGGATGCTCTACGTGACAGGTTTATCGCTGGGCTTAGTTTAAGTGGGATACAGAAGAAGCTGCTGTCAAAGAACTTTAAGTTCCAGGAAGCGGTGGACATCGCGATAGCCGAGGAAGCAGCCTCTTCGAACATACGTGATATGTCCAGTGAAAAAGGGGGCAGTGACAGGGTAAACAAGCTGTCAAGATCAAGTTCTAAGCCCAGAGAACCAAAAGTTAGCAGGTGCTGAAATGTCTTCAAGAAAGGCAGGACATGCAGATATTGCATTAAAGTACCTTCACATCCAATTGAAGAGGTCTTTATCCTTAGAAAATCCTAATCCACAGAAGTGCATAGACATCCTGAATGAGATTAACCGCTTCAAGCTAACGCAAAGCCTTCTCAGAAATAACAGTGCCTTTATAGACTCAATCAAAAGGGTCAGAACATTTAAAGGGGACAATAATGTACGGGAAAAAGCTGATACTGTGCATAGGAAAATCAAGTTGATTTTCATGGGGCAGGAGACTACAGTGAAGGCCCAGGGTACAGAAAGGAACAATTGTGACTACACAAGTCATCAGGTTGAAGAGGGATCTGCAATGGACACAGTCCAGAACCCAGAGAACCAAAAGGCCCAGTGTACAGAAAGGAACAACTGTGACTACACAAGTCATCAGGTTGAAGAGAGTGACAATGGACCTCAGTTCATTAGTGAAGAGTTTGAGGACTTCTTGAAGAGAAATGGCGTGAAACATGTCAAGGTTGCGCCATACCACGCCGCCAGCAACGGGGCAGCTGAAAGGATGGTCCCGTCCTTCAAGAGATCACTGACGGCAAGCAAGGCACAAGGTCGCGGTGTACAGCAGTGCCTAGACAACTTTCTTCTGGGTTACAGGTCAACAAAGCACGCGACTACAGGACAATCCCCTGCAAGCCTTTTTGGAGGATTCTGGTGTGGTGACTCTGTCCGTCAGCTCAGCTGCTTCAGGATCAAGGAACCTCAGTTCGTCCTTTGCCCGACCACTGTACAGCTAGGTGGTGTCCGGGTCAGCGAGGCGACCACTCGTCCAGCAGTCGAACTGTTGAGGAGATCTGCCCGGACGCCTTTGACTCCCATTTCCATGCGAACCGACTGCAGCGACAAATGGAGCCACGGCACTTGGCCCCGGAGGTGTTGGGGACCAGAGCATCCCGTCAACATCTTTCAGAGGAGTTATCAACCTCTGCAACCCCGCTGACCTATCACCTTCAGGTTTCCTTCAAGTCCGCTCTGGAAGGTGGCAATCGGGATCCATCCAAAGAAGGTGCTAAACAGTGCAGCATGTTGCGATAGAACTATACAAGAATTGGCAAGTCATGACATAAATGTTAGTATTCAATGGTTAAATTGTTCGCTGTAGTTTTTATAAATGTAACAATTTCAGGGGAAAACCTAATTTTACAAGCCGTGGCTTTTTAGGTGTATTCCTTGATCACTTTTATATTTGTATATACATTGTATTGATTTAATTTTTGAATAAATGAATAAATGAAAAAATAACAATAAAAAGATAAAAAATAAATTCTTTCCGTTGTGCTATGCACCCCCTGGACAGCTATGCCAGAACAGCAAATGACCGTCCAGAATCTAAAGGCATCAACCCTATCCAAAGGCCGGGTGAAAGCAAGGCGCAGTCGCTACTCAGAGTAGCGGACAAGCAGCATGTGGCGATAGCATAGCGCTCAAGACATTCCGCCCAAGGACAAAGGCCTTCCAGCGAGTCTCCCAAGACGGGTGGGGAATAGATTTGATGTCTTATTTGAAAACGTTTCAATTATGTTCTGTTCAGGGGAGGGTAATCCTTGAAAAGGGCATTCGTAAATGCATGGAGCTTCACGACATTGAAGACCTCATTGCGGTGCATGGGCGTCCTCTTCAAGACCTTCGCTGGCCCATGGAAGATGCTGATTGGAAGGGATCTCCCTCATCAACCAGGCCCAGACCACCCTGGTACAGTGGCAGGAAGCTCTTTACTATTTTCGGAATGCAACCCCCAAATTTGAAGTCATTACGTGAAATTTAAAAGGGAAAAAAGACAATTCTTTTCACCAAGATGAATGAAGCTCGCGGATATCTTGTTTTGAGGAATTGGCGTTACTTTTTAAGACCATTTTCCAAATTTGTGTTGGAAATATCACATATTGATTTTAGAGGTCGAATAGAATCAGGTCGTGGTAGCTCAGGATCTTAGCACGACAATAGTATTGTTTATAACAAATAATGAGGGAAACAGGATAAAGAATAAAATAAGGGAGGCTTGCGTAGTTGCTATGTAAGCTGGATACTGCTCAGTAATTGACTTTGCACATAATAGAAAGAAAAAGCGAGTGACGTCAGACATGTACAAAGTCAATGGCGAGCCAAACTGAGCGGACACAGACACAGGCATAGAAAGGCCAATTTTCGTAGCGCTTAAAATCATACATTTTCACTTCAATGACCTGTATCATCAAAATATTATACCACAAAATTATTAGGGTGTTTGATTATTGCATAAATTAGTCCATGAAAATGTCAACTCTTAGATATGTTGTCATTCAATCAAAGAAGTGAGCGGGGTGATAACATGTTTATGGTACTGATTCTTGTTAGTAGCTTATACAGTGCTCGTTATTGTATTGTGCATATTTTTTGTAATGGTTTTTATTTCTTTTTTTAATATTTTGATTAATATTATTAATTATTTTGTATTTATTTCATAACTGATTTTGAACATAACATATTCCTGAAAACTTTGCAAGCATGACTAATATGTAGGATCAAGGTGTGGTGGAGCACAGGGTAGGTGAGGTGATTCGCACCGTCGTTGAAACCCTCAGTAAGCGTGATGTTGACCAACTGCCATCTACCTCCACACAAGGGCGCTTTTCTTCAGAGATGAAAGCGGTTTCGCGTGAGCAGGTAAGGCAGGGGATCGAGGGGGAGACTGGCCTCGCCCTCAAGTATGATGGCACCAACCAAGGGGAGGCTGGGCCACCTGGCTGAGGTAGAAGATTGCTACAACATCTGCAACCTACCTCACTGGTGTGCGCCAACAGCCAGGTGGCTCAGCCACTGATTACGTCAGGTCAATCAAAGCATGTTGCAGTGAAGTCAGAGCCAGCCTACAGAGTGTGGGCAACACCATGACCGACCGTTGAGTTACAAATGCGGCGATGGATAGAACTACATGTATACAAGAATTGGCAAGTCATGTCATAAATTCTTTTCGTTGTGCTATGCACCCCCAGGACAGCTTTGCCAGAAACAGCAAATGACATTTTTTTTTTAAAGGACCAACCAGAATCTAAAGGCATCAACCCTTTCCAAAGGCCGGGTGAAAGCAAGGCGCAGTCGCTACTCAGAGTAGCGGACAAGCAGCATGTGGCGATAGCATAGCGCTCAAGACATTTCTCAAGGACAAAGGCCTTCCAGCGAGTCTCCCAAGACGGGTGGGGAATAGATTTGATGTCTTATTTGAAAACGCTTCAATTATGTTCTGTTCAGAGGAGGGAATCCTTGAAAACTTCACGAAAGTTAAGAAGCCTCAAAACAATCTACAGAGGGCATTCGTAAATGCATTGAGCTTCACTACATTGAAGACCTCATTGCGGTGCATGGGTGTCCTCTTCAAGACCTTCGCTGGCCCATGGAAGATGCTGATTGGAAGGGATCTCCCTATCCTGGAGGCCAACCCCTCATCGACCAGGCCCAGACCACCCTGGTACAGTGGCAGGATGCTCCACGCAAAATCTTTTGAAGGCAAGACCATTTTCGGCCAAGAAGTGGAGGAGGGAGACAAGTCCTGGAGCATCCTGTCATCTATCCCTGAGGAAGAGAAGGAAGAAGTGCTGACTGTCATGGCATCTCTTCTTCAGGGCACGGTGGAGGTAATCAATCGCCAGATGAAATCTCAACTCCCAGGTGGAGAGTTCTGGGACAACTCGAAGGAGACAATTGAATCAGCAAGGTCCTGCTCATCAACTAACATCAGTGGGGAGAGAAATTTCGCCCTGGTGGACGCAGCACTACAAAGAGCTCCAAATATGGCACTTGGGAAGGTAGAAGTCAAGGTGATGTTCAAGGTCAACCAGACCCGGAAGTGGCTGGAGGCAATGTCCGAGCTAGAGAGGAGGATCATCGTGCAGGAAGACATGCAAAAAGGGAAGCAGGTGCGAGAGGAGGACACTGCTCAGAGACTACACTATGTTGAGGAGAGGAAGTGCAGAACAGAGTACGTGAAAAACAACAGAAACTCTCAGAGAAACAGGAGAAGGAGAGGGACAAGGTGCGGGAGCTAGTAGAGCACGTCCTAGAGTATGGACCCTCTTCTACAAGCAAATGGACTAGTTGAGCGGTTCAACCAAACACTGATCATGGGTCTTCAGAAAATGGTCAGTAATGATGCTACACATTGGGACAGAATATACTCTGCACCTCTTCAACCTTAGATATAGTTCACACTCACTCCAAAAAAAAATCTCCACATTCAGTTCCACAAAGTCTATACTTAGTAATCTATTGCATCACAGAACTCATTCTGTGTTATATTATTCAACTGGTTAGCTGTGCTTTTATCTCTACAAATATTTATTTCACAACCTTTGTTTGTATTGGCATACAAGAATATTATTGAAAGAAACATTCACAAATAAATGGGCCAGTGGAGAGGTTTAATCAGACTCGGGATCAAAGGACAACAAAAAGAGGTCAGTGGTCGGAGATTTTGCCACTGACTGTTGAATAGTATTGGGCATGATGGTCACACTCTTGGCATGAATGGCGCAGAGGTTGGTATCTTCGAAAAGCCCAACCATATTGGATGTCCCTACCTCACTGGTGTGCGCCAACAGCCAGGTGGCTCAGCCACTGATTATGTCAGGTCAATCAAAGCATGTTGCAGTGAAGTAAGGCCAGCTAGCCTACAGAGTGTGGGCAACACCAGGACCGACCGTTGTGTTGTGGCAGTGGATAGAACTATACAAGAAGTCATGACATAAATTATTTCCGTTGTGCTATGCACCCCCTGGAAATGACATTCTAAAAAAAAGGGACCGACCAGAATCTAAAGGCATCCTCCTTTTCCAAAGGCCGGGTGAAAGCAAGGCGCAGTCGCTACTCAGAGTAGCGGACAAGCAGCATGTGGCGATAGCATAGCACTCAAGACATTCCTCAAGGACAAAGGCCTTCCAGCGAGTCTCCCAAGACGGTGTGGGGAATAGATTTGATGTCTTATTTGAAAACGCTTCAATTATGTTCTGTTCAGGGGAGGGTATCCTTGAATACTTCACGAAAGTTAAGAAGCCTCAAAAACAATCTACAGAGGGCAATCGTAAATGCATGGAGCTTCACGACATTGAAGACCCCATTGCGGTGCCTGGGCGTGCTCTTCAAGACCTTACCTGGCCCATGGAAGATGCTGATTGGAAGGGATCTCCCTATCCTGGAGGCCAACCCCCTCATCAACCAGCCCAGACCACCCTGGTACAGTGGCAGGATGCTCCACGGAAAATCTTTGAAGGCAAGACCATTGTCGGCCAGAAGTGGAGGAGGAAGACAAGTCCTGGAGCATCCTGTCATCGATCCCTGAGGAAGAGAAGGAAGAAGTGCTGACCGTCATGGCATCTCTTCTTCAGGGCACGGTGGAGGTAATCGATCGCCAGATGAAATCTCAACTCCAGGTGGAGAGTTCTGGGACCCCTCGAAGGAGACAATTGAATCAGCAAGGTCCTGCTCATCAACTAACATCAGTGGGGAGAGGAATTTCGCCCTGGTGGACGCAGCACTATGAAGAGCTCCAAATATGGCACTTGGGAAGGTAGAAGGCAAGGTGATGTTCAAGGTCAACCAGGACACGGAAGTGGCTGGAGGCAATGTCCGAGCAAAAGAGAGGAGGAATCATCGTGCAGGAAGCCATGCAAAAAGGGAAGCAGGTGCGAGAGGAGGACACTGCTCGGAGACTACACTATGTTGAGGAAAGGAAGTGCAGAACAGAGAGTATGTGAAAAACAACAGAAACTCTCAGAGAAACAGGAGAAGGAGAGGGACAAGGTGCGGGAGCTAGTAGAGCACGTCCTAGAGTATGGACCTCTTCTACAAGCAAATGGACTAGTTGAGCGGTTCAACCAAACACTGATCATGGTCTTCAGAAAATGGTCAGTAATGATGCTACACATTGGGACAGAATATACTCTGCACCTCTTCAACCTTAGATATAGTTCACATTCACTCCAAAAAAAATCTCCACATTCAGTTCCACAAAGTCTATACTTAGTAATCTATTGCATCACAGAACTCATTCTGTGTTATATTATTCAACTGGTTAACTGTGCTTTTATCTCTACAAATATTTATTTCACAACCTTTGTTTGTATTGGCATACAAGAATATTATTGAAAGAAACATTCACAAATAAATGGGCCAGTGGAGAGGTTTAATCAGACTCGGATCCAAGGACAACAAAAAGAGGTCAGTGGTCGGAAGATTGTGCCACTGACTGTTGAATAGTATTGGGCATGATGGTCACTCTCTTGGCATGAATGGCGCAGAGGTTGGTATCTTCGAAAAGCCCAACTATATTGGATGTCCCTTGGACAAAATGGTCACCTTCTTGGCATGAATGGCGCAGAGGTTGGTATCTTCGAAAATCCCAACCATTGAATGCCCCTTGGACATGATAGTGCTGTAGTCACCCTCTTGGCATGAATGGCGCACAGGTTGGTATCTTCGAAAAGCCAGACTATTGAATGGTACTTGGACTTGGTACTTGGACATGGTGGTGACTCTCGTGCAAATAGGGAAGCAGGTGCGAGAGGAGGACACTGCTCAGAGACTACACTATGTTGAGGAGAGGAAGTGCGGAACAGAGTACGTGAAAAACAACAGAAACTCTCAGAGAAACAGGAGAGGGACAAGGTGGAGGAGCTAGTAGAGCACGTCCTTGAGTACGGACTTTGGGGTCCAGCCGAGATAGAGGGCAAAATAAACAACATCTCAAAAACCAACCAGGGCATCCCTCTTGCTACGTAAGCAGCTCACATTCCGGACCCGCATGCTAGGAGAGAGCATCGAAAAGACATGCCATATCAAGACGTACTCTGCATGAGTTAAAGAGACTACTTGGCGAGATGTCGGTAGAGTTAAATGGAAAGAGTGCGGATATTGTAAGTACGATAAGGGACGCAGAAATAGAGGGCAAAATAAACAACATCTCAAAAACCAGGGCATCCCTCCTGCTACGTAAGCAGCTCACATTCCGGACCCGCATGCTTGGAGAGAGCATCAAAAAGACAGCCATATCAAGATGTACTCTGCATGAGTTAAAGAGACTACTTGGCGAGATGTCGGTTGAGTTAAATGGAAAGAGTGTGGATATTGTCAGTACGATAAGGGACCTAGAGTACATCATCGGGAGAGCCATGACTCACCATTGGGAAGAGGAGGGTGTCGATCACTGGTTCGATGGAGTTATTGTGGGCTTGGAGGAGCACGAGCTCATGATACAATACACCGTCAACAATGACCCATTCTATATGACAGTCTCTGAACTGCTTACGGACTTGTATTTCGACGACATCACCCTTCAATGAAGACATGTAAGAAAAATTATCAGACATCACTACTTTGGTCCTCTATAAACTTTTTAGATGAAATAACTAATAGAGAAATGCAGGTTATCCGGTTTTACCACTGATGGAAAGATGATTGAAAAATGTTATTTCACATCTTTAAAATCAGTATTACTTGGTCATTAAAAAATCAATTGACCATATCATTATGGTAACTCACTGGTTGCTACTTGGATATTGACACAGAAAACATTAAAATGGCAGAAAGTAAACAAAAGAAGACAAAGAAATGGTTGCAGAAATTCAAAAGTGAATACAGTGTTGAGTGGCCATGTATTTGGAAATTTGAAAAAGGATGTTATCATGGATTTTGTACGATTTGCATCTATTTCTGTGGAACACGGTGGTTGCGATGACATTAGGAAACATGTTAAGAGGAAACGACACACAGACCTTGCGAAGGCGAGACCTTCAAGTTCCCTGTTGTCTTATTTTACCAAGCATGGGACAAGCGAGGAAGAAGATGTTACTCGAGCCGAGCTTTTCTTTACTGGGGGGTGTTTCACAAAGATCCTAAGTTGATCTTCGCACTAAGATAGTCTTAAATATTATGGAAAGCCATTAGTGTCTTGAAACAGTTTTATAAAAGTTATGTTGAAATGCATAAAATGTTGATTCAAATCATATATATTTTCTAATTATCAAAGAGATTCATAATCTTCACATAAAATTCATGAAATCTCTTTGATAATTAGAAAATATATATGATTTGAATCAACATTTTATGCATTTCAACATAACTTTTATAAAAAAATGTTTCAAGACACTAATGGCTTTCCATAATATTTAAGACCATCTTTAAATAGTGCTAAGATCAACTTAGGATCTTTGTGAAACACCCCCCTGGATTCATAGTGGAACACAATTTGCCAATAGCTGTTGCAGACCATGCAGGACCTCTTTTTCGGAAGATGTTTCCAGACTCAAAAGTGGCTTCAAAGTATGGATGTGCAAGAACGAAAACTTCAGCAATAATTGGTGAGTTAGCACATTCCAGTGCTTCCATCTATTGCTGATATTGCTAGATTAGCTCCATTTAGCGTAGCTATATATGGTAGTAATGATGGTGATGAGGCTCAACTTTATCCGGTCTTGATAACATACTATGATGACCTCAACAGGTCACAGGAACATGGCAATGATGGCAGGATTTGGTGAGCGCTGCAATGCTGTCGGTTTCTCATCAGTCAACCTCCTGGATTGTATAGGCAAGATAAAATGTAGCTCTCACCAATGGTCAGGTATTAGAGTTAAAGGAATCACCTTTACAGGTTCCATGGGAACACATCTCAGGAATTCTTGGGTGTAACATCATCTCCCTCCGTTGTGCTATAAAGAAAGTATAAAGGATAAGTACGTGAACGTCCGAAAGAGTGCGAGCAAGCCTGGTGGGAGGGAAATGTTGGAGGACTTTCTAAATGGAACATTTGCCATTCCTGTACGCAGGGAAGGTGCTACAGCTGAGCTACAGCTGATCCAATAAAAGCATGTAAAAACTGTGCGACTATGCGTAGGGTACTGGACGAGGAGGAGGAAAGGCACAAGGAGAGAGTTGAAGCAATGCAAAAGAGAATGGCTGGACAGGAGAAGAAAAATCAAAGGAAATCAAAGGAGAGACTTACAAAGCTGCGGCATGTAATACGGGGGGCAAGACGACCCAAAGAACTGACTCGCCTAATCACCAGACTACAACATAGCAGGAATCAGAGGCAGAGCAAGTGTAGAAAGCTTCAGGCTGAATGCCATCAAATGAGAAGAACGAATGTAAAAGCGAAAAGAACGTCGGACAAATTCAGACGAAAATGTAAAAGACTGAGACAAGCAAAGAAATTACGAAAACTAACCGTTCAAAGGAGAAAGACGCATAATGAGTGTGGCGCTGAGTACATTGAGGAGTTGCACAACAAAATAGACTACTTAGAGGAGAGTCTAGCGCGCTTAAGTCGACCAGTAGGAACGAAGGATGGGAGGGAGTACAGTGTCCCAGTACGAGAGGTTTCTTACTTCCTTCAGGTTCGTCACTAAATACTATTTCTGTTTTTTCCTTTGGTCTGCTCAAAAAAATCGAACTCAAAAAATATCCTCAATTAAACAAAAACATAAGTTTTAATGCACCATTATAAAATGTGAAAATCATATGAATAGTACTGTCCAGGCCAATCTAAATTTTAAAAATAAAAATGTGAAGTATGATCATGTGGCAAAATGCGCACATCTGATTAGTTCAAATGCACAAATTTGCTGACTTTGAAATTATTAATTGCAACTTTGCAATCAACTGCATCTCATGAAAAAAAAATGTTGGTATCATCTTACACATACATGGAATTGATCAATTCTTAACAAAAAATATTTCTTTATCGGCCCTTTAAACCAAAACCACTATAATGTACTATCCCTTTAAACAAAAATAAATAAATACAGAAGATTTGATTAGTTTTGATTATTTCAGGCCTCAACATTATTTTTTTATTTTGCTGTTTCCCAAACAATACTAAGAAAAAATAACCCTACTTTGCAGGATGAAGGAGTAGCTGAACACCGAGTTGAGAGGGTGATTCGCACGGTCATGGAGAAACTTGGAGAGCGATCAGTTTGAATCTCTACCTTCATCGTCCATGCAACAAAGATTTTCTTCAGAAATGAAAGCTATCAGTCGACAGCAAATCAAGGAGTGTGTTGGCGATAAGGGAGTAACTCTCAAGTACGACGGAACAAATAAAAAGAGGGTGGGCCACATAGTGGAGGTTAGAGTTGGCTACTGGAGACGAAACCTCCCTTGCCGGAATGCGGCAGCAGGCCAGAGGACTGGCAACAGATTACTCTGAGAGTATCACTTCAACTCTACAGTCGGTAGACCGTAACTTATTGAGTAATGTTCATAACACGATGACGGACCGGTGCACAACTAATACTGCAGTTGATCGCCATCTAGAAGAGCGAATTGGCAAGCCGTTAAACTCATTCCGCTGCTCAATGCATCCCGACTCATTCGCTAAGAAAGCGGATGCCGTACTTAAAGAAACCGAGAAGGAGTCTGCGCAATGTAGAGGAGGAAACATGCCATTTCACAGGAGAGGAGAGAGTGGTTGCCAGGCACTCCTGCGAGCTGCGGATAAGCTCTTTAATAATGCTGCGAGTGGTGACCCGATCGCGCTTAAGAGGGCCTGCCTTCGTCCCTACCTAGGTGGGTAGGAAACAGTTTAAACATTTTGTTCCGAAATGCATCCATTCTACTCCTCATCGGTGATTCCATTGTGGAATATTTCACGAGAGTTCAGAGGCCCCAAAACGAATGAATGGTTTGTTGGAAGTGGTCAACCGACAGTTGGCATCGCAACTCCCAGGTGGGGAGTTTTGGGATCCAGGGCAGGAGATCACGGATGCTGCCAAATCTTGCACCTCGACAAACATAAGTGGGGAAAGAAACTCAACCACCAAACTTAACCACTGCAAAAGCTGAAGCCAAAATCATGTTTCATTCAAACAAGACCAAAAGCTGGCTTAAGGACAAGTGCAAAGAAGAGCAACACAACATCGTAAAGAAAGCAATGAAAGAGGGCAAGCAAATTCGTTTGGATGACACAGTCTATCCTGCGAGCTGCGGATAAGCTAATAATGCTGCGAGTGGTGACCCGATCGTGCTTAAGAGTTTTTTGAAGGATAAGGGCCTGCCTTCGTCCCTACCTAGGTGCGTAGGAAACAGTTTAAACATTTTGTTCCGAAATGCATCCATTCTACTCCTCATCGGTGATTCCATTGTGGAATATTTCATGAGAGTTCAGAGGCCCCAAAACGATCTACAAAGAGCATTTATGAATGCTTGGTCAGATGTAAACCATTGCCATCTCCGGTGCCTTGCTGTCCTCCACAAGACTGTCACCAGTCCTTGGTTGGAGGAGGCCAGCAAGGAGACCCCTATCTTACAAATGAATGACAAGTTTAACTGTGCACGGACCACCATGATTAACTGGCATGACAATCCAGAGTCCTGTCTGGTGGGGTGACTGTTTTTTGGGGGCGCGGTCATTGAGGATGCCATATGGAGAAGCCTTCTAGACGTCGATGCCACACAACGTACGGATATGTTTGCAATTATCGTTCGTCTCCTGAATGGTTTGTTGGAAGTGGTCAACCGACAGTTGGCATCGCAACTCCCAGGTGGGGAGTTTTGGGATCCAGGGCAGGAGATCACGGATGCTGCCAAATCCTGCACCTCGACAAACATAAGTGGGGAAAGAAACTCAACCACCAAACTCAACCACTGCAAAAGCTGAAGCCAAAATCATGTTTCGTTCAAACAAGACCAAAAGCTGGCTTAAGGACAAGTGCAAAGAAGAGCAACACAACATCGTAAAGAAAGCAATGAAAGAAGGCAAGCAAATTCGTTTGGATGACACGGTACAAGTTCAAGAGTACAGGGAAAGAGTAAGGAAGAGAGTAAGGGAGAAACAAACAAATATGTCAGAAAGAGAGGAGAAAGAGAGGGAGAAAGTGGAGGAGCTCTTCAAGCATGCCATTAGATCATGGGATTTGATTGGAGTCTGTGGGAGACAAAGTCACTGGACTGTCAAAGACCCGAGCATCTGCCTTACTCCGGAAGCAACTCACCTTTCGAACAAAAATTTTAGGCAAAACTGTTGAAAAAGTCACTCTAACAAAATGCTCCCAAGAAAAACTAGTGGAATTGGTCACCCATCTGCCTGCACCTTCTGAGGACAACGAGTTAGTAAAGATAATTCTAGATAGTAATAGCCTCATCAACAGGGTCGTCCAACACCGATGGCAGGAGGGGGGAGCAGACAGGTGGTATGCAGGAACGATTGAAGGGATTGAGGATGGAGAGATAAAGTTAATCTACGCCGGTCAGGACACCCAGGACTGGCCATTCTACATGACCATTGCAGAGTTTCTGGCAGACATCTTCGTGGAAGATATTACTCTTGATTAGAGACTCAGATGTCCTTTCATCACGTATGTCCTCATCTCTGCAGTTCATGATAATAACATTACACAGAGCTTGGTCTGCAACTTTATATTGTCAGTTCTAACCAAGTTCTGTGACAGAACTCTTAATAATGCGTCCGTCGGTCGCCGGTGAGCAGCATTAAAACCAGCGGCGTCTGCTACGACACAACTGGAAAACATACGCGTGGGACTACATGTACCATTGCATGCATTTAGCACATAGCGTGACCGAAATTATTTTCCCGATAGCAGCTGCTTAGGGAATGATTTTCATTTCACATGTTTTATTCAATGAACTTTCAAATGGAATTAAAACCAACCAATTTAGTGTCATGGGGCATTTCGGGAAGTACCAATACTCAAGTGTACCTTTACGCACTGGTCCGCTCGCCAAGGGCTACCATAAATGAGCCTCGAGATGCCAACAAGATAGGTAACCAAAATCAAAAGACTTTTAAATGTTTGTTCTTTGCCTTGGGTCCCCCCATTTTGTTGTTAGGAAACAAACAAAGTATTGCAAGTCTCGATTGTTTTTTCCCCATTTCAAAAAAAAAATACTAGCATAAAATATGATTTAAAAAAAAAATAGAATAAGCAAATCACTAAGCCATTTAGCCACAAGTGCAACATTGCAATGAAATACAAAAGAACCAATATAAAGAATAGCATCTGCTTCAGTAAAATCATACTGACTGAAGATGAAATGTGATAATAAAACAAGATGAATATCTGACATTCCTTTCAGACATCATTTTCCCTTGACATTGAACGTTAGGCAAGTAATATCTTACACAGTACTGTGGAGGTAGAAAGCAGTAACAAAAATATAGACATATATCTATAGATCTTCACACACAATAGTTCATACATTTTACTGTGGCTTCTATAACAAAAATATATCATTCCTATTTAGTAATGTATATACCTGACATTATCATTAAATGTTCATATGTTTGCTCAGTTTGAAAACCCTAACCCTAACCTTGACTTTTACATACAAATATCAATAAACCTGAACCTCAACATCTCCCGTTGCTATGGTGACTCAACTATGGTGCACAGTTCCTCCGGCGAGACGTTGCCCCCGGTTACGAATACGACAACCTTCTTCCCCGCGACGTTCGGAACCTTCCCCGCCATCAATGCTGCGAAAGCCGCGGCACCTGCAGGCTCAACGACAAGTCCGGCGTAGTACAGCCGCGAAACTGCTGCTTTGATTTCGTCTTCCGTTAGCAGAAGGATGTCGTCGACGAAGGCCTGGACGTGTCTGAACGTGTTAGAGCCTGTGTGGTTGAAAAGAAGAGGAATACAAGATGAGTTTTCGTAGTCAAACCTGTCTTAGCGGCCACCTGTCTATAGCAGCCAACCTGCCTTTAGTGGCCACCAAAAGTGTTCCCCTGCAGAGCAAAACAGTGTTGTGGAACCTGTCTGTAAAGGTCAACTGTCTACAGTGGCCACTTTTCTTGTTTCCCGTGGGTTGTCACTATACACAGGTTTGACTGTACATGCAACTGTTCTTGATTGTACACATTGACTTCTGGAATTGAAGAGAAATAATCAGCCATTGAACGATTGGAATAACTGGCCACACTTGGATGAAACAAGTTTCCAGAAAAATGATATCCTAAGTTGAAAACTTGCCATCATCATACTAAATTAAGTGTTAGTGGGTCTCTGTAAGGAAGACTATCATCTACTTTCTATAGGAACTTCATGGGTGGTAAATTTTATATGACCATAGAACTAGTCTGCAGACCCATGATGAATGTTTTTTCACATTCAAAGTTATAAGTTTGAATAAAAGAATTTCGGAGTCACATATTTCTCTGGTTGCTGGTGAAATGGGTTATACTAAAGTTAAAGGGATAGTTGAGTTTTGCTAAAGAGAGTACAGTTTTGGTCAAACAGAATTTTAGTAACCAAAACCTGCACCATTACTTAACAAACTAATAGTTATAACTCCACCATGCTCGAAAGGAATAACAAATTACAAACGACTAAGTAAAGAGCCTGTTATCATTCAAAAAGAGCCGTTAAAACTCAAGAGGGCACTCTCTAAATACTCATTGGTTTTAACCATTCAAAATAAATTATTGTGACTGTGATGTTTTGTTGAAATAGTGATAAGATACAGAGATAATCAACAACTATTTTAAAACCTGTTTTGTAATTTTTTGAAAAGAGGAAGCATTAAAAAAAAAAATTAACAGCTGGTTCAAAATTATCAAATATTTGTGGGGCCCCACAATTATTATTAATGGTTATGTTCATGAATATTTCAGCCGTTTCTGAACCGATTTTGATCAAATAATGTTTATTCTGTCATTACAATTGAATGCTCTTTCAAATTTTACACTCAGTTTTTCATTATCTCACAAAAAAATTATTCTGTGTAGCGCCCCCTATACCAAAACTCAACTATCCCTTTAAGCAATTTAATATATCACATGGTTATTTTGTGGTATTGGATCCCTGTAAGTTTTCTTGCCTCCCTTTTCTTATTCTTCACAGCAACCTTACATGCCATGTATATCATTATGCAAATTTGTGACCGGCTACAGCGAAACCCACCACTTGTTGGCAAAAATAAAATTTGAGATTGATATACCATTTAAAGGGGCAATTATTCATAACGCACTAAGTTGAAACTGCAAAATCGACAATTCAAGTATGACAATTGCTATTGAAACCATGCATAACTGTCATTAATAACTTTGCACTGGATTAATATTTCAAGTTGATTTATTTTGCATTAAAAAGTGCAAACTTTGATCTTGCTAGTGATTTCAAAATCTTAATTTTGACTCTAAGACCAATTTTCAACTTTGGAAGCCAATAACTGCAAAACATAATTACCGACAAGTGGTGGGTTTCGCTGTAGCTGGTCACATTCATGAAGATACGTACCTAGAGTAAAAGGGGTTAACCCATTCCCTACGAGTTTGTGAAATCCCCATAGACTTTGCACACAACCCACCCGGTTCCCGTAGCGAAGGGGTTAACAGACTCACCTGCAAATGGAGGGGCCAGGCCAGAGGCTATAGAGTGAACGCTGGCATCAAACACTGGTTTACCTGCTTGCTTGCTCTTGTACATACAGCATGCTACAGGGTAAAATAAAATGACGGCAGTAGAATAATCAAGGGAAATGAATAAAAAAATTAATAAAAAAACTTATATTCGTTGTATGGGTATGGTTTTGTTTCTTACCGGGGTCTTATTTTGTAACTAGATTGATCTTTGACTGCACGCGGTCGAAAATGATGCCTCCGCTATCACGCGATTTGTATATCAAGCCGAAATTAACATGCACTGAATTAATTCTGTGAACTCAATTTTTATGGTAATCCGACAAACCGATCTTGAGATATCACGAGAACGAAAACGGGACAGACGGACGGACAACCCCAAAACATAATGCCTCCGCCCATTTCGTTGGCGGAGATAACGGATTAATTTGCGAGTGTGTGTCCGATGACGAGGGTAATGATGTTCAGCGCTTAGAGATGATTATCAATCATTATTAGGCACTACAAATATCAAAACATTGTTATCATTATTATTATAGTACCTTGCTCTGGTTCCACACCGTATATTCTGCAGTCTTTCAAGCCAGAATGTCTCATGACTGCGGAGACGCCTGCTAGAAGTCCCCCGCCCCCACAACAGATTAACACCACATCAGGTTGCGGTACTTCGTCCAGCACTTCAAAGCCAGCACTAAAATGAATATATTAAAACAAATGTTATGGGTAGAAATCTTTTAAAGAATTATATTCTAATAATAAAGGAAGGTTAAGAAATACAAGGAAAGGTCAAACTGAATTATAGCGAATAACTTAAATATCATTGTTAAAAAACTATTTACTATTATATTCCACATACAAATAAACTTGCTCTACGATTGGTCAAAATTTAATCACGTACACGTACACTGTGTAGATATCTTGGGTGAAAGTGCGTTGCACTCACTAGATAATTGGTAACGAACTATCTACACCCCGCGGTTGCATTGAATTGAATGTGGAGTGTGTGGCCACTCAAATTCCGTACCAAATGATGTGGCGCGATAACTCTATGTGCGCGAATTACAAATTTTATTTTATTCGTTGTGTGCATACGGTACGTAGTACACTGCACTGCATACGCTATGCACTGTACATACGTATCGTACATTATATTCCACATACTAAGAATCTTGCTCTACGATTGGTCAAAAGTTTATCACGTGATGAAATATAGTTTCGCCCATTCGTTACACTCTGTAGATATCTTGGGTGAAAGTGCGTTGCACTCACTAGATAAAAAGTACTATCTACACTCCGCGGTTGCATTGAATTGAATACCAATAAGTGGCGCGATAACTCTATGCGAGCGAATTACAAATTTAATTGTATTCGTTGTGCATACGGTACGTAGTACACTGCATACGCTATGCACTGTATACATATCATCAGAGGCGTCGATCTGTTCGGAAAACACAATGCATTGGCCGGGGCGAGCATTGTTTGTGAACAATTGCATTGTGTGTTCCGAACAGATCAACGCTCCTGTTGTACATATCATGCGTATCGTACATACACCGTTTGCATGCTGTTAATTGCTCATTCTGTTGTTCGACGTAAGATTTGAGCTCTAACGAAGCTGAAATGGACATTTTTTTGCTTGAGAGTGAAAGTAAAAATACAAAGCGACAACTTAAGTTCAGCCTGAAAGTATTTTGACGAACTGTCTGACATGGACTTGAAAGCGCTAGACCAAGTGTTGGGGAGACTCTATTTTCGTGTTTGTTGACTTACATTTCGCGTTTTAACTTTTGGAATTTTCAAGGGCCGCTTACTTTTGAACTGTTATATATAATGGAATTGTCATGGAGTGACCCTGTTACCGAAATTGGAATAACATTGTTGGTAAGTAGATCAAACCTAGTAACAGTACTTAGACTAGAGTTAGACTAGGCCTGCTTAGACTAGATCTAGAAGTTTGATGTCGAATATAAAGCAAATAATCACCTTTTGGTTTCAGGCGATGGCAAATATATTTTTTACTAAAACAGGATTATAACAATTTTGCCTGGAAACTGCCTACTAATTGATATATTTGGAAAATTATCAAACTGATTTTCTGCAAATCGATATCGCCGACGGTTGTATGTTGATATACACCCTCGTGCGCTGCGTGCTAATCCTATGGCAAATGCGGCACATGGTTTTGCAGGAGCGTATCATAGACAAGGCTCGACACTCGCACTGGCCCGCCGGCCCGGGCCAGTGAAATTGCACTTGGGGCCAGCAAAATTGCAGATTTTCAACCCGACATTGACAAAATGAAAAAATCTT
>JBAMJV010000577.1:0-10000 GCA_037951105.1 Echinarachnius parma | reverse complement strand
TAGTGATTTATGCAATAATAAAAATCATGAAAAATTAAGTAAAGGCAAGCAGGTAGAGTAACAAAATAGTGCTCTAAAAATAGAGGAATTTATGCTCTTTCTTCCTGTACACTTCACATAACTAGTCTTCTTCTTGTTTAAGTGTAGGACTACCAAACCACAAATATGTGGGCCTTAGCCTTAGGCACTGAGTGATGGGATAATGGAGGGAGGAACTGGCCAGCAGAATTGTTTTTGTGTGGATAGCTAGTGCAGCAAACGGGAGGTGTAAACTAAAATACTCTGTGATTGTTATGTCGATAGATCTAAACTGATCAACAAATATCGGGCATTCAGGCACCAGCGGGACCACATGTAGCTAGTGCAATACCAATGTACGACAGTGTTTTGAATTTTTTGCCCGACACGGTCCGAAATTTAAATCACCGATTACGGGTATTTTTTCAACTTGTCACGCTTTCTTTTTCAGTCCTAAGTTACCTTAACTATATTGGGAACAACTGCAGAATACCCCACCACCGGAGAGCATACCTTTTTTGCGACCAACGCCTACGTTAAGACGATCGAATACTGTAGACTTTTTTAGTGCGCCCCCCTAGCCTACGTTGAGCTAGCTAGAGACGATCGATTCACATTATATACCAATACACGTACGTACGTACACGTACATATTATGTAGGTGGCAGGCCGGCGAAGCGCGCGAGTCTCGATGTTCATCTAGCATGCAATCGCGCGCGCACGCATGCATGACCGGTAATGCATGCATTGTAAAGTCGATGCATCCCTAGTGCTGCTTGCGCTTATATGTACAAACTCCGATCCCGGCTACGCGCGCACACCATCTGCATCGATGGGGTGCACAACCACGCACGTGCGTGGTGTCTGTCTTGGACAAATTCTGCCTTTGTAATTATTGGCCTCGGACCTACTCAGCCTACGTTGTCCTACGCTGCCTACTTTGACATCTGTCATTATTGGCTCTTACCCACGCAGCCTACGTTGACCTACGTTGCTTATTTTGACATCTTTCCAAGCTGTCATTATTGGCTCTTACCCACGCAGCCTACGTTGACCTACGTTGCCTACATTTGACATATTTTCAAGCTGTCATTATTGGCTCTTTCCCACGCAGCCTACGTTGACCTACGTTGCCTACTTTGACATCCTTCCAAGCTGTCATTATTGGCTCTTACCCACGCAGCCTACGTTGACCTACGTTGCCTACTTTGACATCCTTCCATGCTGTCATTATTGGTTCTTACCCACGCAGCCTACGTTGACCTACGTTGACGTCATTATTGACAAAAAACATTTTATTGGCCTTGTACCTACGTAGCCTATACGTTGACCTACGTTGCCTACTTTGACATCTTTCCAAGCTGTCATTATTGGCTCTTACCCACGCAGCCTACGTTGACCTACGTTGCCTACTTTGACATCCTTCCAAGCTGTCATTATTGGCTCTTACCCACGCAGCCTACGTTGACCTACGTTGACGTCATTATTGACAAAAAACATTTTATTGGCCTTGTACCTACGTAGCCTACGTTGACCTACGCTGCCAACGTTGACGTCAATATTGGCTCTTACCCACACAGCCTACGTTGACATACGTTGCCTACTTTGACATCTTTCCAAGCTGTCATTATTGACTCTTACCCACGCAGCCTACGTTGACCAACGTTGGCTACTTTGACATCTTTCCAAGCTGTCATTATTGGCTCTTACCCACACAGCCTACGTTGACCTACGCTGCCTACGTTGACGTCATTCCAAGGTGTCATTATTGGCCTTGCCCTCAAAAATGTTGTTTGACGAAATAACCCCCCCCCCTCCAAAAATATTCACGGACACCTACCGCCGCCCCCCCCCCCCTTTATTGGTTCTTACCCACACGCAGCCTACGTTGACCTACGTTGCCTACTTTGACATCTTTCCAAGCTGTCATTATTGGGTCTTACCCACGCAGCCTACGTTGATCTACGTTGACGTCATTCCAAGCTGTCATTATTGGCCTAGCCCCTTAAAAATGTTGTTTGACGAAATAACCACCCCCCTCTAAAAATATTCACGGACACCCCCCCCCCCCCTTATTGGTTCTTACCCACGCAGCCTACGTTGACCTACGTTGCCTACTTTGACATCTTTCCAAGCTGTCATTATTGGCTCTTACCCACGCAGCCTACGTTGACCTACGTTGACGTCATTCCAAGCTGTCATTATTGGCCTTGCCCCTTAAAAATGTTGTTTGACGAAATAACCCCCCCCCCCCTCCAAAAATATTCACGGACACCCATCCCCCCCCCCCCCCCTCCTCCCTCAAAAAATATTAACTGACACCCCCCGGCCCCCCCCCCCTTTTATTGGTTCTTACCCACGCAGCCTACGTTGACCTACGTTGCCTACTTTGACATCTTTCCAAGCTGTCATTATTGGCTCTTAACCACGCAGCCTACGTTGACCTACGCTGCCTACGTTGACGTCATTCCAAGCTGTCATTATTGGCCTTGCCCCTCAAAAATGTTGTTTGACGAAATAACCCCCTCCCCCTTCAAAAATATTCACGGACACCCACTCCCCTCACAAATTCTTCACCGACACCGACACCAAAAGAATCTTCACTAGTACCCCCTCTCGAAAAAATCTTCACTGACACCCCCCTTGAAAAATCTTCACAGACACCCCCCCCCCCCCCCCTTGAGATTCACATCCCTCCCCCACCCCCCGCCCCCTTCGAAATTCGAAAGAGTCTTCACCGGTATTGATATTCATAGTATAACATTTGAAACATTACAATATATTAATATGTAATGGTCTAGAGAGTTGCATATATATTTACGGATTCGTTAAAAAAAATCCACTTAATGGAAATTCATCTGCAAGCTTTTATGTTCCGAGTATGGATATTATTGAAAAAAAGAGTCTATCAAATTTAGTTCATCATATTAAGCTGAATTAGTTGCTATAATTCTTGCAATGAATTGGCTAGAACAATTTGATAATTTATATGTTGGAACTGTTATATTTATTGATTGTTTGAGTGCCATAATGGCGATAAGAAATTGGAAAGAAGATGTATGCGTCTTAAACATCAAGGAATCCACGTATTCCTTGAGTGGATTCCCGGACATTGCGGTGTTGTAGGTAATGAGATTGCAGACCTCTCAGCGAAACAAGGCCCTTGGACACACTTTTATTGAAATAGAAAATAAATTGAATGAATGAAGTAAATGCAATATTATTATTACATGTTGTAAATATGTGGCAGGAAAGGTGGAATGCCTCGAATAGTTTCTTTAAGAAAGTGAAAAAGACGGGAAAAAGATGAAATATATTGATACATGGTGCTCTAAAATCGAAAAAAATTAAGTAGGTATTGTTACACAGGATTCGAATGGGGTGTCTTGTACTCAATGTATATTTATAAAAATTGGTCTTAACCTTAATAAGGCCGGGGGGGGCATAATGGCCCCCCCCCCCTCCGCGATTTGTTGTATTGCTCCAAAACGCTGTACAATGACGCGCCGCTGCTTGGTGGCTTTTTTCTTTCGGGTATTGCGCACATTTTAAAACAAAAATTGTGAAAATCGGACCTACCGTTACAAAGTCACGTGACCTTTTGTCTATGCATGTCAGCCCGAAAATCGCTCAATTTTGTGATTTGTGTACAAAACATATGGATATATCAATTTTCGTAAAATGAGGTGTATTATTAGTTATTTGGTGTTGTTTACATTTTTTATGTTGGTTTGGGGGTTCAAAATAGTTAGATTATAGTTAGAAATAAAATAAACAACAAAAACAATAAAATACATCAGTTAAACAACAAAGAAATACATAAGAAATAACAAAACAAAATAAAACATAAGGAAGAATCGGGCTCTTCCAAATTGTTGTATTAATTCCACATGCTCTAAAGAATATATGTAGTGAAAACCAGAGTTAAATTATGCAGAATATAATATGATTTATGGGTAAAAATATGAATTTCATGACTTATTTGCATAAATTACCATAAATATGCAAATTAATGACTTTTAAAAAAAAAATCAAAAATTACCATTGTATTCTATACACTTCACTTATCATGCGTGCAAATTTTTACGGCGATCGGCCGCTCCGCGGTTGAGATCTTAGGGGGGGGGGGGGGGGCATAATGGCCCCCAGCCTGCTGAAGACCTCAAATAGCCCGGCCTTTTTAGGGCTAAATTATCTGGCAATTGTCAGTTTTGTAATGAAATTGAATCTTTTGAACACTTTCTTGTTGATTGTACGAAATATATCATTGAAAGGACAATGTTATTTGTAGAATTGGGAAGTAGTGAAAAACAATATATTTATATAAGATGATTGAAATATTCGATTAAAAATTGCAAGTGGCATTGATTAATTTCATTTATAGAACTAGGAGGTTTGAGGAATAGCCAAAAAGGATTTGTATTTAGATTAGTGTAAATAATCGGCTTAGCATCCAGCTATTATATTGTTGTTATGTGTAAGTTTATTTTATATATAATTACATGTACTAACAAATTGATGTATTCTATGACAAAAGAGCACACTGGATGAGTGCTTTACTTGATTTGTGTTGAATGTTTGAAATTGATTAATTCTACAGTCTTCGGTAAGATGTAATTTACGTCATGTTTGAAAATATAGCGATGGTCACGTGACATCCTTTTGACCAATCACACACCAGTATCTATATAGGTCATATAATACATTGTATAACGAAATATGACATGCTTTTGTTAATTACGTATATTTATATACTGAATATATTGCATATTTGTAGCATGACATACTTTCGCATGAACATCAATATCAAACGATGAAAATCTATATAAAACAACAACAACAACAAACAGATAATGTGCGAGAACAGGGAAAGGGATAGTAGAGAGGAATAATATAGATTGGCAAGTCAGAAGAACAATGTCATTTTTAGAGAATACTTATAATACATGTATGTCAGTATCATGATCATTAGAACCAGTTGTATGAAAAATATGTACATATTTACCAATTGAATTTAATTGAAAATGGTTTATTGAATAAAAGTACATGGCAGCTAAAAAGCTGAATTGCGTACAATTTTACAAAGTTATACAAATAAATAACATATAAATATGAATATAAAATTTGATATACAAAGACATAAACATATTAATACTGCATTACTTTAAAACGCCAACTTCTAGATTGGCTTAATCAGCCATGTAAAAAAGAATTTAAATTGATAAAATGTCTGCACGATTATCGTAAAACTAAATCAACCAGAAAGTGTGATGCTAAAGCTTAGTGGAAATATGTTTTTATTGTTACGATTGCATATAATATATAACTACCATTGCAAGCAATACTAATATGCATATTAACGATTAAGCATGAATATAAACAACCAAACACCCTATCCGATGGACATTATACATGTTGTTACTATATTTTGGGAAGGCATGCCACCCGGCCCGTTTTTTTTTTGGGGGGGGGGGGGGGGGGGGGTGGCAGTACATGGGGCACCCTCATAGATACATAGAAATATTACAAATTAAGAAAAATGCATTTGTTCAGATATAATAATTGTTCGTCTTATTCTTCTTCATCTTCTTCTTCCTCTTCTTATTTTCTTTTCATCTTATTTTTTCCTTCTCCTTGTTATTCTTTTGTTTGCCATAGACATTCATTTTCGAAAGCTTCTCATTATAACAATTTATTTTTGTTGACACAGTCTTGATTTCTTCTCCGCCCTCCGTCTCCCATTTTCTTGAGCGTCTCTTGACTTGACTTCTTCCAAGAACTGTACTAAGTTCTATATGTGGATTAGCCGGATTAGAAGGCAGAGCTGCATGGCCCCAATCCTTCTCCTTCCATTTTGATTCATAAGTATTAATAATTAACACCCTAACTAACCCCCACTTAGTTCAAATGGTGCAATTATTCTTCTTCCATTTTGATTCATAAGTATTAATAATTAACACCCTAACTAACCCCACACTTAGTCCAAAATATATGCTGAATAATTCATGTTTACCAATTAACCCCCTCCCCCCCCCCCCCCCCACCGCCCCCGCTTAGTGCGATCGGCACAGTTATTCATCTTCATATAATTTATTAGTTTTCGTATATTATAATACCCCACGGGCGTCGATCTGTCATTGATACTTATTGATCGGGGGTGGGGGGGGGGGATGATCCATTAATCCATCCCCCCTGATGAATGGGTATTACGTAAGTATCGACGCCCATGTAATACCCTAACTAACCCCACACTAAGTTCAAATGGTGCAATTATTCTTGTTCCATTTTGATTCATAAGTATTAATAATTAACACCCTAACTAACCCCCGCCCCCGCTTATAGTGCGATCGGCGCAGTTATTCATCTTCATATAATTTATTAGTTCTCGTATATTATAATACTCTAGCTAACCCCACACTAAGTTTCGAAGGTGAGTTATTCATCTTCCAAATTAAGTTAATAGTTTTCAAAAAAATATACCATTATGCGCCACCACCCCCCCCCCCCCCGGGTGCCCCCCCCCCCCCCCCTCACCCACTAAGTCTAAGGGATCTAGTAACTTTGTTGACATGTGCAAAAAGTGATGAAGGGTTGATGCAATGTATAGTGTTGTTATCTCATATGTCCACAGGGTATTGTGTGAACATTTCAAGTCAAATGGACATTGCATGGCCAAGTAATGAGCGAAAATGTTAAGTGATATTGGGTGATATTCACTAACTCACTGCATTCACTTTGTACAGGGATGAAAAACTCGCCCGGTGTTTTTCTTATCTGAATACTTCAATCGTACATATCTTTGTAACGAAAGGGAACATTGAAAAACCGAAACCTGTCCCATGATTTTATTGTTGATACGAATACAACAAGTTATATTATGAGGGAACCGCTAGATCGAAAATTTTTTTTTGAGGATTTGGACACTGTTACTAAGTCCCTGCCACATCAGTCACAGTGCCCTAACAAATAAAACCTATATACACAACCAAATTGACTATTCTTGGTATCGTTGTTCACTTGAAAAAAACGGTTACAGTCCGTTATTCCGAAGGTTCGTTATTCCGAAGGTTCAGTTATTCCGAAGGTTCGTTATTCCGAACGTTCGTTATTCCGAAGGTTCGTTATTCCGAAGGTTCGTTATTCCGAAGGTTCGTTATTCCGAAGTTTCGTTATTCCGAAGGTTCGTTATTCTGAAGGTTCGTTGATCCGAAAATAAAATCGGGTTCGTTATTCCGAAGGTTCGTTATTCCGAAGGTTCGTTATTCCGAAGGTTCGTTGATCCGAAAATGAAATCGGGTTCGTTATTCCGAAGGTTCGTTAGTCCTAAAATGAAATAGGGTTCGTTAATCCGAAAATTAAATAAATACGACGTAGAAAAGAATTGAGTTGATTTTGAGCAGTGTGGACTTGGGAAAGGGGATCAATCTTACTCTAATTGCCGTGGCTGCATGGGGGGTGGGGGAGAAGGGGAGGGGGGGGGGGGGGCAAAGAGTGGCTTTACAATTCTAGTCAAATTGTATTTTATTTTTCTTTGTAAAACAGTGCAATAAGAATGAGATATATATATTTATATCTTTCTCATGTAAACAAACATGAAATAAAACCAAAATCAATTTGATATAATTATAATTATGTCATAAAGTTACATTTTGCTGCTTAATATCAGTCCAAAATCACATTTTATTTGTCTGAATTGTATGTATTTCATCATAAATAGCAACTAAGGTCAGGTGGGTGTCCCCCCCCCCCCCCCCCCCCCCCCCCCCCCCCCCCCGTTAGGGAGCTTTGGCATTTTTAAAATTGAAACTGTGCAATCTGAGTTTTTACTCTCTTTTCCAATAAAATTAGATAAAAGCCATGATTTAAATTGATTTGGGAGGGGGGCCCATGACACCCCCCCCCCCCCCCCCCACCACTACGCCAGTGCACACACACACACACACACACCCTATTTCATTTTCGGATTAACGAACCCTAATTCATTTTCGGAATAACGAACCTTCGGAATAACGAACCCGATTTCATTTTAGGAATAGCGAACCTTCGGAATAACGAACCTTCGGAATAAAGAACCTTCGGAATAACGAACCTTCGGAATAACGAACCTTCGGAATAACGAACCTTCGGAATAATGCAACAAATGTTCGGATTAACGAACCCTATTTCATTTTCGGATTAACGAACACTCAGGTATAGGAAATTTGCGTGTTCGGAATAACGAACCTTCGGAATAACGAACCGCACCCGAAAAAACACTGTATCCGATGGACATTACACATGTTGTAAAACCAAATTGACTATTTTGGTATCGTTGTTCACTAGAAAAACACCCTATCCGATGGACATTATACATGTTGTAAAAAACTACACAACCAAATTGACTATTCTAATTGGTATCGTTGTTCACTTTGGGAAGGCAGCCCCCAGCCCGTTTCTTTCTTCTTTTTTTTTGTTGGGGGGGGGGGGGGGGGGGGCGGGCAGTACACAGGGCACCCTCATAGATACATAGAAATATTACAAATTAAGAATAATGCATATGTTCAGACAATAATTGTTCGTCTTATTCTTCTTCATCTTCTTCTTCCTCTTCTTATTTTTCTTTTCATCTTATTCTTTTCCTTCTCCTATTATTCGTTTGTTTGCCATAAGCATTCATTTTCGAACGCTTGTCATTATAACAATATTATAATCGTGTATTAGGCCCCACCATTGCTATACTGTATACACTAACATAACCTAACCCTAACCCTATACCCTGACCCCCCCCCCCCCCCCCCCCCCCCCCCCCCTGACCCTAGGATGGTGGCTATATAGGTCAGATTAGTGGCTATAGGTCAGATTTAGTGGCTATAGGTCACATTAGTGGCTAAGTTAGATTTATTTGCTACATAAGTGTATACAGTATAGCAGTGGTGGGGCCTAATACAAGATATTGCCATAACATAACAATTAATTTTTGTTGACAGTCTTGCATGATTTCTTCTCCGCCCTTCCGTCTCAAACCTCTAAAAAAAAAAAAAGGAACAAAGATATTTACAACAAATCAAAATTTATAATATACTGTCAAAACCTGCATTGCCAATGACTTTGGCATGTTTGGTATTGAGGGAAATGCCTCTCGATTTACAACCACTATCAACTGCATGCAAATTTAAATGATAGTATCATATTGCGCCCAACGATAAAAACAAAATAATACTGATTAATCAAGTCGAAAGGATTTGGTGTTCACCCTCAAAATATGAACGCACATTGGACGAGCGGCGTGCCAGTGCACACAGTGCATTCATTCATTGAGTGAGGCCCATTCAAAAATCCGCTTGAGAATGTGAACTAAATTGTAGATTTTGCATCATTGAACATAATGCAACGAACACAGATGTTAAATTATCCGTAGAAAAGGAGTCCACAAATAGCTTATCATGAGCAGGAAGTTCAGAAAAATTGTGAAATTTTACAAAACGAAGGTCTTAAAAAGGGTATGTTTATCGATGGTCAACGTAGGCAATGTAGGCCAGCTACATAGAGAATTATGTAGCCTGCATTGTAGTATTATTAGGCCAGTCGGTCACCGGATATACCGGATCGGATCGCCTAGATATAAATATGACCCTTACTAACCCTCCACTTAGTTTAAATGGCGCAATTATCAGTTTGAATAAATATTACCCTAACTATAACCCTCCACTTAGATCAAAAGGCGCAATTATTCTTGTTCCATTTTGATCCGTATAAGTATTAATAATTAATACCCTAACTAACCCTCCACTTAGTTCAAATGGCGCAGTTATTCTTCTTCCATTTTGATTTATAAGTTTTAATAAATAATACCCTAACTATAACCCTCCACTTAGTCCAAAGGCGCAATTATTCTTCTTCCATTTAGATTCATAAGTATTTATAATTAATCCTGCACTTAGTCCAAATGGCGCAACTATTCATCGTTGTTCGTATATAATACCCTAACTATAACCCCCACTTA